>JAMXBB010000004.1:50452034-50934329 GCA_024138015.1 Lumnitzera littorea | reverse complement strand
CTTACATGTATATTCATATATAGTACAAATAAATATTCTTAAATATTATTTAGGTCATTCTATTATTTTTAGTATACATATAATCTATCTCTAGTAATTTATTAGTTATTAAATTACACTTTTTGCCTTTTCGGTAATAAACAATTATTATGCTTAAAATTTGAAAATTTTATAGTCTCCTATTTTATTACTTATTTTCTTGAATTCACGTTTACGGGGTCATTTTTACTAATATTCTTCTCAATAGTTTATAATTTGGGTTTGATCGGATCTTTTAACCGATCGCCCTAAACCTTAGGTTCTAAATTCAATCCTATAGTCAATTGGCTTAGCTTTGAGGCTTACAGTTGGTTTAGGTAGCTGCTCATTATTGAGTCAAATTAGGGAGGATAGCTCCAAAGAGTTGTCAGTTCGGCCTTGGTAGAGATCAGGTCGGTAATATTCTGGTTTGATGCCTGGGTAGGTGTGCTATGAGGAGCTCGGCTTAGCATGTCGATTAGTCACCTTGGCAACTTCCTAAATGATGTAGAGATCAAAGTAAACCGGTAGGTCGGACTTAGGAATGCATTAATCCTCAACATTCAACTCACTTCGGATAGCTTGAAGAACCATTTGAGCAAGTCCTTAGGCTCAAGAGTACGTGATTGGTCCATGATCCCTATTATCCCCTCTAAGTTATTTGAAATTTGGGGTCAAATTTGGCTCAGCTCCATGTTGTTCGTCTTCAGGAGTATACGGGTAGAGATCATCAATGTTGAAGGAGTCCAAGACTCTATACTCTTTAGGTAGTTCAATCCTATAGACATTAGGATTGATCTTTTTAAGCACATTAAAAGGTTTGTCAGCCTTACGAGATAACTTGCTCTTTCTCAAGTTAGAGAACCGTTTCTTACTGAGATGGATCTAGACCAAATCACCTAGTTGAAATTCTCTTTTCTTTTGCCCTCTACCTTGTCTCTCGAGACTGCTCTATGACCTTCTGGTGTATAGCTCTAATGGCCTTGGTCATCATTTAAGCTTAAGAGGGGGTATTTAGTCCATTGGGAGCTCAAGGTTAAACCCATAGATGACTGCAAATGGAGACATGTTTGTTACATTGTAGGCAGTCCTATTGTAGGCAAACTCTATTATCAGTAAGCACAGATCCCAATCAACCATGTTTCGACCAACAACAACTCGTAGTAAAGTTCCCATTATTCTATTGACAACTTCGGTCTGTCCGTTCATTTGTGGACGATAGGACATGTTGTATAATAGCTTTGTTCCCATGCATCTCCATAATGTTCTCTAGAAGTAGCTCATGAACATTGGGTCCTAATTTGAAACAATAGTTCTGGGCACTCCGTGAAACTTGACTACTTCCTATTAGAAAAGAAAAGAAATTGCTGAAATGTAATTAGTTTTTGTATAGGATACAAAGTGTACCATCTTGCTGAATCGATCCATGACCACCATGATGGAGTCTTTCCCTTAGGACATCCTCAACAATCCTAACATAAAGTCTATACTTAGCTCAGACTAATGTTTGGTGAGAATAGGCAAGGGTAAATAGTGCCCTTACTCGACTCAACTCTTTGCTTTTCTATAGGTAGCATGCTTTTCTGATACAGATTGGACGTCTCTTAATTCTTAGACAAAAGAATCTTGAGGATAATACCTCATAAGTGCGGTTCTTGCTAAAGTGTCCTAACAATCTTCCTCTAAATGCCTCGTACACTAACAATTCTCTCTTGGAATAGGTTAGGATAAATAATCTCCTCTTCCTAAACAAGTATCCATCCTCTCTATAATAGTCATCAAATGTTCGTCCTTCCTCATACTTGGCATATATGGGACCAAAATGTGGATCCTTAGCATATAAATCTTTTATTATTGAAAAGCCAAGTAGCTTGATCTATAGCTTAATCAGGAGAGAATGTCATCTCAATAAGGCATTGACCACTACATTGTTCTTCCCACTCTTGTACTTTCCAACATAAGAAAATCCCTTCATAAACTTAACCCACTTGGCTTATCTCTAGGACAACTTGGGTTGGCTCTTTAGATATCTTAAGGATTCATAATTAGCATAAATCATAAATTCTTTGGGTAATAGATAGTTTTGCTATACAATTAAGGCTCGGATTAAGGAGTAAAACTCCTTATCATAAATATAGTAGTTAAGTGTAGCTCCTTTAAGTTTTTTACTAAAGTAAGCAATAGGTCAGCCTTCTTGCATCAGCATGGCACCTATGCTTATTCTGAATGCATCATACTCTACTTTGAATACTTTGTCAAAACTTAGTGAAGCTTAGATAAGGGCTGTAGTTAGCTTATCCTTCACTTCCTCAAAACTCTTATGCTCCTTTTCTCCCCATCTGAAGTCAACATTCTTCTTCAATAGTTTGGTAAGTAGGGCTACGATTGTATTGAAATTCCATATAAATTTGTGATGGAATGAGGCTAAGTCATGGAAACTTCTCACATTGGCTACAGTGGTCAACACAGTCCATTCAGTGATCGTTCTTATCTTCTCATCATTAACTCATATTCCTCCACCACTTACAACAAACCCTAAGAAGATTACTTTAGGTCAGCAAAAGTCACACTTCTTCATGTTGACGTAGAGCCTTTTTGATCGGAGTTTTGCAAAGACTGCTTAGAGATGCTCTTGGTGAGTCTCCAGATCAAGGCTACACATTAAGATGTCATCAAAATAAACCACCACAAATTTCCCTATTAGTTGTTAGAGTACATGATTCATTAGCCACATAAATGTGCTTAGCGTATTTGACAATCCAAATGGCATCACAAGCCATTCATATAATCCATGGTGTGTTTTGAAAGTTGTCTTCCATTCGTTACCCTCGCGCATTCAGATCTAATGGTATCCAAATTTGAGATCAATCTTAAAGAATACTCGTGCTCCATTTAACTCATCTAGCATATCATTAAGCCTTGGTATGGGATACTTATAATTGATGGTGATGTGATTGATTGCTTAGCTATCTACATACATTCTACATGATCTATCCTTTTTAGTTACTAATATGGTTGGCACGATACAGGGCTTAAGGGATTCTCTCATATACCTTTTCATCATCAACTCGTCTACTTGTCTCTAAAGCTTGGTAGCTTGTTCTAGGTTCAGCCTATAGGTAGGCTTGTTCAGTAGTGCAGCTTTTAGCTATAAGTTAATTGCATGTTTGACGCCTTAGATGGGCAGCAAACCATTTAGTAGCTCACGTAGGAATAGATCAACAAACTCATCTAATAAGACTTTCACCTTAGCAAGCACCATTACCTCCTCAAATCTCATCTCTAGCAAGCTTCTAACTAGCAAATAGGTCGGCTATTCAAGTTCCATCTCTCTTTTCAACTTAGCTTGAGTCATCACCAAAATCTCTTTCTTTAAGACTCAGCTCAATTAGGTCTACATGATTTTTACTTGTTCAGAAGTCATAGGGCTCAACTTCACCCTCTTACCTTCATGCTCTAGTGAACATGTATTCCTCCTTCCATCATACATTATGGTTCAGTCAAACATCCACAGTCATTCAAGTAGAATGTAAGACGCACTCATGGTTAACATATCACAAAGCACTTCATCTCAATGGTTGCCAATACAGATCGACATAGACACCTATTTGTTCACTTATAGGGCTCCCTTGTTACTAAGTTAATGTAACTTATAAGGTTTTAGATGGGGCTTAGTCGGCACTTTCAATTGTTGGACCATAAATATAGAGGCTGCATTGGAGCAACTCCCATTGTTAACAATCAGGGCACACAGTGATCCATTCACCTTACATCTAATGTAGAAAAGATTCTCTTTCTCTCTCTCTGTCCATCCACAGGCATAGGACTCACATTCATTGTCTTCCTTGATACGAGAGTAGCCAACATAAAATTACTTTCCTCGCTATAGATGACTTCTTCCTCCTCGAATAGTTTGGTCTACTCAGTTTCTTTTGAGTCTTCCACTTTTTCATCAGTACTATCTACTTCAACAGTCGGTACTTTACTTGGATTACCATGGTTCTTCTGTTCGGATACTAAGTAACCATGTGTCTAAATCCTTGACATTTGAAACATTTAGTTTGATTCATCTTTCGTCCTGAGCTTTGACCTCTCTCGAATTTCCTTGGGATCTCCTTCTCCTTTACTTAAGCATTTTGAGCAAGTTAGGTCTCAGTAGCTACTACCGGGATGGTTGATAAGGGGTCAGAACCTTCCTGTTTGGTGCCTTTTGATTCTCTAGGCAGCTTAGATAACGTCATCAAATGATCCAATATCCATGGTTTCTAGAACATCTCCAATCTCGTATTTCAATCCATTGATGAAGATGCAGTTTAGTCCTCAGGTTCAATAATTTCACATTGGATCAATGGCATCTAAAATTCCTTTACATATGCATCAACAATTGATCCTCCTTGCCACGGCTCTTGTAATCTTTTGAAGGAATCCTACAAGTAATAGCTTGGCACAAATCTCCTCCTCATGACCCTCTTTATCTTATCCTAACTCCTAACTTCACGTTTTCCCTCTCTTCTACGAGTAGCTTGCATGTAGTTCCACCATAAGGTGGCATAATCAGTAAACTCCAACACAGTAAGTCTAACCTTTGTATTATGTGGTACTTTGTAGCATTCAAATTGCTTCTCAATCTTATCCACCTAATTCAAGTAGTCCTCAGCATCTCTATTCCCAGAAAAACTTGGAATGTGTACCTTCAAACCTTCAACTTTAGGGCCTCAAACATTCCTTTCTTCTGGTTCATAGTACTCCTTTGCTTCATCGTTTCCTTCCTCTTCTTCCTCTTTGATTTCATCAAGTGCTAGCCTACACTTAGCAACTCTAACTACTCCTGCAGTTTAAGGTAGTTAAACTAGGGCATTAACTTGACCAAACTGACCACTTCCTCTCTCAAGTTATTCACGTCCTCTATATGGGCCATTTCTAGCTTGCTATGTATTTTCATTTATGACAGTCGCCAAACTGGTTACCAGGTTTGTGAGTTTGTCTAGTCAGTCACCTATTAATTAGGGTGTAAAGCTTCCTCGTTGGCCTTAGCCATTCTAAGCACCACTTTCTTGGTTACCAATAGCTCCTTGTACACTAGAGTTAGACATTGTTGTCTATTTTCATGAGATTAATAGCCCATACACTATTCAAAGCTTCTTACATAAACAAGGATAAACTAACACCAAATACATGAACAGCTAGTATAACTAGTACACGATAAACAACCATACACTCGTACTTTGTTTTGCATACACGAAACAAAGGAAGATAAAGCACAAAATTCTTCAATACTACTCACCTTTCAAACTCTTATGACAACTATAGAACGTAACACATATGCACAAAATCAATAACAAGTTACTCAAAGAAGAAAGTAATAGAAACTAACTTCGAACGTATCCAAGCTTTGATATCAAGATGATACGATCCGATGTAGATGAGCACATGATGTCTATTATTGTACGAACCGAGGAGATGGGTTCAAACCTTGAGACAATTTGAAGGATAAATGATAGTTGAAGGCTAAGCATGGGTCCTTGTACATTGATGATAGATATGATACACCAACACCTTATACAAGCTCTAGTCGCACTTAATATGACACAGAAGTGTGGATAGAGGTCAGTCGCCACTAGTCCATGCTTAATGGACTATACAAAAGTAGTTAAGAGTAAGCAAGATATACTTAGCTTATGCTAGAAGAAAAATGTTTGAAAATGTTAATTCTATTCACTGCTGTGGCTATTACTATATACAAGTATTTATAGGACCCAATTAGGGTAAATTCTAGGTTAGTGTAAATTACAATAAAGGATTCCTACTAGTAAAGGAAAGAGAATAATTTATAAGGGTAATGTTGTAAATAAGTAAAAAAAAAAAATCTAGTAACAGAAAAGGACAGTACAAATCTTAGGAAAAGATAGTGCACATGTTAGTTATTCATTCTATAGTCCCAATGATATTGTTGGTTAAGTAGAGCAAGTTCTCAACAGGTTAAGTCGGTGTTAGTGGCTCGAATATTCAGGATTGGGAAAGGGTTAATTTAAGCAGCGACTCATTGTTGAGTCAACCTTAGGAGATCAACTCTAGAGAGTTGTCAACTTTGCCTTGACACATATTAGGTCTGTAGTGTTTTGGTTTGATACTTAGGTAGATTTGTTGTGGAGAGCTTAGCTCGGGACGTCAATTGGTTACCTTGGCAACTTTTTGGATGATGTGGAGAGCAAAGTAACCTAACAAGTCAGACTGGGGAATATACTACTCCTTAGCATT
Source organism: Lumnitzera littorea (assembly GCA_024138015.1). Taxonomy (NCBI): domain Eukaryota; kingdom Viridiplantae; phylum Streptophyta; class Magnoliopsida; order Myrtales; family Combretaceae; genus Lumnitzera; species Lumnitzera littorea. The sequence goes on along the minus strand of JAMXBB010000004.1, from coordinate 50,928,053 downwards.
CAACTCACCTCAGATAGCTTGGCGACCCATCTGAGTAAGTTCTCGAGTTCAGGAGTACGTTATTGGTCCATGATCCTTATAATAATGCTTACACACTCGGTAACTATCAATGAAATGTCATCCATTAGATTAATCCTTGCTACACTCGTCCATCATCGAAGGCGGTGAAAATCAAATCCATTTCACATTCCCAAAAATTACCACTTAACCACTTTTCCTTGAAAACCTAAAGCCATTTCTTCCTTTCTTCTCCTTCTTTACATTTTTTGAGATTTCTTCTACAAATCTCTCATAGATGCTTGAAAACCAAGTTATCAAAACCTAATATTTCCTAACTTAAGACATGATAGGAATCTGACTACTATGCCTCTAACCCGTAGCCAAGCTTGAAGGCTAGAAGGCTTAGCAAGATGAATCTTCTTACTCCAGCCAACCTCTAACGAAGCCAAGTTTCTCCTTATTACTGATCAAGTCTATATATCAAACCATTTGACTACCTACCTCTCAGAAGTTGTGTGCCAACTTGAAGAATACTTAGATTGCAGCCAAACCTCATGTGCCTGCTTGGTCATGTCTGAGCCGAACACTTGCTTAGCATCATTCGTGCCGAGAGACCGAGAGAGCTATCTTGAACTAACCTTCAACCACTCCTACTCGAACGAGTCCATACTTGCTTGGCACCCTTGCTCAAACACCCAATCAGCTTGTACTCTTTTGTCTATATCCTCCAACAGTGCTACCAATGTATTGCTGCTACGTGTCTAGGACCACTCATAGAATCTGCTACTATAATCATTGCTTTTTCCATGAATATTCTTTTTCACCTTTTGTATACTTTACATTACTTCTTTAGGATAATTCCCTTTTGGTCTTTTTCTTTTCAGGCAAGTTGCTCTAAATTCTCAAATATAAATACCCCTTGTACATGTAGCCACAGATATAAGATTATTATTAATACACTAGATATTTTTCCTCTTGTAAATATTGTTTGTTTATCCTCATTTTACTCTTATCCTAACCCTTAAGCAAGGCTAGGTGATGAATACCCTTACCGGACTATCTTGTGTGTCATATCGAGTTGTGTTATGAGTCCTTAGAAGTTCCATTGGTGTGTCATATCCATTGAAGCTGTTCACGGGTTTTTCTTACTTTTTCATTCGTTTTTTTGTCTTTATGAGCATTTTCTTGTCACCTTTTAAAGTTTTCAGCAAGTTTGGATCCATCCTTGTGACTGGCTTTGTTTGTCCTTGGTTATGGTATGCATCATCTTGGTATCAGAGCGGAGGTTTCATTTAGATTATAGGAGTTTGTTGCGAAGTTTTGTCTATACTTTGTTTTAGGCATATGGAACTAAGCAATTTTTCTATATTGATTTAGTTGCTGTATTTGCTAAATATTGAGCTTCTAGTTTGAAGGGAGTGTGTATTGTTGGATTTGGAGAAGTATTATTAGTTATAACTTCAACTTGAAGATTTAGGATCAAGTTTGTTAAAGAAAATGATTGAACTAATTATCAATGCTAGTGTTAGGGATGACAACAGTGGTATTGTTCACCATGGTTGATAATCCCAAGGCACCCTTAGAAGTGTTGACTAAAGACTTGATGAAATAGCTAACTTCCTGGCAGGTTTAACCCGAGCAGTTCATGCATTGGCTTATCGACCTGTTAAAGCCATGCATAATACCCCACAAGCTACTAGACCTGTTAGAGGTCAAAACCGAGCTCAATAAGTTCCAGGTAGAGGAGTAGGTAGACAAGTGAGAAGAAGAATTGACATGGGAGAAATGGATGACATTGAGGAAGAAGAGTACGAAGAAGAAGAAGAATAAGCTCAAGTACCTCGAGCATTTGACCATGTGAAGCTTCAGATTCCAAGCTTCAATGGGTCAAGAAGTGCAAATGAATACTTGGATTGAGAGAAGAAGGTGGAACGTATTTTTGATTATTACCAATACAAGGATTATGAGAAAGTGAGGATTACTAATATTAAGTTCTCTGGATATGTCACCTTGTGGTGGAAGAATTTCTAAGCTATGAGGAGACGAGAAGGATATAGAGAGATTGATACTTAGCTTGAGATGAAGAGAATACTTAGGAATGGATTTATGTTGGATATTTATCTACAAGACACATCTACTCAGCTTTAGGATTTGAGATAAAGATGCCGAACTGTTGATGAGTATGTCCATGAATTCCAAATACTTATGATTTGTTGTGAAGTAAAGGAACCACCAGCATGGACTATCTTTAGGTTCCTTACTAGATTGAGGATTGACATCCGAGACATTATAGAACTCCAACGATTTACTATAATGGATGAGGCCATATAAATTGCTCAAAGAGTAGAAAGGCAAAGAAGGAGCCAAAGGCCAACTTAATCATCAACTAACCGACCTATTCAGTCAAGCTGGCTTATTTAGGGAAGCTACTAAAGTTAGCCGAGTACCAATCCAATAAGACAATGGGATGTTAAGATTGATTAGAAGGGCCGAACAAAAAGTGACTTGTCAATCTAAATGTACGAGAAAGGGTAAGGATTTAGAAAGAAGATGAGACAAATCAAGTGCTTCAAGTATTGAAGGTTTAGACATATGGTTGCCTAGTGTCCAAAATGAAGGACTATGGTTATCAAGTGAGATGCTTTGATTCTAGAAGTGGAAAGTACTGATGAGGAACCAACGGAAGAGTGCATTGTCGAGAAAGAAACTTCTCAAAAGAATGAACTTATTGAGAAGGATGTATTTGTTGAGGACTTGGATCAATTGATCCTAGTTGTCTTACGCGTAATGAGCATGGAACCCTCACGCGAGGAAGATCAAAGGGAGAACTTGTTTTCATATCACTTGTAAGGTGAATGACTAGCTATGTGCACTAATTATGGATAATGGTAGTTGCACTGATGTGGCATTGGCCATTCTGGTCATGAAGTTAGAGTTGCCAACTATTGCACATCCAATGCCGTATAAGTTGCATTGCCTGAATGAGAAGGGAACACTATATGTAACTCAGCAACTATTACTGCCAATTACAATTGGAAATTACTCTGACAAGATCTTTTGTGACATGCTGCCCATATGGGCATCACACATGTTCTTAGGCCGACCATGGATTTATGATAGAAGAGTTATATATGATGGATACAAGAACACTTATGTATTCAAGAAGGATGGAAGGAAGATCATACTAAACCTATTGCCATTGAGTCACAAAAGAAAAGCTAAAGAAACAAGAGGTTTATGTGGGATATGTCCACATAACAACCTTTCAAGCATATAGAAGCCTTATGATATAGGTCAAAACGTCGATATAATGAACCTAGGTAAAAAGGAGCTTGATAGGCTTCGAGGTACTGACCTAACCCGACTGCTAAAATTGAGATTATTTACTTGTCAACTCATTTTGTTTGCTAAGCCAAATAACACTATTTCTTGTAGATAGAGTGTTGAAAAGCATAAGGTCGAGACAACAACCGATCCTCACCTATGCCTAACCAATCACTTACTTGGCATCATGCTTGCCGATAGGCTAAAGTATCATGTTTTCGAGAGTTTGATTCACTCAGCTAAAGTCTATCATCGACTTAATAGTTAAGAGATCACTTTATCGAGTGTTGGATCCATTCGGCACAGCTCGGAGAAACTATTACCGACTGGCTTCAGAATTCGGCAATTATGGGCTAATCTCTCTAGTGTCTTGGTAAGTACTACGAGACTACCCCTAAAGTATACCGAATGACTACATGCCGACTTCTCCCTGTGAAATGCATAGTTTTATATTTTTGTACATGTTTATCTTTATTTTATTTATGGGCCCAATTCTTTAAGATTTAAGGCCTTGTACATTATTTACAGTTTTACCACTAGGGTTTAGGACGTACTATAAATAGCAACTTTCGTAACAATGTAGAGATAGATAGAAGATTATTGAAAAACCCCTTTCGAGTCTTTTCTCTCAAAAAGCTCTCTCTCTCCCTTACCAGCTCTTATTAATTCCTTTAGCAAGGATTGCAGCGAGCAACCTTATCACTCGGACCGGTGCGTTACATTCGGTGAGCCTTAGGTTCATGTATAATCTAGCTGGTGTATCATATTCAATTAAGTGGCTTACGGATTCGCTAAAATCCTCAATAAACCCACTCTATCTTTCATTCCTTTAGTAGGATCAAACCTATCTTGATAGCAAGTCTTGCTTGTCCTTGGCCCTATCTTGCTTGTCCTTGGCCCTATCTTGTTTGTCCTTAGCTCGGTCCGTATCAGGTTACCCCCTATTCGAGATATAGAGCATTGCATTGACTTGATATCCAGTGCTACTTTACCGAATAAGCTAACTTATTAGATGAGTCTTGAACAGGCTTCTTAACTACAACGACAAGTCAACAAGCTATTGGAGAGAGGGTATGTAAGGGAGAGTCTCTGGCCTTGTGCTGTTTCGGCGCTATTAGTGCTAAAAAAGGATGGTACCTGGAGGATGTATGTTGACAAATGAGCCATGAATAAGATGATGATCAAATACAGGTATTTGATCCTTAGGTTAGAAGATATGATGGATGAATTGAGTGGAGCTAAGATCTTCAGCAATATTGATCTAAAGCTTAGCTACCATCAAATTAGCATGAGGCTATGAGATGAGTGGAAGATTGCATTCAAAACTCGACATAGACTTTATAAGTGTATGGTTATGCCGTTCAGCTTATCAAATGTCTTAAGAACTTTCATGCAATTAATGAACCACGTCTTAAGAGATCTAATAGGAATGTGTGTCATGGTGTACTTCAACAACATCCTAGTATACAGTGCCAACTTATCGAGTCACTATGAACATCTCCATGCCATATTAGATGCCCTCCATGTCGAGAGATTATTCCGCAATCTTAAAAAAATGTTGCTTTTACTAAAAAGAAGTTGTATTCTTAGGCTATGTAGTAAGTAGAAGAGGTTCACAAGTAGATGATGAAAAGATCTAAGCAATCGTTAAGTAGCTGACTCCTACTACTTATGTCGAGGTGAGAAGTTTCCACAGATTGGCTTCCTTCTACAAAAGATTAATAAGGAATTTCAATACCTTTGTTACACCCCTTCTGAGTTGACAAAGAAGAACACTGACTTTAAGATGGGGAGAAAAGGAGGAGAGAAACTTTGCCGAGGTGAAGGAAAGATTGACCTCTGCACTTATACTATCTTTACTTGACTTTAAAAAAGTATTTGAGTTGGAATATAACGCATTAGGCATTGGGATAAGCGCTATCCTAATGTAGGAAGACTAACTAATTACTTACTACAGTAAGAAGCTTAGGGGACCTCAACTAAACTACTATGTGTGTGACAAAGAACTTTTAGCACTCATTCGAGCACTCTAAGTATAGCAACATTACCTACTGCTGAGAGAATTTATCATCTATATTAACTATGGGTCTTTGAGATATCTCCAATCTCTAAAGTCAGACTAAGTTGTCAAAGTGGTAAGCAAGGTGGGTTGAATTTCTTGAGGGATTCAATTTTTTCATCAAGTACAAGTAGGGAAAGAGAAACGTGGTTGCAAATGCTCTTTCTAGTAGAAATGTTCTCTTAATCAAATTATAGACTTGGTTTTGTGGGTTTACAAGTATCAAGAAACAATACTTTGAGGATCTACACTTTGGGACCATACTTAGGCATTATGTAGATGGAAGGACAGAAGACGAGTATCACATGGAAGATGGGTATTTGTTTTGAGGAGGAAAAATTTGTAGGCCGACCTGTTTACTGAAAAAGTTGCTGATTAGTGAAGCTTACAGTAGAGGACTCTCTAAACACTTTAGAGAGAGAAGGACGTATGAGCTCTTGAGTGGGTGTTTCTTTTGGTCAAGAATGAGGCGAGCTGCACATCAGATTGTTGAAGTTTGTACTACATGTAAAAGGGCTAAGTACCGAGACAAGTAAGGGAAAGTAATGCCTTTGCTTGTCCCGATGAGACCATAAACTGAGTTAAGCATGGACTTTATTCTCGGATTACCATGAACTTCTTAAAGCAAAGATTTTGTAATGGTTGTCGTAGATAGATTTAGTAAGATGGCATATTATGTGCACTATTGCAAGACTAATGATACTTCAGTTATTGATTCTTTTTTCTTGCAAGAAATTGTTCGGTTACATAGTGTGCTGAAAAGTGTAGTATCAAATAGAGACCCAAAGTTCTTGAGTCATTTTTGGAGAACTTTGTAGCGATGATGGGGACCAGACTACTATTCAGTACTTCCTGTCACCCTAAATGGATGGCTAAACAGAGGTAGTCAATTGTACTTTAGGATCGCTACTTTAAGTTAAAGTGAGCAAGAACTTGATCAATTAGGATATCTACTTACCAGTGGTCGAATTCGCTTACAACTGAACAATACATGACACCACCAAGTAGACCTCGTTCGAGGTTGACTACAATTTTAATCTTGAGTTGCCCTTCAATACACCCTTGTGCCTAAATTTGAGGAAGAAGACCCTGACACGAAAGCTAGATCATAGTACCTTCAACACATCTACAACAAAGTTACTTGGTAGATAGGCCAAGCCACCGGACGAATGCAAGAGAAGGCCAAGGGTAGGATGACTAAATAATTCCAACTTAGAGACTTGGTGTGGCTGCACCTGAGTAAGAAAAGGTTTTCGAGCAAGAGGAGGAAAAAGTTATCAATAAGGGTTGAGGGACCCTACAGAATCTTCCAAAAGATCAGTGATAATGCCTATAGGTTAGAGCTGCCTGTAGATTATGGGGTGTTCAGACATCTTCAATATTGCTGACCTTAGTCCATATCACCTTGACGAAGAATTGAGCGAAGACTAGTCGGATTTGATCCCAAATCCAAATTAACCTTGGGGAAATGATAGGAAACTAGCTACTAGGCCTTTAACCCATAGCTAAGCCCGAGGGCTAGAGGATCTAGTGAGGTGAATCTTTTTGCTCTAATTGACCTCTACTGAAGCTAAGTTTCTCCTTACTACCAACTAACTCTCTATGCCGAGCTGTTTGACTACCTACTTCTCAAAAGTTGTGTGCTAACTTGTAAAATACCTAAACTACAACTAAACCTCACATGCTTGCTTGGTCATGTTTGAGTCGAACACTTGTTGGGCATTACGCTTGCTGAGAGATCGAGAGAGCTACCCTGAATTAACCCTTTACCACTCTTACTCAAACGAGGCCATGCTTACTCGGTACCCTTGCTGGAATACTTGATCAGCTCATACTCTTTTATCTATATTCTTTAACAACACTACCAATGTATTGCTGCCACGTATTCGGGACCACTCATAGAATCTGTTACTATAATCATTACTTTTTTCGTGAATATTCCTTTTCACCCTTTGTATACTTTACATTACTTTTTAAGGACAATACCCTTTCAGTCTATTCCTTTCTAAGTAGGTTACCCTAAATTCTTGAGTATAAATACCCCTTATATATGTAGCCACAAACATCAGATTATCATTAATACACTGGATATTTTTCCCCTCATAAACATTATTTGTTTACCTTCATTTCACTCTTATCCTAATCCTTAAGCAAGGCTAGGTGGAAAGTACCCTTATGAGACTACCTCATGTGTCATATTGAGATGTGTTGTGAGTCCTTGGAACTTCCATTGGTGCATCATATCCTTTAGAGCTATTCATGAGTTTTGCTTACTTTTTCATTCTTTTCATTTTTTTTTTGTCCTTATACACCTTTCCCCATCACCCTTTCAAGCTTTCGGCAAACTTAGACCTATCCTTATGACCGACCTTATCTGTCATTGGTTATGGTACACATCAGGACATGTATAGCTCCTTTAGGGATCATACATTCTTTTTAGCCCTGTTTTGGGGGCAAACCCCTAAACCCCTTACCGGCCCCTCCCCTTTGTGCAGCGCGGGAAGACTATGTTGGCTTTAACTAGTGGTGGCAATTGGCCAAAATAGAAGCACTTATATGAGAGGACAAGAGTCCTCTGGTTTAATTGTTCCATAATATTGAATATGGTGTAGAGACTTCAAACAAAATTTAGATCCCTACTGAAAAGGATGATGTTGAAAAATACAAAGATTACTTTGAGAGGTTTCTTGTTGATTGGAAGCTTCGAAAACAAAGGAAAGATGAACGAATTAGATTTCCAATTGATTGGAAATTTCATATTTATTTAGAATATTTTGATTTTGGACTACATCTTCCTTTTTTCGATTTTTTTCAAGGCCTTCTTTAATTTTGCTAATCATGTTCTTGCCAAGCATGTATAAAATTTTGGAAACTTTTGAAATAATTTGTGAAGAATTAGAGGTCAAGACTACTATTAAATTATTTGGACATTTTTTTTTTCTACAATTAAGCATTAGAATGATGAGTGGTATTATGCTATTGTTAGGTATAAGAGAAAGCTTTTGAATGGGCTAGAATCTAAGATATACGATTGGAAGGATAAGTATGTTTCCATTAGGTTAGAAAACGGGTTTACATTTTTGGAATAAGTCAATTGAACTTACTCGTGTTAAAGATATCAAGCTTTTACCCTATGGTAAGATGGTTGACCAGAAAATTCAAAAAAGACGACATAAGTGATTTTATTGGGATGCTAAAGTAATTATCCGACGATATTATAGGATGAGCCAATCTTTTCTAATGAAGAAGAAGAAGGTATGGTTTGTTCTTCTCAATGTGTTGAGCCGAGTTGGTTGAATTGATGTCAATCAATCATTTTTACAGGGGGATTGTTCTTTGAGCTTTGCTTAGAGTGACCTTGTAAGTACAATTTCCCATAATTTATTATTTTTTTATTGTTGCCTTTTGTATATTGGAGATGAAGGCTAGAGAGATCGACATTAAGAAGCTATTTCCTTAAGCTAAGGCCAAGAAAAAGAAGCTCGACATATGAGCTACCAAGGTTGTAGGAAGTTAAGAAGCTCCTTTAAAAGCAACCAAAAAGAAGAGGGTGCTCGATAGAGCTTAATTTTATCTATTTTATAGATATGTATTATAATGCTTTTATAAACTTTTTAAAATAATTTTAGTGTAATTTAGTACTTTATTTGATAATATTTTGTTTTAGCATTCTATTACACTAATGTCATATTTTTATATTTTTTGATAGCAAAATGTGTGGATTCAAAAGATATATATATGTTTTGGAGTTCTCGAGATTGTAGGATTAAAATTTGGTTTGAGAGCTTCATGCCCATGCAACCTAGACCCTGTTTCAATCATACATGCCATATACTTGTCACTAAGAAAATCTACTTGCTATATATTGTTAGTTCATTAAAGCATTGCAATCAATTTCTTCATGCCATGTATATCTCAAATGCTAGGCTGTGTATCTATTTCTCTTATACAACAATTGAAGACATCTACTTAAAAAATATAATTGTATCTTACTGGCCTACTTTCATATATGATTACTTGTACTACAAATAGTAGGCTGTGTAAATAGAAGAGGACATAGATAGTCGAGTGTAGATTATTATTTCCCTCATTCAATTTAGAGTTTTAGAAGAAGAGTAGTTTTTGAAATTTAGCATTAGGAATAATAGGAAGTGGTATTTGATCTTGATTTAAAGATAGGAACTCCTTAGAGGTTGTTTTCATTCTTTTTAATATAGTCTTGATTGGACATTGTTTTCTCCATTATTTCTTTTGTGTGTTAAGTAGATATTATTAATTATGTATTTGGTTTTATCAATTAATGAATCTTGTTTGTTAAGGTCTTTAATTCCTTAATTACTAAATTATATATTTGATTTTGTTGGAATATGTATTAATTAAGATTGAGTTATGAGACCTTTTTTAATTAATTATTGTGAACTGGATAATTTGCATTAAAGAAGGACATAGCAATATACTCTTTACTTTAATTAAAGTTTAAGAATTAGAAATCATTAATTTAGTTTATTTCTAATCCAGCGATAGAGAAGATGAATTGGTCAATCATGGATATTTGTTTCTTTCGTGGGAAGGAATTCCACTTAAAGCTTAATTACTTTAAAATGAAATCTCTTAAAGACTCAGTGTTATGTTAACTGGTTCTCTAAGTGTCTGGTTTACAATTGAATCCTATAAAGATGTTGAATATTCTAAATTGTTTTGTTAGATTAGTTTTTAGAATTTAATTATCTAATAAATACTCGATTTTAATTGGCTAGATTTAGACAAAACTGATACTATTAAAAGTTAGTGAGTGTTCCCTATAGGTTCAACTTCATTCTCACCAATTTATTACTGCAAATGTGACCTAGTGCTCTTGTTAGTAAAAATATGCTTTGTTACAAAAGTATGGTTAGGTTTCTGCATATCAAGTTTTTAGTGCCACTATCGAAAAATGTTTATGCTAATTTTAGTTTTTAGGATTGACTAGAGTTAGGTAATTTGTTTTCTTTGCCTGTTCCTTTCTTTATTTTCATTTTTAGTATGTATTTTCTTTAGGTTTCTTTTTATTAACAAATTTTTGCCCTGTAAACCCCACAAATTTAGCTATTTAAGAGTAGAAGTGAACCCTAATACTATAGATGACTTGAGGAGTCATTAAAGCCAAGTAAGATAAAAATTTAATAAATCATAAATCTAAAATCAAAACCTTAAAAATTGATCAAAACCTTACATTGCATACTAAAACTCTAAAATTGACTTACACACCATTAACCAAAATTGAACCCGAATTTGATTGAAACTCTAAAATTATAAATATAAACCTATAAAATAGTTAAATATTACTCAAAAGTGATAAAATTATAGTCGATTGCAATTTTTGATTAAATCGCTTATTCGCACGAAATTTTAACGAAATCGCTACAATAACTTGTAAAAATTATAATTGTAACCGGTATCAATTAAATTGATAAAATTTTACAAAAATTTAAAAATTAATTTACGAGGAGAATCGTTATAATTTATATGATTAAAAAAATTACATATATTTATTAATAATTTTCATTTTCCTTCTCTTTTATTTCCAATTTATCTCTTTTCCTTCTTTCCATTTGCACTTCAAGTCCACGTCCTGCAAAACCAAAACAAAAAAATCAGCAAAATGAAAGCCAAACAAGCAGCCCATGTGATGAATTACCATTGCCATGTGTTGAATTATAATTTATTGTCCCATCTTCATTAATTCACAAGATTAGGATAGGATTTAGTTTATTTTTTTTATTTTAATTGCTGCATATATATAAAAAGAGAAGAACAAATCCTGGAAGAAAACTTGGAAAGCAAATCGAGAGAAAAAAAAATTCTGGACGCAAAACAACGTGAGAAAAGAGAAGGAAGAAAAAGAAAGAAGAAAAAGAAGAAGAAAAGAAGAAGGAAAAGAAATTAAAATTACTAGGTAACATGTATATGGTATATACATGTATAAATATAGTATTTATATAGTATTTTCTTATAAGTATAATATTGTTAATACATGTATATGTACACTGATACATAAATTGAGTAGTATATGTATGTATAAGACTAAGTACGTATACATGTATATATATAGGTATATTATACGTAAGAATATGTATTATGTATTTTTAGGAATACATATAATTAGTATTATGTATTTTATTAAATAACTATAGTATATGTGTATATTTTTGTACCGTAAACTTTATATATATATATATGTACTCATGTATAATTATTTTTGTATATGTATATATGTAGCTGTATAGTATATATAAGTGTGTACCGTAAACTATATATATACATATGTAACCATGTATAATTATTTTCATATATATATATGTAATCGTATAGTATATATATATGTAATAGTATAATTCCATAAGTAATAATATATGTATATAAGACATATAATATAGAATATATGCTTTATGATATACGGCATAGTATATGTATAATATTTAGTATACATACTTTATAACAAATACTATATAAACATATGTATATATCGAATATATAATATAGAATAGGTATTTGTAAGTTATTTATATATATCTAAGTATTTGGAATTACATAAGTAAATTTATAAGTATAAACACAAATACATGAATATATATATGTACATAAGAATATGTTTATTTTCATAAAATAAGTATATACATACATATAGCGTATAACCTATATTATATATATGTAGTATACCGAAAATATATATAGATATATATATATGTATGTATAAATCATGAAGTACATAAATAATACGAAAATGAGAAATAATAAAAATAATAAAGGTCATACTAATAATATAATCATAATAAAGCTAAAAATCTCAAAAATAGGAAAATATGCTCAAAATAATAAAAATATCGAAAATTAATATTTTATAATTTTTAAACTAAAATAATAATTTTTGTGATATGTTTATATCACAATTTATACTACGAGTCATAACGTCTAAAATGGACCTCGTTACGAGAAAATACGCTCGAAAATGATCAAAATGGACTATAAGTTTATAACGATCCGAGCTAAAACGAAAAAGTTCCAAAATATATAAAGAAAATCTCGTAACTTACAAATATGAAAAAATAGTTACTATTAACCCCATTGAGTATGATAAACCCTATACATATTATACTTGGGTTATATTGGGGGAAACTAGATAAATTACAATAGATTTTTAGTTAACTAAGGAGTCTGACTTTATAAAATACTTATCAGTGTTATTATATTTTAGGTGTTTGATATCAAGTTCTAGAAACCCCAAAGGTTTGGAGAATGAGCAATAATCCAGGTGAGGGAATTCTAATGACTTGTTACTTGCTTGTGCGTGTTACTTGTATGATGTTTTGCTGCTTGCTATTGCTTGTATGTTTGAATGACTGTTCTACTTGTATGCCATCATCTGTGTGATCACTTTTTTTTTAAATTGATAAATATAGATATTTGACCCAAATAACCGGTTTTATTCATCGCATGTTTATGACCCAGTAAATGTATAGATAGAGAGTACCAGCCTTGCAAAATGTTGAAAAGGGTATTTTTGGAAAAAGGTTTTCTTAATCTTAAGCGTATTTTGTACGAATTTGATAAGGGCCGTAGTGCCAGAAATGATATTTTATCGTTAAGGCAAAACCAGCATGAGTTCTCCAATTGATAGCGAGAAGACTCGCTTTATTATGCTTGTAAGGCTTTTGTTAATTTTGGTTTGCGAAATGGACTCGTAGGTTTGTGCCCAAGGAGCCTTGGAGGGTGGATAGTCCTAGAATGGAATCCCCCTATTTGAATTGAAATCTTTTCTCGACTAGGGTAATAGTCGAGTGCTGCTTAGTAGGGTAAGCCCTTAGGTAGTCTCATGCGGGTAAGCTGAGGTGCCCTGTACGGGTAGTACAGGGGATAATCGAAGTATAGACGACGTAATTCTATACCGTCCATAGTTTTGGACTCCTATGGATGTATTGCTTGCATTCATCGTGCCTGCATTCATTTTATATGTAGATAGCTTGCTTGCATGCGTAATAATAATGTGTGATAACTTGCTTGAACGGTGATAGTGAGGAACGAACTCACTAAGCTATTATATGCTCACTCCCTCATAGTTTCTTTTGTAGGTTTACTTACATTAGGATTGGGATAAGTCTCGAGTGTCGAGTGTCGAGTGTGAGATGAAGATATGTATCTTAGTACTAGGAATAGCTGAGTACTCTTTAGATAATACATAAACAACCTTTGTTTATAATTTAATTTTTCTTGTATTTCTTTTGTAATATTGGTATATCCTATCTTATTATTTGGTAGGGGATACCGATTCTCTGTGATTTTGAGGAACTATGGGATATCAAACACCCATAGTTATTTATCTTTGTATTTTATAGTAAATTATTTACTTAAAAATCAGTAACCTTAGTGATTAATCATTTAGAGTATTGCAATCTCCGACTTGCAAGGCGATTTTCATATCTTGAGTGCACACATGTTGTGAAAATTTTAGGTAATTCTACTAAGCTCCCTTTAGGGTCATGACATGCCTCATTGTTATTTTATTTTGCAAGCACTTCTTTAGAAGATTATTTATACTGTAGAGCTTCAACTATAAATTATTTCTTTCAAGTAGTGTGAAGTTGAATCATTATATGAGATGTGGTTGACATTTCACTATTTGATGAATAGATGACCACTTTATGATACCCTTACTTAGAATTAGTTGTTGATATTTTACAATGGGATTAAGTATCATGATAAAATACATGATTCAAGTTGCTGTTGGAGAACACTTAACAAAAATGCTATTGATACAATCAGTTAAAATAATCGACCAATTGGCATACTGTTAATATGATGAATGGCCTCCCTCTATAAATCTTATGATCCTAACTCGATAAAAAGAAAAGAGTACTGAAAAATTACTAAGGGATTTGGAGCAGAAGTGTGAAGAAAGATTTGAAAAACAAAGTTTAACCATCTGAAGGTTAGAGACTCAATTAACATAGACACTAGAACTTTTAACCACCAAATTGGTGGTTGTTAAGGCAAGCTGCTTACAAAAAGATTCCTGCAAAAAGAAGAAAGAATTAAATCCTTCTAAGTCTACTAAAGATGGGGAAAAACTAAAATGGTTGATGATTGTGTCTAGAGAATCACAAGTTCATTACAATTTTCAATTAGCAAGAGAGGTGAAAATAGAAGAGAAACAAATCTCAGAAGTAGTAGTTGAAAAGCTTGCAAATGTGACCATTGAGGGGTTTGAAAGATTAGAGAGACAATTCTAAATTGTTGTAAAGATTTTCACTCCAAATGAGCTTATTAATGCAATACAACTGAGGTGAAGCAAAAAATTTAAATCTAAAAAAACACTAGTTTCTACATCAAAATCAAAAGAAAAGGTGGTACAATAAAGGCACATTCCTAAAGAATGTGAGCTTAATGCCAAATAAGGTATGCTACCTATACCTTTTTTAGAATAACTACATAAATGAAAAACCTATGAAGATTTTAAGTCATTTCTAAAGATTTTCAAGAAGAATGAGGTCAATATTCCTTTGGTGGATTTATTAGAGCAAGCACCTTATTACATACACTATTTGAAATAAATAATGGCTAAATAAAGGAAAATAAATAGGCAAGAGATAGTTATGTTATCACAAGCATGTACTGAAGTACTAAAGGATACCCTTTTCCTCAAGTTGAATGATTTAGGGAAGTTCACTTTGGATTGCACTAATCTTAAAGATGCATTTTGTGATATAGGTGCATGTATAAATATGATGGCCTTCTCCATGACAAAGAAATTGGGATTAAGGAAAGCAATTAGAAGAACTAAGATGATAATTCAATTAGTTGATGGTTCCTTTAAAAGACCAAATGGGGTGATTAAGGATGTACTCATAAAAGTGGAAACAAGAAACTTTTAGCCAATAACACTAAACAACAATGCTTCTGGGAGACAACCTAAGTTTTATTCAATTTTTTCCATATCCTTTACTTTGTTTTATTTTGTTTGATTACTCCAATTGTAATTATTATTATTATTTTTATCTAGTAGCTTACACAAAATTTTTGAGTTTTAATTATTTTATCTCTTTTTTGTTTATATGGTGTTTTATTGTTTGCATTATAAGAATTAAGTGGGAAAAATTTGGCTAAGGAAGGATCAAAGAATCAAAGATGTGTTATAAACTTGAGAGGATCATAAGTAGAAGCTTACTCATGATATCATGACCCTAAAGGGGGTTTAGTAGGATTACTTAAAATTTTCATATTACGTATGCACCCATAATACAAAAAACCATCTTGCAAGGAAGAGATTGTAAAACTCTAATTAGTTAATTTCTAGGGTTTCAAATTTTTAATTTATAAACTTATCTTATTATATAAATAATTAAAGACATCCAATAATCCATAGTTCCTCAGAGCTATAGAGAATTGGTATCTGTTACCAAATGATAAGATTAAGTAGTAAAGATCTAAATCTTAAACTTAAGGAAGTTATAAAATCTAAATATAGTATCAATAATTATATGTAATAATTCAAACTATTTATACAGTCTCCCTTCAAATTCTAACTTCTATACATCTCAATGCTAGTACTCTACACTTAGCTCTTAACCCATGCACAATTATTTAACAACTTGCAAAAAAAGACTATTGAGGAGTAAGCTACACGAGCTTAGTAAGATATTTATTCAACCATACAACAAACAAGTTATATAACAATTTAATTTAATCAAATAAATGCATGAACAATCAATATGCCATACAAATATATATAGGTGACTAAGTACTGCATCAACTAAAATTTAACTCCCTCCGAAGTCAAGGTTAGAGATACATCGGCACTAATCGGATTCGGATATCATACTAGAACTTATATAACAACGAAACTTTATGTTTCATATTAAAAAATATAATGGTATATCCATTTTCAATTTTTGTCAAAACTCAATTCTACGTATAATTGTAAGTAGGTTTACGTAGCCCTCACTCACCTATAAATGAAGGCCTCTAAACTCAATTCTTAGCCAAGCGATCGGCACCTTCAATACTTAGTGATTCGCGGGCTAGGGTAAGGTCATATCACATGTGTGCATCATATAAAATACTATAATCACAAATAATTAGCTCACGTATGGCCTCTTGCTACCTCCATGTAATGTGATGGTCGGAATTAATTATGTAATATATGATTATGCATGTTTCAATTTAGTTCATTCAAGTCAGATAATGTTAAGTCATTTTATTAGTGATCAACAAAATCACAAACAGATCAGTTCCTATCAAATTTACTATGCAACAAACAATACATTATTATATTTTAAAGTAAATCCACTATTAACAAATAGTACCATACACAAGCATAACCCAGCGCTATATAGCATTTAATTATTAATAACACTTTATATTCATTATCTACATATACAAGCAAGTATTGAATCATTAAGAATACTCACTCAACTATATTAGAAGTTAAGGATTGTAGTAGTCGAATGGTAAGTCGGTGTCAATGTCGTGATCACCTAACAATAGGAAATACGAAGAGTAATGAGTTTAGGAATTAAATAACTAAATTGGTATTGTAATTTGTACTATTTACTTAATTTAGCTTATTGGTTTGCATGAAATTATCGATTCAAGCTTTTTACTGAATTGTATATAAATTTTTCGACTTAGATCGGATCTTTATGAACTTACAGTTTATTTTGATCGTTTTCGAGCGTACTTTTTTGTAGCGAGGTCTGTTTTGGACGTTGTAACCCACAGTTTTGACTATGATATAAAAATATCACAAACTTCGTTATTTTGACTTAAATAGTTATAAAATATCAATTTAAGTTTTTCCTTGTATAATTATGATTTAATAATTATTTGAATAGAATATTTTTGTAATTTTCTTATTTTAGGTCTATTTTACTATAATTACTTAGTTTTACTTATTTTTTAGATTTAAGATTTATTAATTCAATTTTTTCTACTTTATCATTTTTCTAATTAATTAAATATTTATTATTATTAATTATGAAAATTACTTAATTTATTCTTAATAGTAATGTAGCAGTATGTGAGAGTACTACATGTTACACTTATGAATTTTCCATATTTTCTATTATTTTCTTATTTCTTGTATTTTATGGTATAATTATATGTTAATACTTATTACTATATTTTATTAAATTTTCTAAATTAATTATTTATTATATTCTCTCCTAAATTATGGTACACTTAAATATTTATATATATATTTACTGAATTACTTTATTTATTAAATTAATATTACAGTATATTATATATATACTATTTAAATATACTCGTATTTCTACATATATGATACTATTCATATACGTATATTTATACGTATAATATACTTTGTGTATTAAATTATTTTAACCTTAATTATATATTATATACTATATGTATGAGTATAATATATACATATTTGTACTTTATATACATATGTAGATATACAATTGTATTACATATATATATACTAAAATATGAAATACAATTAATAATATACATACATATATACATCTAAACATCACGTCCAACCCATATATATATATACAAAAATAGACAAATTTTTTCTTTATAAATTGAAAATACTAAGTATATATGTACATAAATACATGAGTGAGAAAATACATACTATATATATTATTATTTATACATACATATATATATCATAAATATAAAGTATTAATTATATTATATATATATATATATCCATGCCTACACACACACACATACATATATATACATACATAAAGAAAATACGAAATACATACATATGTACATAAATACAAAAATACATACTACATGTATATATATCATATACGTATATTTACATTTACACATCATATAATAAAAATAAATACTAAGCACATATACACATATATATACCTATTTACACATACATAATATATCTTAAAAAAATACTAAGTACATATACATATAAATATACATAGTCACGTATACATAAACACACATACTTAAGTAATATATACATATATATACTCTACGGATTCATACATACCATATACTAAATATACTATGTATAATACACACATATATTTATGCATACATACATGTAAATAAAAAAAAATTCCCAATATGCATATACATGTTATGGAATATATAGATATGTACTAAAATAAATAAATATACCTACCTAAATTCTTTAGTAAATTAATTGGTTGAAATCCCTTAATTTTCTTATTCTTCTTCTTCCTCTTAGTATTTGCTAAGTTTGTGTGTGTTATTTGCTTCGTTTTTCCTTTTCTTTTCGGTTTTTGATGTTCTAGACTTGCACGTGTGTAACAGCAACAACAAGTAGATTAAAATCAAAAGAAAAAGAAGGAAAAGTAAATCTTGGTTAATCTCTACATTAATTGAGAAATGACACTTGCTTTAGTTAATTTGTCCTTTGTTCTTTGTCCTTTAAATTGGTGACACTTGTAAATAGAAATTAACACATGGGTTGTTGTACAATGTAGTTAGAAATCACGTGGAGCAGAGGAAAAAAATTAGGAAGAAGAAAGAAGAAAAGAAAAAGAAAGAAAAGGGAAGAAAAAGGAAAATAAAAATAAATATATTTAATTTTTTTCTAAATATAAAAATCATGAAATTAATATTTATGAATTAATTTTGAGATTTTATGAAAATTTATTAATTTAATTAGTACCTATTATATTTATAATATTTACTAGTTATTTCAACATTTTCATTAAGATTTATATACGATTTAGTTGATAATTGCGATTGACTATGATTATATTACTATTAAGTTATATTTATTCATTTTATAAGCTTAAAGTTATAGTTTTGGGGTTTTCGTCGAGTTTGGGTTCGATTTCAAGTATTTGCACGTACATTGAATTTTGGGTTTTTGTATGTGATTTAAGTTTCGATTGAGTTTCTAAGGTTTTTATTTCCGATACTATACTTGATTCCATAATTTAATAAAATTTTTATCTTACTTAACCTTATCGACTCCTAAAGTTATTTACAGTATTTGAGCTTAATCTTATACTCAAATTGCTAAATTTGCAGAGTTTATACATGATCTAGGGTATATACTCTCATTAGGTGAGTGAACTTGCAAATATATGGCATGTAGTGGACCCATCACTTTTATGCATGCCATGCTTTCCTTTTTGTAAATACATAACATAGAAAACTTATATCATGTCGTGTTAACCTTGCTTTACATTAAAAAAAAAAATCCCACCATATTTAATGTGTGAATTCATGGATTAGCAAGATGTGTGTTCATGATAATTGTTAACTTCTATACTTTTCTTTTTATTTGATATCTTTTGTAGTTAGCAAGGAATTAACCCTGCTAGTTCTAATGTTGTTTTTTTTTTCTTATGAACTTTGATTTGTGTAAGAGAACTAATGATGGGATGTAGTTTTAGTTTAGTTTTATAATTGTCTTTTTAGATTCTTTTATTTTCTTTTTCTATTGTTTTGTTTTTCTTTCTCTTTGCAAGGCCTGTATAAATTTTAAACGATACAAAGAATCCTATAGCATGGCAATTTTAGATTCAATGTTAATGTGAATGAAACTAGGAAAGCCTCGGTTCTTTTTACCCGTTCCTTTGCCTTTTTATTTCTTATGCGTTTCAATGATAGTGTACATTAGGGACAATGTATAATTGAAGTGTAGGGGAAAAAATAGGAGATGCTGAACTATATGTGTTAATGATTATGCTTTGACTGAAAACCATACACTTAAGCTTTTTGGTCTTCGTTTAGAATAATTTTAGAAATTTGCATCCTATTATATATAAGCAAGTAAATTACTTTGGAAATTTACCTATGATGCTTTATGACCTTAGTTCACTTTGCTATATTTGAATAGTTAAATCCTTATTATTCAAAGGTCCTTGCTACTTAAGCTTAAATATAGACTCGGGATTAGAATATATGTTGATGGGTTGATGACTAATTATTTATATTTCTAAGCTTAATTTGAGAGGATAGTTATCTATTTCTATTTCCGTAAATTTTTTTAGATTTGATGAATAAACAAGATTTTTCCTTGAAAAGTCTTCTAAAAAATAAAAAATAGTTAAAGGCAAAAGAAAGAATAAAATGAAATAAAATAAAAAAAAGGATATATAAGTTGATAAGAATCGATCTTGGTTTGTCAGAAGAGTAAAATTCTTTCCCATTACTAATGTAAGAAAATTAGTTAAGTTGGTAAGATCGACTTTAGTCCAACAAAAGAGCAAAGTTATTTGCCATTGTCAACGTGAGAATTAAGATAGTATTAATTGACCTTGATCTATTAGAAGAGCAAGATTCTCTCTTGCTGTTAACATAATCATGATTAAATAAAGGAATTGAATTGAATTGAAAAGCCCTTTGACAAAATATATACTAAGGAGATAATTAGAGGATGAAATAATGTAACATACATCTAGTTTGATTTTTGGTAACAAAAATAGTATATGGAAGATTTCTCTCCCCTTGCGTTAGTTTTTATTTAAGTGATTAGTGATATGAGGCAAGTGCACCTATCAATTTTAATATAGCGGATGTAAGTCCGAGTCGATCCCTTAGAGATTTCGAGTACTAATATTAACCTTAGCTCTATTATCTAACCGAAAAATTGTATCGAGTTGAATGAATTAAAAATACTGAAATTAACAAACTAAACTAATTATGAGACTTGATTAAGCAATTTAAAAAGCAATAAAACTAAGAACGACTTCAAGAAAGTAATAACGTATTTAGGAATTATTTCCCCTAGTATTTAACATGTGATCGCTTAAAATATATTCAATTCAATTTCTATTATTCTTGACCGGAGGGATTCACAATTAAAGTTAATACCTTTCTCAAGCATATTAACCCTAATCCTAAATTATTTACCGGAATCTCTTCACTTAGTAATATAACTTAGAATTGCATTAATGTATAATGAATTCCCACACAAATAATTAACTTTCAAGAAGAAACATGTATTTTATCTCTAAGTATACATGTAATTCTCTTCAATTATGCCTAGATCTTATTACACATGTAATTTCTCAATCAATATGCATAGCATCATAAATTGATACTCTAGAATTATCAATCAACAATTAAACAACATAATTGAATCAAGAAAAGATAGAAACTTTATTGAAAATTATAAATCAACCCAAAAGTCACATGAAACCCTAGGTTCCATAATCCTAAATACACGAATTCTAAGCTATCATAATGAATCTAAAAACGAGTTCCATAAAAAACATAAAATAAAACATGAAAAACCCCTTTGATTGATGAAAAATCTCTGCAATCTTGAAGTTGGTGTTGCTCTTGCTTTTTTCTTCTCCTTCTCCTCAAGTCTCTTCTCTTCTCTTGTGTCTTGTTCGTCTTCTCTAATGTCTCTTATGTCTTGAAACCCTCATATATCCTTTTATATATGTATTATAAGGATTCTGTTTTCGTCACCAGACATGGCCTAGGACATGGTTGTGTCCCAGGTCGTGTAACTTTCTGACCTTAGCAAATTTTTCTAGATGGATACAGCCTGGGCCCAAACTATAACTTCTTCATTAGAACTCCAAATTGAGTGAAACTTGATTCCTTTTCTTTGTTTTTGATCCTAGAACGCGTTCAAACCTTGAAATCAAAATTTTACTCAATTAAGTATCAATTTCTTTAAAGAAAACAAAAAATGTAAGGGAAATACTATAAAATCACCATGTGAAATATGTTTAAAATCAGAGTTATCAAATTTCCCCACACTTGAGCATTTGCTTGTCCTCAAGCAAATAAATCAAAACAAAACTTTCGGGGCAAGAAACACTAAACAAAATTTATCACTATTTTAGGAAACCGGTGAACGAATACACTTGACCAGTAGAAAAGAAATAAGAAAATCATTCTCAACTAACTTGAAATAATAAAGTCAACCAATTCCATCTGACCATATTCGATACTCCAACAATACTTAATATTAGAGTTCACTAGTTAATTTATGAAAATCAAAGTTTACCCGAGTCATTTAACCAAAGATTCTTAAATTAAAAATTTGATTTAACATATCGCCAACCAAGAAAGAGTCATAAAAATTTTATCCATTTGACTAAAATGTATACAGTTCTCTCTTCCATCTCACTAAGCGCCATAATCCAAAACAAACACATTTTACATCCACTCATTCTTTGATCATCCCTTTAATTCATGCTTTTGTTGAGAGGTCTTTTGAATTTACTTTATTTAAGCACAATTGCATTGGTAGAGGGAAAGAATCTCGCTCTTCTAACGGACTAAGACCGATCCATACCAACTTATTTCTTATATTGATAGTAGGAAAGAACCTTGCTCTTCTGACGGACCAAGGCCGATCCATATCAATTTTTTCATTAGAATTGGCATTGGGACTCAATCTCGCTCTTCTGACGGACCAAGACGAATTCTTACCAATTTTTCTATTCATACACTTGTTATTACTTTTGACCTCCAATCAGTGTGATTTTTCAGGGGTTTTTCAAAAGAAGAATTTCATTTGTTTGTTTGCTAAAAATTATAGGACTCTTAAAATTTCTAAGAGAAAGGTATACATAAAAGTAAATTTAAAAATAACCATGACTAACTCTCAACTAGTGATGTTGCTCTAATCTCAAGTCTTAAAGTCCTAAGCTAAATAATTCATAACTTTGCCCTCTACAGATTTGACTAATCAATTCTAGTAAAGTATAATAAGATCAATAATGATCAAGATGACATAGTTGATTTGGCTTAATACTTGTTAATCACCTATTGCAAGTTAACTTAAAAATTAATTGGGTCAAATGTGAATAATTGGTCTCCTAAACAGTAACAAATTCATATATATCCCTTCCCCACACTTAATAACATACAGTGTCCTCAATGTACGACTAAGAAAGCACAATAGCAAGATATGAGACAATAAAAACATCAAAGGGAAAAAGGAAATACATGTATTGAAAAAAAAAACTAATACTTCCCTGCCTTGAAGCATAAGATACTCTAGTAGAGAAAGAGTGGCTAGTAGCTTGACAATAGCACTCTCATGAGTAGAAGATGATGTAAAGGATTTGGACCTCTTTCAAACGATCTACTTTTCACGAGTTGCCATTGACAACTTGGATCGAGTTGGATTTGATGAAAAAGTTAGTTAATGAAAAGTGGAATGTGAGAAGAAGATGGAGAAAAAATGAAAGGTGAAGTGAATATGTATTGATGTTTGTAAGTGTTTGAGAAAGTGTGTGTATGTGTGTGTTTTAATAAACTGTTCAGTGTGTGTGTTTTAATAAACTATGCAGGGTGTGTGCTGAATCGTTTGGGTTTGGGCAGATACGGGTTGGGAATTTTGGGCGCACACGGGCTGGGACATGATCTTGTCCCTCGCCCGTGTAACTTTCTATGCCCACGGAATAAAATCGAAATCTGGGCTGGGATACGACCGTATCCCACGCCCGTGTAACTTTCTGTGGGTGGGCAGATTAAAGGCGTCGATAGACACGGGCTGGGACACGACCGTGTGCCTCGCACGTGTAACCTTTTTCTCTCTTTTTTTTTTTTTGAATTTAATTTAAAGATAAAGGAAACTTATAGAAATAAAAATAATAAAACTAAAGAGAAAAAGCAACAATAAAACTAAAAGGGAAAAGGCTGTGATGAAAATATAAGAAGCAAAGCAAAGTTAGATAAAAGGAAAATAAAATGAAGAAAACTTAAAGAACTAAAGTATAAGCAAAGTTAGACATGGGTTGCCTGCTAAGAAGCGCTTTAGTTAACGTCGATAACTCGACGGGATACGTCTTCTCATGTTAGTTCTGTCGGATGGAGATAAAACTCCTCTCGTCCAACATGCTCCATGTTTCCACTCAAATATAATTTCAACTGTTGCCCATTTACCTTAAATGTGCCCTTCTCCGGGTGTGTAACTTCAACAGTCCCATACGGGAGAACTCGTGTAATTGTAAATGGTTCAGACCACCTAGATTTCAACTTACCTAGGAATAAATGAAGGCGAGAATTATACAAAAGAACATGATCACCTTCTTTAAATTGTCGAACTTGTTTGATTCGCTGATCGTGGTACTTTTTGGCCCTTTCTTTGTATAATTTGGACTTCTCATATGCATTCGCTCGCCATTCCTTTAGCTCGTTTAGTGGAAGTTTCCTGTGAGAACCTGCACGCTCAAAATCAACATTAGCACTCTTAATTGCCCAATAAGCCTTATGCTCTATCTCTACCGGTAAATGACAAGCCTTGCCATATACAAGTCGGTAGGGTATGGTCCCGAGTGGTGTTTTGTAGGCAGTTTTGCATCTGGATTTGCTAACAAGTACCTAAGGGCAGAATGATCGGTATAAACAATCACCTTAGATAGAAGCAAATAAGAGCGAAACTTATCAAAGGCAAAAACAACTGTTAGCAACTCTTTTTCTGTAGTAGTGTAGTTTTCCTGAGCATTCGTAAGAGTTTTGCTAGCATAGTGAATTGGTTGAAAGTGCTTGTCTCGCCTTTGCCCCAGTACTACCCCGACTGCGTGATCATTTGCATCACACATAAGCTCAAAGGGGAGTGCCCAATCGGGTACTACTATGATTGGAGCATTGGTAAGTTTCTCTTTAAGGATATTGAAAGCTTTCAAATACTCTTGAGAGAAAACATAAAGCACATCCTTCTTTAATAATTTGGTCAAAGGGCGGGTAATTTTCGAGAAATCCTTGATAAATCGCCTGTAAAAACCTGCATGTCCTAAAAAACTTCTTATGGCCTTAACTGAAGTTGGAGATAGGAGTCTTGCAATCGCACCCACTTTGGTAGTATCCACCTTAATTCCTTGATAAGAGATCTTATGACCCAGCACAATACCCTCTTATACCATTAAGTGGCACTTCTCCCAGTTGAGGACAAGATTGGTCTCTTCACACCTGGTAAGTACCTTGTCCAAATTATTCAAACAAAGATCAAATGAGTTGCCAAAAATTGAAAAATCATCCATAAATATCTCCATTATGTCCTCAATCAAATCATCAAAAATAGCTAACATGCATCGCTGGAATGTAGCCGGTGCATTGCAAAGACTAAAAGGCATTCTGCGATAAGCAAAGGTGCCATAAGGATAAGTGAAAGTGGTCTTTTCTTGATCTTCCGGTGCAATAGGTATCTGAAAATAACCAAATAAGCCATTCAGAAAACAATAAAACATATGTCCAGCTAATCGTTCTATCATTTGATCAATAAAAGGTAAGGGGAAATGGTCCTTACGTGTAGCATCATTTAACTTTCAATAATCGATACATACACGCTAACCTGTTAGCGTTCTCATTGGGATCAATTCATTCTTTTCATTACGGACTACTGTCATCCCACTTTTTTTTGGAACTACTTGCACTGGACTCACCCATGAACTATTAGAGATAGGATATGTCATACCTGCATCAAGGAGTTTAATAACTTCCTTTTTGACTACCTCTTTCATGTTTGGATTCAAGCGTCTCTGGAGCTGCACAACCGGCTTATAGTTTTCTTCCATTAAAATCTTATGAGTACAAAAGGAGGGATTAATACCTCGAATATCGGATATTTTCTAAGCAATGGCCCTCTTATGCTCCTTGAGTACTTTCAGCAACCTTTCTCTCTGTTCTTTTTCCAAACCGGATGCTATAATTACCGGTAATTTGGAGTCCTTTTCTAAGAAGGTATATTCCAAGTAGTTAGGTAATTACTTTAGCCCTAATACTGGCGGCTCCTCAATCAAAGGTTTTAACTGTGCTTCCTTCCTTTTTTGAAACTCTTCAAACCCTTTCTCAATAGAGATAGGTTTATTTGCCTCCAGTTGGGTTACTACCTCAGATTTGATAGGATCTTCCGAAGCTTCCTCTATGCCTAATTGCAAGCAACTGTCCAACGGATCCTTAAGAAGAACTTCCTGCATATAACTTGAAACAAAAGTGTCAGTAACATCCAGAAGGTAGCAAGTATCATCCTGATCGATAGACTTTTTCATAGCCTCCGAAATTTTAAACATGATCTCTTCATCTCTTACTCGAAGAATGAGCTTGCCATCACTAACATCAATGATAGTCTTAGTGGTAGCTAAGAATGGTCTACCTAGGATAAGGGGCAACTCAAAATCTTCATCCATATCCAATATCACAAAATCAACTGGAAAAATAAATTTACCCACTTGGACTAATACATCCTCAAATATATCTTTAGGATACGTCACAGATCTATCAGCTAATTGCAAGCTCATGCGTGTGGGCTTAGGTTCCCCTAATCCTAGTTTCTTAAAAAATTTATAAGGCATTAAATTGATGCTAGCACTCAAATCAGCTAAAGCTTTGTCAATTAACAGATTACCAATATGACATGGAATTATAAAACTTCCTAGGTCTTTTAGCTTCTTGGGCAACTTGTTTTGCACGATCGCTGAACACTTTTCATCCAAGATGACTATAGAAAGCTCCTCAAGCTTCCTCTTATTGGATAACAAATCTTTCAAAAACTTAGCGTACTTTGGCATCTGTGATAAGGCATCAACAAGAGGTAAGTTAATATGCAGTTGTTTAAAGATGTCAAGGAACTTACTGAATTGTTGGTCATTGCGATTTTTCTTGAGTCATTGGGGATATGGGATAGGTGGTTGATATTCCTTCACCTTTGATGACTCTACATCTTCCGTTGCTTTCGTCCCTTCCTTGCTCTTGCTAGTCTCCTCGTTAACCTTCCTCTTAGCATGCAACTCCTTCCCATTTCGAAGTGTCACTGCCTTAATATGTTCCTTTGGATTGGGTTCTGTATTTCCCGGTAGCGATCCATATGGTCTTTTAGAGATTAGCTTCGCAAGTTGACCAATTTGGTTCTCAAGGTTGCGAGCATCTTGATTCCTCAGCAAGGATTCAATGTTGGATAAGCGAGCTTCATTACCTTGAATGTATTTTGTGAGAAGTTCTTCTACACTGGACTTCTTTTCTTGAGGGAGAGGAGGTGGGAATGGTCTTTGAAATCCAAGTGGGCCATAGTTGGTCTTCTGCTGACCTTGGTTTTGATTTCCCCATGAGAAATTGGGGTGATTCCTCCATCCTAGATTGTAAGTGTTGCTATAGGGGTTATTTTGTTGCTTAGGTGGATTTCCTAGATAATCTACCTGTTCCAGTTGTTCTTATGCTCCATACCCCTGTATACCAAAATCACTTACATCCAATTGCACTTGTTGAGGGCCAACTGAGAGTGCATCAATCTTCTTACTCAATAAGTCCACCTTAGCTGCCAGAGTAGTGGTCAAGTCCACCTCATAAATTCCCATAGCCTTTTGCTTGGCTTTAGTGGTTTCCCACTGGTAATTGTTCATCGCTATTCCTTCAATCAGGTTTTATGCTTGCTCAGGTGTCTTTGTGTTCAAAGTATCTCCTACAGATGCATCAATCATCTGTCTAGTAGATAAATTGAGACCATTGTAGAAGGTCTGAATCTGCATCCATAGTGGGAGGCCATGATGTGGGCACCTCTTGAGCAAGTCCTTAAACCGCTCCCAAGTATCATATAGCGTCTCCGCTTCCAATTGAGCAAAACAAGAAATATCATTCCAAAGTTTAGCGGTCTTTGCAGGTGGGAAATATTTCTCCGAAAATTTCTCTACTAATTCATTCCAAGTTGTGATTGAATTTCTTGGTAGGGAGTTTAACCACTGTTTTACTCTACCCCTCAAGGAGAAAGGAAATAGCCGCAGTCGGATGGCATCATCCGTGGCTCCATTGATTTTAAATGTATCACAAATCTCTAGAAAGCTAGAGATGTAGGCATTAGGATCTTCATCTTGGAGACCGTTAAACTGAACATATTGTTGCACCATTTGTATGATGTTAGGTGCAATTTGGAAGTTATTAGCCGCGAGGGTTGGCCTTGCAATACTAGAGTTAGCTCCAATAAGTGTAAGCCTTGAATAATCGGACATGGTCCGATTTGCTTCATTCCCGTTGTTAGCCATGTGTGGTGGATCTTCCTGTTCAATGAATTGAGTGTTGGGCTCTTCACCTTCTTCCTTTATTTCAACGATTCACTTGTCATCTATGGTTGCCACAATTTGTCTAGGTCGCGATCTCAAATTTTGAAGAGTAGTTCTCTCAATTTCAGGATTAAGTTCTACCAAATCATCCGGGTTGCTACGGGCCATGCACTACGAGAGCAAGAAATATAAAATAAATTGCAGCTCTAGGTAATAAAAGTAAACAATGTAAACAAAAGAAAATAAAGAAAAAAAAAATGGTCAAAGTAATAAAGCAACTAGCGTTCTTAATATCGAAAATTCCTGGCAACGGCGCCAAAAACTTAATATGAGGCAAGTGCACCTATCAATTTTAATATAGCAGATGTGAGTCCGAGTCGATCTCTTAGAGATTTCAAGTACTAATATTAACCTTAGCTCTATTATCTAACCGAAAAATTGTGTCGAGTTGAATGAATTAAAAATACTGGAATTAACAAACTAAACTAATTATGAGACTTGATTAAGCAATTTAAAAAGCAATAAAACTAAGAACGACTTCAAGAAAGTAATAACGTATTTAGGAATTATTTCCTCTAGTATTTAACATGTGACCGCTTAAAATATATTCAATTCAATTTCTATTATTCTTGACCGGAGGGATTCACAATTAAAGTTAATACCTTTCTCAAGCATATTAACCCTAATCTTAAATTATTTACCGGAATCTCTTCACTTAGTAATATAACTTAGAATTGTATTAATGTATAATGAATTCTAACAAAAATAATTAACTTTTTGGAAGAAACATGTATTTTATCTCTAAGTATACATGTAATTCTCTTCAATTATGCTTAGATCTTATTACACATGTAATTTCTCAATCAATATGCATAACATCATAAATTGATATTCTAGAATTATCAATCAATAATTAAAC
The DNA here is from genome assembly GCA_024138015.1 of Lumnitzera littorea. NCBI lineage: Eukaryota > Viridiplantae > Streptophyta > Magnoliopsida > Myrtales > Combretaceae > Lumnitzera > Lumnitzera littorea. The sequence continues at coordinate 50,898,772 of JAMXBB010000004.1, read as the reverse complement.
AACATAATTGAATTAAGAAAAGATAGAAACTTTATTGAAAATTATAAATCAACCTAAGAGTCACATGAAACCTTAGGTTCCATAATCCTAATTACACGAATTCTAAGCTATCGTAACGAATCTAAAAATGAGTTCCATTAAAAACATGAAAAACCCCTTTAATTGATGAAAAATCTCTCCAATCTTGAAGTTGGTGTTGCTCTCGCTTTTTTCTTCTCCTTCTCCTTAAGCTTCTTCTTTTCTCTCGTGTCTTGTTCGTCTTCTCTAATGTCTCTTATGTCTTGAAACTCTCATATGTCCTTTCATATATATATATATATATTATAAGGATTATGTTTTCATCACCGGACACGACCTGGGACATGGCCGTATCTCCAGGTCGTGTAACTTTCTGACCTTAGCAAATTTTTTTGGATGGACACAGCCTGGGGACATGGCCATGTCCTAGACTGTGTAACTTCAAAACTTCAAAACTTCATAACTTCTTCATTAGAACTCCAAATTGAGTGAAACTTGATTCCTTTTCTTTGTTTTCGATCCTAGAACGCGTTCAAACCTTGAAATCAAAATTTTACTCAATAAGTATCAATTTATTTAAAGAAAACAAAAAATGTAAGGGAAATACTATAAAATCACTATGTGAAATATGTTTAAAATCAGAATTATTAATTAATCTAACTCTTGATTATTGAAATTTAGTAGTTCTTCACTATTACTATGTAAGTACATTATAGGCATTACTAATGAAAGAAGGAAGAACAATTTTGAAGGAAATTGTGAAGTTCTTTGATTTGAGGATACATTTTTCTATGTTTTAAGAGAAACTAATAATCTTATCCTAGAGATGTTTTGTTTTGAATGTTTTACTCAAGAATAAGCGAAAGATTAAGTATGGGGAATTTGATTGAACTTTATTGTACTTATTTCATAGGTAGATATTATAATGCTTTTACATGTAGATATTATAATGTATTTATAGGTAGATATTATAATGATTTTATAGAGTTTTTATAATAATTTTAGTGTAATTTATACTTCATTTGTTGATATTTTATTTTGGCTTTCTATTACACTAATGTGTATCTTTTTATATTTTTTGATAGGAGAAATGTGTGGATTTGAAAGATATACATGTGTTGGGGTACTCAAGATTATAAGATTAAAATTTAGTTCGAGAGCTTCTCACTCATGTAGCTTAGATCGTGTTTCAGTAGTATATGTCATATACTTTCCATAAGAAAACATACACATTGATGTATTGTTAGTTCATTGGAGCATTGCAATCAATTTCTACATGCTATGCATATCTCAAATGCCAAGCCATGTATCTATTTCTCTTTTGCAACAATTGAAGACATCTACTCAAAAGATACAATTGTATCTTGAAGGCCCACATTCATATGTAATTCCTTGCTCTATTAGTAGGCCTTGTAAATAGAAGAGGAGATAAACAAGAGTATAAATTATCACTTCTTTCATTTAATTTAGGTTTTCAAAGGAAGTGCAGTTTTAGAGCAATTATTACAACAAAATTGGCCTTAAGCAATATTTATATGTTTTGCATAAGTTGCTAATTTTTATATGTTTTACCCATATTTATTACGTGTTGCATAAAATAGATTGTTGGCAATGTTTATAGTCAAGTATATATATAATACATTGTTACAAAATTAAGTTGTGATGGTGTTTTAAAATAAACATGGCTTGACAATAAAAAAAATAATAAAATAAAATACAACAATTGGTTTACAAACATGATAAAATTTTGTAAAGCCAAATTTGCCGCCCAAAGTTAAAAGAGAGAAAAACCCAAAATTTTTCCAAACAACATTTCGCCCAAAAGAAAAAGAAGCCATCGTTGCTCTCTCTCTCTCTCTCTCATGACCTCTTTGGACCTCCACCACGAGGAAGTCCACTTAGGTTGTTTCCATCACCTCCACAACACCGAAATACTCCAAAACCCTGGAACAAGAACAACCCAGTCCCTCAACATCGTCAATGAAGCCTCCTCTTATGCCTCCCCCTCCTCCTAAAACACTTGATTCATCAGCATCACCTAACCTTAACTCTAACCCTGAACCCATGTTCTTACTCTTGAACCCAGTCAATCACTACCTGAACATTGCAGCAGCAACGGCAACGGTAGTGAAGAAGAGCGCTACTACGTTTCAATAGGTCTCCTACACGATTCCTCCATGGAGCCATGCACCAAAACATCAAGTTTATCTTGAAGTACTCAAAGACGCATCCATTATCGATCAATAAAACACCTAAGCTTATCATTTTCGATTGTTTTCGTTTCCATATTGAAGCTGAAATAGTTATAATAGTTAACTGACTAATTGAATGTTTGTGTTTGTCGATTTTGATTGGGCATAAGAAGGGGGCTTATGCGATTTCATGTTGGAGGACCTTACGTTCTCTTGTTTTCATGCCCGTAATTGATGTTAATTAGTTTACTAGGTCATTTTGATAAGTCCTGCCAATTCATGTGAGTTTTTTGAAATACTTATTGTTGTATCCATAACGTGTTTTAGATTGTAAAATTGGGTGAATCTTTTCAGTTAACGGTGTCGTTATTCAGTGGAAAATGTTTCCCAAATTTTCTACTGGTGGTTATTGTTTTATATTTCTTTAATGTCATCTTGGCAATGCGAAAGGGTATTTTTAGTTATTTCATTTTCAAATTGTGTTAGCTTCACTTTTGAATGCTTGGCTATACTTAAGTATGAAAACTTTGATGAAATCCTTCAAAAGTCAATTTTTCCTAAGGTAATTATTTCTATTTTTCATGTCTTTTGGGTCTCCACTCGTAGTTAATCATAATGTAGACGTTATATATTCTCTTTGAATGTAATAGTTACCTGTAGAAACATTATCATGGTTTTCTTAGTAGCTTTAATGTTCTTTATCAGTACTTGAGTTTAACAAAAAAGGAGATGCATATATTTATGATCTTTGTAGCACGCATAGTACAACTTTGAACAAGATCCAGGCATGACCTGAAGGAAGGACGTGTATTTATTAGTTTTTTCAAACTTCATATTCCATTTACAAAATAGACTTGTAGACTTAAATAAAAGTACAACACGCTATTTGATCCATCTTCTTTGTCATATGTAAAATCATCTGATAGGAAAAAGAAAAAAAAAATAATGCCTACAAAGATTATTGAGGATTACTGCCTTCTCTCTATCCCTTGCAAATTCATTTCTTGGAAGTGCATGTTGCCAATGTCAATCGTTTTGGCCAGTGAGTAATATATATTTCATACACTTCTTATCACTTTGTAATAATAGAATTGTTTATACACATTTGGGTGCCTTTTGTTTTGGTTATTCATGTTATCTTATAGCATAAAGAGAGTTGATACTTAACCGGAACATAACTATCAAGACCATCATCTATGTTATCTTACAACATAAAGAGAGTGACCATTGATATGGCTTCATTTAATTTTTTGGGTGAAGAACTAGACTTGAAAGGCAATGTTGTAAGTTTTATGAACTGAAGTTGAGTCTTGTATCTAAATATTAACAATGGTTAAAATTATCTGAAATTAATTGCTTGATGCAAAGGGCTAAAAAGTTTGTTGATTAAATAAATTTGACTCTACAAACTAAGGTGACAGCCAAAGAGTTAGGCCCATAAATTATTGGGATAATCAAGTGAGATTTAACATGATGGGCTTAGAGTAAGGCTTGTTGAATAGGTCTATTCGATCCAACATTTCTTGATTTGACTCATACTAAAATAATAAATAAAACCTTTAACTAAGCCTAAACCCATGAAAATAGCCTATTTAGGATCTATTAATAAATGGTTTCAATCTTAATCATTGTTTACCATCATAATTTGATGGATGTGTTCAATTACCCTTTTCTTATAAATTCCTTATTCACATCTTCATTTGAATAAGAGAAAAGCCCTTATTAACGCAGTTACTCTACCAAAACTTTGTCTTAAAGATCAAATACTTAAATAGCTCAAGAATACCATCCCATTCTTCATTAATCTTAGAGTTTGATGCCATTGCACTCCTTTACTTGTCACCATACATGTTAAAGCATTACTAAGATCGCCTACTCCTCTTTACACTTCTGACCTGATCATAATGTGTGAGTTACTTAAGTTATTTCCTTAGTTACATGTAGTGCGACTTTACACGTGGCATGCATGTGACACTTGCATTTATACCCATACCTCCATATTTTTCTGGTGACTCTATTGGGGAAGGGAAGACTTGATACTCATATCATGGTACCTCCAAGGTAAAGACAACTTGATTTGATTGAGAGAATTAATCGAGCAAAATGTTACTACTGTGACCAATTATCAAAATCCACCTTCAGTTGAAGACACTAATCAAGGAGATGGCATGCAAGAAGGTGTCATTGACAATGTGTAACTAACACATGAGCTATGAGAGACTAATTAGAACCTAAGTGAACTTATGGTGATGTTCACTCAATGTGCGCCTACTTTGGCTACCTTTACTGTTGCGCAACAAGGAGCGACTTTCTCGAATCCTTCTAATGTGGTGCAACAACACACCTTACCTAATTCTCCTATTGGCAATGAGGATGTCGCTCTTAGGGTTGGAGAACAACTTCTTGCTATGGAACCTAAAGCTATGCAAGATTCATTACCTAAAATAAGGAATCAAGGAGTTTAGATTAGAGGCTTATCATCCTCACATGCTATACTACATGTCACAATTGTTGACTTTATGCAATCAACACCAATGAATCTTATGTCTACAAGATCTATACCTACAAATCTCGTACCTATGCATTCTGCTCCCGTGATGTCACTAAGAGTGGAAGCATTTACTCAGAGAGGTTCGTTTGTGACTAAAGAAGATTTGGACATATATTTGAAGAAGATACAAGCAAAATCTTTGGTTGGGATACCAGAACTGAAGCTTTCATATCACTAATGCATTGTCTTAAAGCCGTACCCTAAGGATTATGTTAGTTCGAAGTTTATGCTATTTAATGGCAATAAAGAAAGTGCCAAGGAACATTTGCTGAAATTCGTCAAGACGTTGGAAGCATATGGCTTAGATGACGATTTGAAATTGAAAGAATTTTCTAAGTCACTTACCGAGAAAGCATATGCTTAGTATGTCAACTTTCCCTTAGGTTTGATCGATTCATGGGGAAACATGTGCAAGATTTTCTTAGGGAAGTTCTTCTCTATTGATGAAAGAGTTACCCTTACTGACATGGGGAGGATCCGCCAAAAGCCTAAGGAAGATTTCATGAATTACATTGAGCACTTCAGATAGTATTCCTTAGATATAGAAGACGTTTGTGATGAAAGAGAGTTAGTCAAGATTTGTATCTAAGGGATGTTTACTGAGTATGCAATACATCTTGAGAACCTCTCATTGGTTTCTTTCATTATGTTGGTTAAGAACATATAAAGGACCAACAATTCAGTAACATGACAAAGAAGTGAAAACACGAGATTTAATAAGTGCACACCATTAGTGAACTTAGCCCAAGAAGAGAATTCAAAAGAAGCAAAGAAACTTAGAAGTGAGAAGCTTATGAGCACTAAATTATCACTGACATACCCATGCTTAATGGAAAAAGTGCACATACTCCTCAACCAATGGTTACGTGATGGGAATATTAAACTCCTAAGGGTTGAGAGTTTACTAACAAATGAAGAGAAGAGTGACCTTAAGCAGTGTAGATTTCATAGGAATGTAGGCCATCCTACAAAAGAATGTTGGACTTTGAAGAAGATATTTAATGAGCAAGTTTAAAATGGAGAACTGATCATCGAGGGTGATGATGTTAGGGATAACCCACTTCCAGCTCATAACAATCAACATGGTGTTGTGAATGTTATCACTCACGATCCCATAAAGATGGGAAGTGTGGATATGCAACCAATTAAGGCGTATGAAGTTAAGCATGAGGGATTTGAGATCAAGACAAATAGAGATGACAATACTGCTCTTTCTTCGTTAAAGAATGCTAATGTTAGGAATTTCTTTGATTTACTCAGCTTTGATGAGGATTTGAGATCAAGACAAATTGAGACAACAGCTATGCTAATGAGGATCTCATAAGATCAATATAAGAAATATCTTATAGCGTATCCCATAAAGTGAATCGTTTTGATGAGTAAGGGGGCAATTACATTTACAAATGTTGACATTTGTACAATGAATCCTAACCACAATTATCCTCTTTATGTGGAAAGTGGACTCAATGGTCATTCTATTAAGAGGACATTTATTAATAAAGGATCTTCACTTAATGTTATGCCAATGTCAACTTTTAAAGTTACAAAGATAGATATTCAAAACTTAGTGAGATAACCAATCACACTAAATAGCTTATATAAGTCTTCCATGAAGACAATGGGGCGTATTGAAGTAGACTTTGATATTGGACCCATTTACAGCTTTACATGGTTTTTGTGATCGATGCACCTATATCTTACCATCTCTTTATAGGAAGAACATGGCTGTATGATCACAACATGATACCCTTAACATGGCATCAATGCACGAAGGGTTATTGGAATGAGCAAGACATCAACGCATCTATGGTTATTGTGAGGGTGTGAAGAAATAAAAGTGAACCAATGATATTATGAAGGTAGAAGACACATTATAAGTTAAGAAGTACAAGAGCTATTGGTAGTTAGGGTGTGTTCTTACTAGTTTTATCCCAGTTTTCATTTCCTTTCATATGTCGGCGTAGTGATGATTGCTTCTCATCAATGAAAATTTATCTTCCCATCCTGATATTTTCTAATGAGAATATGATAAGTGTTTAGGTATCTTTATTTTATTGCTATTGTCGTTGCAAAGTAAGAGTCTGGTCTCCTTAGTGTGCAAAGTTAGTTTCACAAAATGGTTAATGTCTAAACGGGAAGAAATGAAACCCCTCGATTGAACAAAAGAAAGTAATAATTGTCGTAGTATATAAACTACACATTATTGCTAGCTAGTAAGAGCCTAGCCTCCTAAGCATACGATGATGAAGTTGGCTCGTATGTTGTAGACTGTAAGAACATTGGCTCCCAAACATACATCATGCCATGATAATCATGTATAGCTTTTATGCTAACTTGTTGCTATGTTTCTTGCCATCAACTAGTGGAAACAATCCCATTATTAAGTACTTTAACATTTTAACATTCAAACCCAGGTAACATCCTAGTACGCCATGCTACACAGTCAAGTAGTAGGAAATACCTTTTTGACTAATGAGAAAAAATTATTAATCTTAGGCAATCAATGCCACTATTACTGCTTATGTACGATTGAATGCTTCTTAGAATGGATCTTTCATATATTATCAGTAACAAGCAAAAGACTTGCTTCAATATGTGAGATAACATGTGAAACGCCCTTAGATCATCAAGTCTAAGTAGTCTCATAATTATATCTATTGTACAAGAGACCCCTTAGATCAAAGAGTTTAGGCAGTTTTGAAGTTATGTCTATCCAAAATTTGAAGGTCATGATTGCTTCAGACTAGTGTAACTAGGTTAAGCCTTTGCTCCTTACTATGTGTTGTCATTTTTAAGAAGAAGGAAGAGATAATGAAGCAATTTTACTACTTTATACTAGACAATAGTGCTACTTAGATGAGGCATTGCTCTTAAGTACGCAAAGTCCTTAAGATATGCTTTTCACTATCTATCAAGATATTATAAGTCATTAAGGGGATCAAAGCTACCCTACTACATTATTATCTAGCACACTATTGCTAAATAAAGAGCTATTGTTTCCAAGTGCATAATGATAAGGCATATTCATAAAAGCTAACGAAAGCACTAAAGAGATAAAGAAGCATGAAAGTTGATTAATGAACCTTATTGTTGTTGATTCTACATATTCTATTGCAACTCATATTTATAAGGAAATATAAGAGCTACAATTGAGTGAACAAGAAGATTACATAGAATAAGGCTAAATCATTGTGTGCCCTTTAAGGTATTGTGACTTTTAAAGACTAGTATACTATGATATGATACTGGATCCTCGATGGTGTTATAAGGGAATGATAGGCATCAAGATAAGATGATTATCCCTTCTCCACATGTCAACAGCTAGGAGAAGGAAATTATAAATTAATACAATATATGAAGAGGTTATTCTTGCATAGTGATTATCATTACTCATTATGTTTGCTTTATACAACACTCCTTATGCACAATGTTCGATGTGCACATGTTTACAAGGCTTTATACATGTGTGCTCGAGATTCTCAAAGCATGAGTACACACAAGGCTTAATGCACATGTGGCACTCGACACATGAGTACTCTAGATATTCGATACGTTATGTTAATTTGTAACATCCCAGTTGCTCGATGTAAAGGATGACATTACTAGAGCTGTTCATTACATGAGGCTACCACTTGAGGGAAGAGGAAGGGTTGACTACATGTGAAAACTAAGGAAAGTAAGTGAGTTAGTAAAGTGAAGTGCAAATGGGATAAAAATCATATAACTATACAAGTGGCAAGTTGAAGAAAAAAATTATAAAGGCAGTATAAGGAATGAAGCCTTATTGAGGCCTCATGCTTAACTCAAAGATTTGGCTCACCTATGTTCATATTAGAGGACTTATGCTCAAGTCACATGCCAAACTCATTTATGCACACGTATCTAAGTTATAAGATTAATGATCAATGTCTCATGTTCAACTCGTGTGATGGGACCTCACATCGTACTTAATTCTCACATCATATTCAAACCTCATGTCATGTTCAGATTTTGCATTATGTTTAAGCCTTAGGTTATGTTCAGACCTTACATTGTGTTCAAAGGTCATGTGGTGCTCAGGATTCATGTCATGTTCAAGCCTCATGTCATATTCATACTTCACATCGTTTTCAAGGGTTATGTGATGCTTAGACTTCACATTATCCTTAGACCTCATGTCATATTCAAAACTCATGTTGTGTTCAAGCCTCATGTCATGTATAGGCCTAGTGCCATATCATGTTCAACACTTATGACATGTTTAAGATTCATTCCATATTCAAAGCTCATGTTACATTCATAGATTGTGCCATGTTGAAGATTTACTTTGAGTTCAAGACTTGTGATTATAGATTATGCTCACTTGCATTCGACCCTAATGTTCAAGACTCGTATTTACTATCATGTTCAAGGTTTAGATGTGACCCTTATGTTCACTCATGATCAAGGCACACATATCAAGTCTTATGTTTGACACACATAATGAGACTTATGTTCAACTTAAATACAAAAGTGCTATACTCGAGTTGCATAATCAACTCACGCGTACTCATATAGAAAGTTTAAAAGTGCTCATGTTAGAAGCCTACATATGCTCACCTAAAGAGCCTACGTTGAATCAAAGTGTTCAATCCTCATGTGTGCAAGCATAAGATTTATGTCTCGTTCACATGTATTGAGCTTGTGGACTTGCGCTCTACTCTTACACATTCATGTTTAAGGTTTATGTTCAAATTCACATTTTATGATTATGTGGAGGCCTCGTAGTTATTCTACATGACTAGTCCATGAGTGTTTGTATTAAGGGGCAATGAAGTTCATTTCGCGTATTACCTTACGAATGCTTATGTTAAAGGGTGGTAATGTTTGACTTAAGCATATTACTCTCATATGCTCATGTCTAAGACTTGCACTCAAATTGTATGAACTTAACTTACGCTTGACTCTTATGTACTCATGTATGCATGTCCTTACGATTCGAGACTCATGATTTAATTCACATTTTAAGTTGCAATTGGCTTTATGGAGGTTACAAAAGGAGGTTACGTATGACTTAAGTGTTATACCTTTTTCACTATCACCCATTGATGAAGATCGATCCTTGTTAGCCCTTGATTTACAAAAAGTCACAATTTGGGTGATAAAGAGTCTACTCTCCTTAAATCGTGTCGGTTTGCTAACTAGTACAAGGATGAGGTCTGGTCCTTAAGTTATGATTATAGACTTTTGACCCTCGGTTGGCAAACAATCATAATATGGGTAGTAAAGAGTTTCTTTAAACTGTACCGATTTGTTGACTATTGCTAGTTTGAGATGTGATCCTCAAGTTACAATCACAGACTTTTGACCCTTGGTTGCAAGTAGTTGTGGTTTGGATGGTAAAGAGATCTTCTTTAAATTGAGCCGATTTGCTGACTGTGGTAAGTTTGAGATAGTGGCCACTCAAAATGTGATTGTAAACTTCTACATGTTGGTTATGCTACCTGCAAAACATGGACAATGAAGTTATCTCAGCTTAAAAAAAATGTGGTGAAGTTTAATAACACTTTAGAGGAGAATCAAGCAAGAAATGAATTAGCTTAAGTTAGCAAAATTAATCACAAGATTTGGGAGTCAAACTAAAGGTCAATATTAATGAACTTCATAAGTGCAAGCAAAGGAATAAGAGATTTGATGGTGATCAAGAAGGGATTTGAAGGCTCACTTAAAGAATTTTAGTGTTATTATCTATTGACTGTATAGATGAAGTTGTGGACAAATGAGATATTACCACCAACCGAGGTATGTTAGAAAGAAACAAAAAATTCCTTAAATGGAGGATCTAAATTGAAACTTGGATGCATAATTATCTAGTGCATCCTTTGAGAAAAATGAGCCTGGGTCCCTTAAAATTTCATCATTATAATGCTTTGGATCAATACTATTAATGGCATGATTAGTCAACAAAAAAGAGAAAATGAGAATTGGATTTCGTTGCTGACCGGAGAGGAGTGACCTCACTAAGGCTACAATTGATGTAATCACCTCCTTGGGAACAAAACCTAAATTGTTCCTCTCGTCTTTAAACCAAAACCACTATACGTATAAGTGCTCATAGGAAAAAGAATGGGAAATTTTGTCATTCTAGCTAACCCATAGTAAACCATTAGGACTCTAGGAGTTAAAAAGAAAAAAGAAAAAAAGAGGAAGAATGGAATGAAGAAGAAATTCAAGGGACTCACTATAGTTGGATATTTAGAATGGCTTCCTCTGGCTTCGATGCTCAACTTTGATGGTGCTAGACCTTCATGCAGTACTTGGTTTTAGACTTTTTTGTAATGACTAGAACATTACTTGTAGCTTCTTCTACCTCTCAATGCTAGTTAATGATCTAACCCTCTTCTTCTTAATTTCTTCTCTAAGCTCAATCCTTCCTCCGGTTGTGCATTTGTTGACAGACACAATAAAACAAAATTTCCATGAATATCAAGTGCTTTCAATAAAAGGGAATGCAGTGACAACTTCACAGTGGAACCATATATTTGGTTATGCAAGAAAACAGTTGTACATCCTCGAACAGAGCAATCAAATTTCTCAATATCTTACAGGCATATCTCCGAAGGGATTTTTATCCAGGGGACCAAACGGTAATCCATTTAACCATAGAAAAGACTAAATTTCTGAGTACTTTTATTTCAAGTATGTACTTTATGGTTGGCCATTATTGCATAAGGCTTAGAAAACCTCAATCATATTGTCATTCTATTGAACACGAAGGGTGCAGTTATGGTAATGCGAAAGATAGAAAATAATGTGTTTTTTGCATGCATTCTTGGTAAGACATCAAAGATGTTAACTTAAGGTGAGAATCAAAGCAACTGTCGATAAAAGAGATAAAAGAAAAGGGAAAATGAATATGGGTGTAGTAGCTTACTACATTGCCAAGAAAAAGAAAAAAAAAAAAAAAGGAACCAACTGTTGATGTTTTTCTCTTTTTTCCTCTTATATTAGTGACTGAGTATAGGAGATGGTTATGAGAAGAGTTAGTGGTACCGTGATAATAGAAAAAGGAAAAAGCAGTAGGACACCTATCAACATTGTGATGGGGTAAGAGAAAATTAAAAAAAAAAAAAGAAGAAAAGAAAATTTGTGTATCCCATTCTTGTCTTTTACTCAGTTGAAGCAAGGTACACGATTGGGAAAATAAGATATTGTGCTGCTTTAGGTTACGAAAAAGAGAAGGATATCCTTTTACAAATGTTAAAATAGATTTATCCATTTTGAAATATAAAAAGAGTGGGAGTGCTAAAAGTTTAAGGGATAGAGGCTAACTAACTTGTGAAGACAATTACATAAACCCATTTTGTTGATTAGGATGTTTTCTTGAAATATTTTCGAAGGAGTTTTCTAAATGGAGATTTGTAAATTCATCGAGCTTCCGAGGTGCTACCCATGGGAAACCCTGCAGGGGACCTTGTCCGCTTGACCCTTACTTATAAACCGTCTAGCAAGACTACCGTACTTACCAATCATAACGCAACAAATAAAATTTGGTTAACACAAAGCGTTTACATGACATGTAGAGACCTTACAAGTAGAATACCCTTGTATAAGGAGAAGATTAAGATAACATTGATATGTGCAATCAACCCAATGAGATCACTAATGTGAGCTTAGCATATAAATACAACTCAAGGGGGTCAATAAGTCATATGGATCAAATCAAAGTGACAAATCAGCTTAAGAAGAGACAACTTAAAGAAGATTTATTTCAAGGTAATGCCTTAGGGGGCAACATATAATATAACCTAGTTAAGGCTTGATATACGATTAAGAGGTGTTGTATGTTCATGCACTAAGATAATTCTCAAATTAATTTGGCAGTGACATAGTTATTTAATAGCACACACGTGCTTGAGTCATCTAAAAGGCTTACTCAGTACCCAAATCCCTTCGACTTTGTTCGAATGACTTTGGTCAAGGGGCAAAATGTAGAGGGACAAATTTGATATTAGCTTCAAGCTTATTGATTAAATGGATTTGACTTCCCAGGCTAAGGTAACAAGACCAAAGAGCCAAGCCCATAAATTATTGAGATGACCAAGGGAGATTTGGCATGATGGGCTTAAAGTGGGGCCCATTGAATCGATCCATTTGATCTAACTTTTCTTAGTTTGACTCACTTTAAAATAATAAATAAAACCTTTATTTAATCCTAAACTCATGAAAATAACCCACTTAGGATCTATTAATAAAAAGCTTTAATCTTAACCATTATTAACTATCATGATTTGACAAATGTGATCAATTACCCTTTTCCTACAAATACCTTATTTACATCCTCATTTGAATAAGAGAAAAGCCCTTATTAACGTCGTTACTCTACCAAAGCTTTGTCTTAAAGATCAAATATTTAAACAGCTTAAGAATACCACCCTGTTCTTCATTAATCTTATAGTTTGATACCATCGCGCTCCTCTACTTATCACCATATGTGTTAGAGCCTTACTAAGATCACTTACTTCTCTTCCTTATACTTCTCTCCTGATCATCCCATGTGAGTCACTTAAGTCATTTCCCTAATAATGTATAGCACGACTTCACACGTAGCATGTACGTGACACTTGCATCCTTACCTATACCTCCACACTCGACATGTATTCTCTAGTAATCAAATAATCCACAATTCAAAAATGGGAAATACAAAATGTGAGAAGAGAAGGAGTGATGGGAATTAGCTTATGACTATCTCCAAGCCAAGGCCGACCTATACTAACCTGAAGCCAAATTGTTCAATGCAAAGGCTGAGCTAATACTAAGAGATCGAGAGGAAGAAAAGGAGCCACTTAACATCAAGTTTGTCTCTTGTCGAGTAGCTAAGAGACCACATGGTCGAAGATTCAAGGCCAAAGATCCACTCGGCATGGTGTGGAGAGACTAGTGCCGACTAATTCTAGTGCTCAATAATTGTAGGTTGACCTTTCGGTTGTCTTAACCAAGCATTGCGAGACTTTAAGGACCCCTCCTCAGACCCGAACATCTAACTACCGACCATATCTAGTTCGGACCCTATTCCTTCTTGGATAAGCCAAATGACTACATGCTGACTTCTTCTATTAAACAAATAGTTTTGTATTCTTGTACATATTTTCTTTATTTTAATTATGGGCCTATTCTTTAAGGTTTAAGGCTTTGTACATTATTTACCACTTTGCCACTAGTGTTGTAGACTGTGATCAATAATAGATAAAGCTGGTCGCTGAATAGGTCCAAGTTTGCAGAAAGCTTAAAAGGAAGTGATGGTGAATGTGTAAAAGGATAAATGCAAATGAAGAGTAAGCAAAAACCCACAAATAGCTCCAATAAATATGACACACTAATAAAACTTTTGAGGACTTACGATACAACTTGATATGATGCACAAGATGGTCCAATAAGATTACTTGCCATCTAACCTTAATTAATGGTTAGGATAAGAGTGATGTCGGGAGTAAACAAACATGTTTACACAGGAAAGGAAAATATTCAATTGTATTAATAATAATCCATCTATTGCAGCTACAATTACAAGGGTATTTATACCCATTAGTTAGGGCAACTTGCCTAAAAAGAGAAAAGACAAAAGGACATTTTCTAAGGAAGTATTGTATAAAATACAAAAGAGTAAAAATGAATATTTAAGGAAAAAAAAAATCATTAGTCTAATAGATTCTACACATGATCTTATATACGTGGCGATGCTGTATTAGTGATGTCATTAGAAGATGTGGACAAAAAGTACGGTCAGCTTGCTTGTCCGAGTAAGGGTGGCTTAGTTAATGTAGACTCTCTCTCTTGATAGCTCGACAAAGGTGATGCTGAGTAAGTTATTGGACAGGCATAAGCGAGGATGAAGGTTGGCTATTATCTCGGCTGTCCACTTCTCGGTATACTATCTGTGAGAAATAGGCAGTCATTCATCTTGGCATGAAGAATAGGTTAGTTAGGATATACTCAGCCTCGGCAGGAGTCAATTGGAGCAGAAAAATCTACCTTGCTAAGCCTTCTAATTCTCGGGCTCAACTGCAGGTCAAAGGCCTAGTAACCTAATTTCTATCAACTAAGGTTTTGGGACTTGTTATAAATATTGACATTTGTAATTAACTAATAGAACTTTACAAAGTGAAGAATAAACCTACACTTGATACTTTCCTCTTTTCGAGCAAAGTCATCTTGAGCTCTTAAAGTTAGCATTGCCAGATTATTGAGTATTGACTAACTCTTTAATCTTTCTTACATTCTTATCAATCTTGTTCTTAAGATTGTGGTAAACCCCTTTATTTGAGCGAGTTAGTGCATCATATCTAACTCTTACTTGAAAACTGACTGACATTTAGTGTTAGTAAGTTATATCAAACCCTATTTCAAGCTTTATCCCTAATTGTGTTTATGTCTTGGTACATGATATCCATATACATTCAACATCAAAACCTCTCAATTTACATCCTGTTCTTCATACCTACTTAAATCCTTGAATACCAATTCTTGGTTTCTGACTTGTTGCCATAAAATCTTGATATCAAGCTTTTGGGGAGATACGCGTATTAGTGTTCTTCAAAATTTAATTCATGGTTTGAACATTTTTGTTAATCATCATTCTATAGTGTAGTGCGTTGTTCGTGTTCTTAATAGTTGTAGTATTGAACTATTTGTACTGGGTTATTGAATCAAGTAGTAGAAATTTCTAGGTTATTATTAGTTGCATTATATTGCAATAGTATTTGTAGAATTCTCTTAGTGGTAGTTCTAAGTCGATTACAGTTAAGTGTGTTATGTGTTTGTTGAATTTTCTCTTTGGAATTTATTGTATGGACCACAATGTCAAAAGATAGTTTCAATAATAGTAGAGACAATCCTCGCAGAAGCTTGTGAAGACGTATTGATAACTTAGAATATTAGCTTCAAAATCTCATGGACACTATTCAAGAGCTTATTGATTTAGTCAAAGGCTACAAATTTATTGGTTGAGGTGAAAGAAGGAAACGAACACCTACTAGTAGAAGTGGCTCTAATGAGCTTGATAATGTTGAGTGACAACTAAGAAGAGCTACCGAGCCGAGAAGAAGAGAAAACTAACTTGAGCCAAGAAAAAGCAATGACAGGAGTATTGACTTTGAGGCAAATCAAGGAGCCCAAGGAAGAGCGCCGAGGCTAAGAAGAAATATGGCTAAGTAAAGCTCTAATAGAAGTAACCGATTTGAGGTGAATTGATTAGCTAGGAATGCAAAGGATGAACCTCGAGTACATAGTTGAGGGCTTGATAACATCAAGCTTAAACTATCAACCTTCAGTAGGAGTAGTTGACTTGAAGAGTTCCTTGATTGGGTTCCTTGAGTCGAGAAGTTATTTGAATGCTATGAGTGTGATGATTGAACAAAGGTTAAGTTGGCTTCATTATCTGTTGTTGAATATGCAAGTCTTTAGTGGGATAAGCTAGTTGCTAAGCGAGATGCTGAAGGAGAGGAGTTAATCAGAACTTGGAGGCTTATGAAGAGGTTGATGAATTAGCGCTTTGTGTCGACCTACTTTAAGTAGGAGATGCTCTATGCTTTTTAGCACCTAAGATAAGGTAGAAACATTATTGAGGAGTACTTGCAAGAGTTTGAGACCATGATGATGAGATGTAAGATTGTTGAGCCCCAAGATTGTACTATTGTTAGGTTCGTAAGTCGACTCCGAGATGATATTGCTAATATAGTTGAACTGCAGCCGTTCAACTCATTGGATGAGCTAATCATTATAGCATTAAGGATAGAAAGACAGAGAAGAAGAAGGCATCAGAGACTGACCTCAACAAGTCAGCCTTAAACTCGAGAAGTATGCTAAGAGAAGGCTAGACAAGAAGATGGAGAGAGGTGAGTCTAGCCAACCCGAATAGACTGAGATAGAGAAGGTAAAGAGGGAAAAAGTACCCAACACCAAAGCCCGAGAAGTCAAATGCTTCAAATGCTTAAGTTAAGGACATATTGCTTCTTAATATCCAAGTAAAAGAGTCATGATCTTAAAGGACAAAGGACTCGAAGCTCAAGTAGAGAGTCAAAGCGACAAGAGTTTGGGGGACGAGTTGATAGAAGAGGATGTCTATGCTAAGAATCTAAATGAACTCTTAGCCATGACAAGTTGATTTGAAGGTCGATCTCAAACAAAGGGAAAATTTATTTCATATTCGATGTTTGGTGAATGGGAAGACTTATTCCTTGGTTATTAATGGAGGAGGCTACACCAACGTTGTTTCTACTGAGCTAGTAGAGAAGATGAAATTACCAACCTTATGGTTGAAGTGGTTTAATGACAAGAGTATGGTCCATATGCATAAGAGAGCTTGAGTAACATTCATGGTAGGACAATATAAGGATGAGATTTAATTCAACGTATCCTAATGAATACCGCAAATTTACTTCTTGATTGACTATGGGAGTATGATTGGAAGGTGATCTATGATGGCTTCCTTAACACTTATACGGTTTGGAAGGATATGAAGAGCTATTGCTTGACCTTGATGAATGTTGAGGAAATCTAGAGTAACTCAGCACCCATGGTGAGGAGAAAATGGAAGAGAAGTTTGTTTGGCATCTATGCTTGTGCTCATTGTTCAGCATCAAGAAAGACTTCTTTTCAACCCTATGGTAATGATGGGAATCAGCTTACAGCTATCTTTAAGTTGAGGTCGACTTGTACCAAGCTGATGCCGGCTTGCTAAAAGCTAAAGCCAACCTGTTCTAACCCGAGGCCAAGTTGTTCAATGTTGAAGTCAATCAACTTTTGCTAAGGCTGAGCTCATACTGGGAGAGCAAGAGGAAGAAAAGGAGTTACTCAACATCAAGTTTGTCTTCTACAAAGGAGCTAAGAGACCACACTATCGAAGACTTAAGGTCAAAGATCCACTTAGCACAATATGGAGAGGATAGTGCCGACTAATTCTAGTGCCTGGCAATTGTGAGCCGACCTTTTAGGTGTTTTGGCCAAGCACTGCAAGACTTCAGGGACCCCCCCTTTGGACCTAAACATCCAATTGTGGACCCTGTCTAGTTCAGATCTTACTTCTTCTTAGATAGGCTGAATGATTGTATGCTGATTTCTTTCATTAAATACACAATTTTGTATTCTTGTACATATATATTTTTTCATTTTTAATTATGGGCCCATTCTTTTAAGTTTAAGGCCTTATACATTATTTATCACTTTGCCACTAGGGTTTTGAGACTTAATACAAATAGTAATATTTGTAATTAGCAGATAGAACTTTACAGAGTAAAGAATATACCTATACTTGGAACTTTGCTCGCTTAAACTCTTAGAGCTAGCATTGTTGGATTATCTCGTGTTGATTATCTCTTTAATTTTTATTGTGTTCTTATCAATTTTGTTCTTAGGATTATAGCGAACCTCTTCATTTGAGCAAGTTGTTAGTGCATCACATTTAACCTCTCATTTGAAAACCGAGTGATATTTAGTGTTTGTGAATTATATCGAACCCTATTTCAAGCTCAACCCATAATTATGTTTGTATCTTAGTGCGTGATATCCATTCACATTTATTATCAAAACCTCTTATTTTACTTCCTATATTTCATACCAACTTGAATCCCTAAATACCCATTCCTGATTTCCGACCCGCTGCCATAACAAGGAGTACAATTGATTAGACTTTTTTTTTTTACTTTTCTCTTAAGAAAGAAGTGTTGTTGTACACACATACTAAAGAAGAAAATTGATGTTGTCGCATAAGCTGTACTTTTTTACTTAAGGAAGTGACGTTATTCTACTACACATGGAAACCTCTGATCGGCTACTTTTTGGATTCACCAGATATGTTTATCTATTGCATTTGATACTCTGTCTGGATAGATTGAATGATAGCTTGCTTTATAGCATGATAACTGCCTCTATTTTTGTTTTTTTTTTTTTCCCGTCTACGCGTTTATACAGGTATCTACTTTGGAAGGACGTTGCAACCAAATGGCTTCAAAACCAATCTGGAATGCTTCAATCCACGTAGGGGATTACAACTGTCTTTACCTTCTTTTTTTATTTTTTTTTATTTTTTGTTTTACCAAATACGTATTTATAATGACCTGCACATTTAGGTTGGATTATAAGAATTATTCTTGAAGAAAGTACTCTTGATTTTTCAATTAATCGTGTGATGGTATTGTTGGCTTCTATGTTTTACTTATCAAGGTTATTCGATGTTTCCTTTATGAGGTTATTTTTTGTTAAACCCATTAAATATTGGCAGCCGGAATCATGATGGAGATTGTGTCGGGATGCAGCAAAAATTTTAGCTTTCATTTCTTTTGCGAATTGGGATGTTTGGCGTAGAAGATCACTTTTGTTTATCTTGCATTTTGTGCATGTCAATCCCAAGAAAGATATTCATTAGTTTCACTATTTCGACTTGCAGATCATCTCCACTATATATATTTCAAACACCAAGTGACTTAATGCCACTAGTAAGGAATTGCTATGCTTTACTTATGATTTGTGCTTATTGCGGATATGTATTTGATTATGATTACATTTTTGCCACTTGTTTAGGTATCGCAAAGTGAACGATTCTTTGAAAATGAACTTAAAGATCATAAATTAAATTTTACAACAATGTTATAACGGAACAACCTACTAGTTCCTGTTCGATTAATTCCTTCAAGTTCAGGGCATCAAAAAATAAAACTGCTAGTTTAGGGTGTAATTTTGATCTTACTTTTCACTGAATATACATCACCCAAAAATTGGATCGCTGGCAATTTTGTCTATTTGTCATCGGCAAGTTAGTGCCATAACTTTGTCCATTTACTTTAGTCTATTATTTAGTGATATTTTCTTTTGGTTAGTTTCTTCGTAACTAACTGCTTAAGAGGCCAGCAAAGCTCTTTGCAGATAACTCTAATAAATTTTGCTCACGAATTCAACCTATAATAGGGGCTCTATGGGGTTACTTGGATGTATGAAGGTGGAATAGTATCTTAATGTCTCTTAAATTTATGAAGTGCCTTTTCGAGCAACTAAATAAACTAAATCACTTACTTGGTTTTGGATGCTTTTTGTTTCTTTTTATCTTTTGAATCTACACGTGGTAAAATTTCAATTAAACATGTTCTCGGGAAAGTCATGAATTTTACTTACTAAAAAAAAGGACATGAGTTTTATATGCTTACTTGGCACGTAATTGCATTGTCTAGTGAATCGTGATATTGCCAATTCTACTTCTTCTTGTTGTCGATACTCCTAGTCTTCTCTTATAAGTTCTGAGATTATGGTGGCGGAAGAAAGCATCGTTTCAATGGCTGTTCAATGGTCCATTACTTCTTAGTTATGCTACCCTCAAAAGCACTTTGTTTAACCGTTGAAATAATAGACCATATCAAGGCATAATTTATTATACAAAGAAAATACTATTTTCCTAGTACATATATATCCTTAACAAAATCATGTTTATTTTGGTAGCTTTCAATTATTTGCTGACAACTAAGTGATTTGGATTACAGAATCTTCTGCAAATAGGCAATATTGATGACAGTTATATTCCTCTATAGATAGTATCTCAAACAGCAGATTTTAATAGTAGTTTTATTCTTGTCTTGGTTACATATATTGACTTCCTCACTTAAAACTTCAAACATAGTCGATACATTTCCCTTAGGCATCTAGTATTGGACATTGTAGGACCTTTATGTACCTTTTCCTTTGATTGCTTTCATTTGGACTTCCTTAGCAATTTTCTGTTCTTAAACATATTTTTATTGTGAAGGTCACGAAAATTCATTGAATCAAGGACGGAAATCCTACAACTCTTAGAAAGAACTTAACCTTTCTAAGAAGTAATTTTTATTTTATCTATTGAAAGTATACTTTTGCTTCTTCTTATAAATATTGATAGTTCCTATGAGTTGAAGATATTAATATTCTTTGGGCTTTCAAATATTAGCCTTTTGACTTTGACTTTGACTTTGGAAGAGGCCCTGATTGTGTGATGTTCAAAGTTTTAGTTTTATCATTATTAACTTATACATTCACTTTCTTTGAGCCCGACAAATTGGATAACAGTCTACACATGGATGAAACTAAAGCAAATGATGTAGGGCACCCATATTGCAGGAGTGGTACCTTTAGTGAAATGAATGATAAAAGCTTTTGACCAAGGAATGGATTTGACACCTCTAACGTTGTTAAGGTTGAGGTGCTGGAAGTATTTGTTTTTCAAAATTAGTGGCTTTCTTAAGCCACTGATTTGATTGAAATTGTTTTACATTTATCTCGGTTTATTCAACTTGTTTAGTAACTTATAACTGATTTTCCTAGCAATTGAAGTAAGTTATTAAAAACAATCTTATAGTTTCTTATCTCTTTATGGAATATAATTGTATTTGCTTTATACCCATTATACTATGTACGGTGTAATAGGACTTTCAAATGTAAGTGATGGCGAAAAAGATGATGATCCAAGAAGAGATGAGAAAAATTTTAGTATATATGTATATTTTTACACGAGTACTAACTTAATGTTTAAAATTAGATGTAATGAAGTTTTAAGAAATTTTTTGTCTATATTTTGCACATCTTTATTTTGTTTACTATAGGGAAATGGAAATTGTTACAGGCTTTGAATAATCTATATTAGATTGTGTTAGTATAAAGACATATTAATATAATTAAACTTTAATAACTTTTTGTCAATTGTTAATATTTAAAGTTTGAGATGTCACCTATGGTAAAACAAGACAAACTTATAGAGTATTCAAATGGTAGTTGAAATAATAGGTGTAAATCACATGTTAAAAATATGATTGAAATTCCACTTATGGGCAAACAGATGCAATGAAATGACAAATGTAAATTACATATTAAAGAGGTGATTGAAATAATAGGTATATGGGATATTAATCCTGACAAATAACACGTAGCCCATCATGGTCTTGATGAACATTATAACATTTACACATGACCTAAAATTAGTTTCAACCACACTTAGACATAGCAAACTATATTGGGAAATGCATTTTTTTCATTTTGTCACATGTAAATGCATTCAAACTTATACTATAGGTTGCATTTAAATGTAGCAAATCATAAATAAAATATACTAAATATCATATGCTATGTTTACATGTGGCTTATCGTATATATTTGGCTATGACGTGGCAAATCATTAGAGATGTAATAATTATCTTTTGTCATGTGTAGACGTGATTGAACCTTCCTTATAGGCTATGTTTAAACGTAGTATATTATAGGTGCATACTTATGTATTTAGCTTTTAGTCATATATAAACATGGTAGAACATACATTATTAGCCACGTGTAAATGTGGCGAGTAGTTTGTTTGTTTTGCTACATTTCCTACTATCGGTCACGTTTATACTTTGAGACATAGTAGAACTTTTTGCCATATGCCTTTTGCTATGTTACAAGGTTATATTTATTAAATGTAGCCAATAGGTTCTTGCCACATTTATTTAATGATTAGCTACGTTTATTAGATGTAGTTGAATGTCAATTTTGGTTGAAAATTTTTGAAATTCAACATTAAGAATAATAGGAAATGGTATTTGATCTTGAATTAGAGATCAAAACTCCTGACAAGTTATTTCATTCTTTTTAACATATTCTCGATTTGTATACTATTTTCCCCATTATTTCTTTTGTATGTATGGGGGTATGGGTATTGATACAAGGGTCAAATGCATGTCGCGTGTACAGTCGCACTACACAGGACTAAGGAAATGACCTGTGTAATTCATACGAAATAACCAGGAGAAAAGTTTAGGGAGGAAGACTAGACAATTTCAATAAGGCTGTAACATTTTAGTGACAGGTCGAAGAGCTTAAAGGCATCAAACTTTATTAATGATGAAAAACGGGATAGTGTTTCTTTAAGTGTTTGAACGTTTGATCTTTTTATCGTAAGAATTTGGCAGAGTAATAACGTTAGTGCTAATTCTTTCTTGTTCAAATAAAGAAGGGAGAGGAGTATTTATAGAGGATAGCCCTTGATTTCATCCATTAGATTGTGATGACAATCAAGGGCTAGAATCAATCCCTTCCTTTTAATGGACATAAGATGGGCCTCCTTTATGAGTTTAGGCTCAAATAGCTTTATTTTATTAGTGAATGCTAAGTTAAGAAAGATTAGATTAGACAGATCAATCTAATAAGTCCTATTTAAAGCTCATTATCTTAAATCTCCTTTGATCATTCCGATAACTTATGGGCTTAACTCCTCGAGTTCTGTCATCTTAGCCCAATGAATCAGATCCATTTAATTAATAAGCTTAAACCTCAATATTGAATTTAGCTCTTTACATTATGCTTCCGACCAAAGTTCTTTTGATAGAGTCAAAGGGGTTTGAGTATCGAATGAGCCTTTTAGATGACTTAGTTATGTTCATGTATCTACAAACTTTATTTCCTTGTTAATTTGTCAAGTAGAAGCTTAGCTCCGATGCTGCAAGGTAGATTTTATAGCATTATAGTGCATGGGTTGTTGCACTATTTTAGTTGCACATGTCACTTTAGGCTAGTTGAAACTTTATTGCCCCTGAGATGATTTGTTGAGCATACTTTTTAATCACATGGATCTATTCTCCTTTACTTTACTCATGTAGGCGTGTCGAAGTGGTTTTGTTTTTATTTGCTCACATCTGAATTAGTATCTCTAACATGGCTTGCTGGTAGTGGACTCTATCCGCAAATTGTTCCCCATATGGAGGTTCAAAGGAATTCAATCATGCTTGATTTATTGATCCATTGAGCCGTAACTCAGGCTAAGTCTCCTTCAATTTATTAAAGCAATTGTTTCATAGGATGAACAACACGGTACTCAAGAGAGTGCCCTCATTTAGTGAATGTCAACATTTCATATGTGAGATGTCCCAAATAAAGAAGTGATGTCCATAATTTCAAGCTGCCATCATCGGAGCTCAAGAGAGTAAATTTGAACTTGTCGAATGAGATTACTTGGTCTTACGAATCAATCATACCTAGTGAACCCACATCCATCTCTCAATTGCATTCGCTAAACTGGAGTGAAATTTATTCACCATAAGTTAAGCCATGTCCATTTATATAGTTATCCTCTTCTTCTTTTTCTTCCTTTCCTTTTTTACGGAAGTCCAAAAGGAAGTCATTCTCGATAGTAGATCGGAGCTCGACGGCCTTTGCGGACTAAAATGAAGGTTTGTACACTTTAACGTGCTCATCACATATTTCTTCCTTTTTCCACCTTATGAACTTTGATAAGTAATCTATTTTCTCCACCTTGAGCGTAAGATAATATTTCTTCTCTTTAAAAGAAAATTAGCGTAGGATTTCCTCGTCCCTAGTTTTTTTTTTTTTTCTTTTCAAGAAAATCCATTTTCATCTTAATTGGCATCATACACCTGTATGGATGTTGCAACATAGTAGCCAGGATCATATTCTTCAATAAAAGTTACTTTCCCCTCTTTCATTATATATATACATATGTGTCTATATACATACGTATACAAATACACGAATGCACCAGCTTATATGGATGAACATAATATTTTTGTAAGCCTTGGTAGAAAGCACAATACAATAAGATGAGGTGTCTTGCTGTTATTGGATACAGTACATAGGAGGAATATTTCTATTATCTGCCTTTTGAAAATGGCCTCAAATTACCCACAGTCCCCATATTCCATTTGGTCGTTACGAATCCTCATTTACAATGAAGCATGGTACACAGCTACCCCTAGCAATTGTTGGCTAAAGTAGACGACTGTGGAGATTCAATGTGCTTATTTATTTTCCCTTCTCGATTGGGTTTCGACGAGTGTCCACCACTTTTTTCTCTCCTTTTTTCTTTTTTTTTTTTTGTATTCCTCCAAGGTAGACAAATCTACAAAACAAAGCAGCCAATTCAAAGGACAGGATCAGCTAAAGGACATCTCTCCTTTCTGGCATCATTTAGTCACCATTGCAGAAGACATTCTTATATATATTTCTTTTTCTTTTTCATGTATTATGGCTTAATAGCTCCCACAACTTCGGTAGCAGGTAAGCTTCAAATCGTTCCACGAACACAGTTCTTTTCTTTGTTTTGCCAAGGAAAAAAAAGAAAATCCTAGATAGCTTGTCTCTTTTCTTCGTTTACATGGTTATTTGCTGCGTTTGGACATTTTTTGCTCCTTTTCCTTGGTGAAATCAACAACTTACACATATATATGTTCTTTCTTGCAGCCAGTGGCTAGATATTAAGAGAACCGAACCACAGAGAAGAAGACAAGGAGCTTGTGAACCATCAGAGGCAGCCAATGAAGGCAAGCGAAATCACCTCAAGTTCCCAATGCGGCACCAGTGGTGTTTCGCTTGTTAACTTGAAGGTAGACGGAGCCATTCTTGAAGGCAGGCGAGATCACTTGGACTCCTAAACGTAGAACCAGTAGTGTTTCGTTTGTTGGTTTGGGTCACGTCTCAAAGAATCTTGTAGCTGCAATTTATATTTGCTGCATTTCTTTCCCTAAGTGTGCGTTGTTGGCTCTAATAACATCTATAAATGTGGGTAACATTGCTTCATTGCAGTTCGTCTTATTTAAGTGATATATATTGTAGAATCCATCATTCATTTTGGAGCTTGAAGCTTGTAGTTATCATTAAGGACGGAATTACTGCTGTTGTTATAGATACCTGCATAGACATAAGTCGATCGTTGATGGTTGCGCTTCCCACACACCCCCCCCTCCCCCACCAAACCACCCCCACCCTTACTATCTCTGTTTCTATTCTAGCCCTCCTTTATATACACTTGAGTAAGTATGATTTGTCTCATGTGGTTGCCTTGTCGCCTCTTTTTTCTTTTTTTGAATACGTAAGTTGCTTCATGTTTCCTCTTTTCATTGCACTTCGGGTATGTGCACATGTATTATTGATATATCTTAGGGCTGCGTCTTTTTATTACTCTATATCTACTTATGAATTCATTGAGCTCCATACATTTGATGTGTGACAACATAAACATCCAACCGCAAGAGTAATCGTGAGATGGTAGAGAGCCAAAACCACTTGAAATTAACATATCTAAGCACCCTTGACATGATTGATATCAACGATTAGCATTCAACTTCTCAAAATCCTTTTTTTTTTCAAGAATAAGTCTTCCTAAATCTAGGATGAAGGAAAAGAAAAAAAAAAAGATGGAGGATTTAATATGACCCGGATGGTTTAGATGTGTCCTTAGTATCTCAAGTTGTGGCTTACTTTTGGCCAATTTATCTCCTAGACTTTGTTTGCTGTTGCTAAAATAATTTACTGATAGTCGTTAGTAGAACTTTACCATTCTTGTAAAAAAATTACGGCCTTTTACAACATGAATTTATGTGGATTAAAATTCTTCCTTTCAGGTTGAATTCTTCAAAGATGTATGTGATGATTTCGAATAAATTGCCTTGCAACTACTAGTTGAGTCCAAACATGTAGTCACCTTCCTAATCCAATGCCTCTTAAACCCAAACAAACTTTCTTAGCATCTCCTATCCTACGATTTCCTTATATATATATATATGCAGGAGCTTATCTGGTACATATATGAGCACAAGTTATGTCCTCAATAGAAGTGACATCATATATGTTATAGCTACCACCAATTATGAACTTCGATCCATCAGTTCATATATAACAAGTTAGTAGTATACCATTTGACTTGAGAATCAATGCTTTGCCTTTAGTGGTAGTTACTGAATAGAAATCATCATGGTTAGGTGAACATGGCAATGACTCATCCCCCTTAAAGATACCATATATTTCATTAAGCATGATACTAGAGAATTCATATAGATAAGTCTCTTTGCTTTAAGCTTAATGTAAGCATCAATAATATTCTTCATGCCTTGAACATTGGCTAAATGATGTAGTTGATGGTTACTGATAAATGAATTAGGTGTAGTGATGTAGAAAACAACTTCAGCTCCGTCACAGGCTTTTAGTACTTGAGCTTTGTTGTGATGATCTATAGGAACATATCGAGTATGGCTAGAATATTTTAGCACTTTCAGTCCTTGTTTGAGAAATATCTTAGAGCAAATGGAGATCTCAAATAGCAAATAAGTTCTATACAGCATGGTTTGGTGTTAGCAATTGTAAACACTTAAGGTGAATATGACCTCTAATTTTCATAAGATAAGTTCAAACTCGGTCCATTCTTCTTAAGTATACCAAGAAATTGATTGAGTCAAGTGAATAATAATAGCACCAATCTTTTCTTTTTGTGGCTAAACATAATAGAATGAATTGGATAGTTATGATGCTCTACATAACTTAACCAAGCTAGACATAAGCAACTCCTTTTTGTAATTGTAAAAGTTTTGTGTTGCTTTCCTCCCATTTTCTTGTAGAATCATGTCTAGCCGATAAATTCTTCCAGTCAAGATCATTGTCCATTCATGACAGGGTAAGTTATGGCATGTAGTGATTACGTGGCTTTGTTAGCTAACATTGTCATTGACAATATATAGTGTTGTTGAGTGTTATTTCATCCTTTATTGCTACTGTATTTAAGTGAATTTGAATTTTCACATGAATATCTACTCTTCGTTGAAGTAGCTGTAGGAGCCTCCCTTATTTTCTTCCATTGTTGTTTTACTTCTTGCTATTCAAACTTGATATTTTAGCATGCTTTATGGACTCTTAAGTTGTTTCCTCTATCTTGTAAGAATACTTTAGCCTTTATGTAAGTTGGCACTTAGCTTTGTTTCCATACCCCCCACCCCCCCACCCTTTTTTTTTTTCAAAGTTGGTTGCTACTTACCTTCGTGAGCTATGATCCTTAAAGTTGATAGAGGGAATAGGCTTTGAATCTTTCGATAGAGGAAGAAATAGGTGTGAAGCTTCTTCTTCTTCTTCTTCTTTTGAATATAGAGCATATGGCTTTGTTGAAGCTTGTATGTATTGTCTAGCTTCTCAATTGTTTGAGATCCCTTAGTTATTAACATGTACTATCTTTTATATGGGACATCATGAGTTAACATGAGTTATTTATTGATTTAGCCAGCTCTTAAGAATTCACATCATTATACACTAAGAAAAATATTGTGTTTCCTTAGTAGCACTTTACAGGAGAGAAGACAATAATGAAATATTACTTTATGGCTTGCTAAATTTTTTAAAAAAGCCTGCACATTGGAGTTGAAGTGTCTTGGTACACATGCTTAGTTGCACAAAGTACGATGTCATCCTATTGGAATGATCTCCTTATTACTAGATAATTATAGGCCACTTCGAGTCTATGCTAATAATTGATAAGATTGCATTTTTCCATATGATGCTTTTTGTCTAACTCTTTTAGATCCATCATTCATAATATGTCAAGTTCAAGTTCGGTGTTTATGGCCAACCTAGTAGATGGGATCACAACTTCTACAAGAACTACTACCTTAGCCCTATATACAAAAGAAAAGGGAGTTGCTTGTGTTAGCCTTCGTTTGGATGTCTTTTAGGCCTAAAGTGCTAACGGCAGCTTATCATGCCATTCTTTATGATTATCATGAACTATATGACTAAGTGCCTTTAAGAAGCTCTTGTTGGTGGACTTAGCTTATCCATTTCCTTTTGAGTAGTAAGGCGTAGACTTATATGATCAATATTATAGGAAGCCAGTAGTTAGCAAACATGCGGATTGATAAAAGGAGTATCATTGTCAGATAAAATCTACTTGGGGATTTTGAACCTACATATGATATTATCCTTTATGAAACTTGCAACTGCTGGTCTTGTCACCTTCTTTAAAGGAGTTACCTTTACCTACTTCGTAAGGCATTTAGTTCTTACTAGAATCCAAATGCAACCTCTCGATGATGGATGTATAGGTTTAACAAGATCAAACACCCATGTGTGAAAAGGCCAAGGAGTTATATTATCATGAATGTGACTGTAAGAGCATGAATCTCATCACCATGCTATTGGTAGATAATACATTTCTTGATGAAGTTAAAAGCACTCACTTCCATTGTTAGCTAGTAGTATCCTCTATCGAGCAGGTAATAATATAGCTTCCTTCCTCTTTGGTGTTCCCTACACTCTTTAGTTTGCACTTCAATTAAAATTGTTTTTGTTTTAGGAGGACCAATGTACTTTAGGGTCCTTCCTATAAACGATACTCTATAAAGCTTGTCTTCTTGCATAAGATATTTCCTAGCGTTTTGCTTTATGAGTTTGGCATTCGTACTATTTGTTGATAGTACATTGTTTCTCAAATAATCAATCTACAGGCACCTCTAGTCTCCAACACTAGATACGAAATTGCACTCATTTTAGTTGGGGAGCTCAAAACATTTAGGGTAATTTACTTGTACTTGAAATGCACCTTTAGCCATTGATGGCCAATAATAACCTGCACATTGAATATGGCAATACAATGGTAACCCTTCCTCTCTATACTAGTTCCGTTGATACTTATCTAACTTGAGGCGAGCTTCCATTGAAACAACACATCATGACAAAACACCTTTTGTACCTTTGTAATATTACATCCCATTAATTTTGATGAAATTCTTCAAAGTTGAAATACAAGCTATACTAGGGTATGTTAATTGTTCCATAAGTGGAATGTGCCAATCGTCTTGCGTATCTTCATTCTCATCAACAAAATTCAAAGTCATATATAGTATAGATTTCTTAACTACTTAGACATTCACTGTATCACTTGTATCTTGAATTGGAATTTTGGATGCTAGTGTAGCTAATGCATCAACATATCTATTCGTTGATCGAGTCATATGCTCATACCATACAAATTTAAATTTTTTTACCATAGCCGATATTGTAGCCCTATAAGGCGCAAGTATGGGTTCCTTTAAGCCAAACTCACTCATGGCTTGTTTAATGATCAAATTTGAATCTCTTTAGATACACAAATGACATGCTCCAACTTCTTGTATAGATAATAAACCAAGTAATCATGCCTCGTATTTAGCTTCATTATTAGTGCATCAAAAATCAAATTTAAATGTCAATGGTATCCCTTGATCCTGAGGTGATGTCAATACAATTCTTGCTCCTTAGCCTTGATTTCCTACAGAACCATCAAATTGAAGCATCCATTCACCATCCATTTCGACCATCAAAGAATCTTCATGAAATTTGACTTGTATTGTATCTATAATTGAGTCCTCTTAGGCATCCAAGAAGTGTGCTAACAAATTGGCTAAGGCTTGTGACTTGATGGTCTTAAAGGATTACACCAATATGTCATGTTCTCTAAGATGGAGTAACAACTTAGTAACTCATCTTGATAAAGCTGGTTGTGATAATAAATACTTGATTAGATTCGAACGAGTTACTAGATTGATCCTATGTGAAAGGAAGTAACCCTATAATTTCTACATGGCAAATACTAATGTGAGACAATGCTTCTCATAAGCCGAGTAATTGACCTTACTTTCTTGAAGGGTTTGGCTCAAATAGTATACAAGTCACTCTTCACCATTTACCTCTTGCGTGAGTAAAGCTCTAATAGACCTATTAATAGAAATAAGGTATAAGATCAATGGAAACTCTATCACAGGCACGGTTATGGTTTGGGGGGAGGTCAAGATTGTTTTGATCTTTTGAGTTGCCTCCTCATGGACCTATTCCCATTCAAATGAAATTCCTTTTTTCAAAAGTTAGTACAATGAGTATGAGATCTCAATAAGTATGGGTATGAAGCTTCTAATATAAGAGACCTTTCCCATAAAAGTTTTTAGTTCCTTTAAAGTGACAAGGGATGGCATCGATCTTATAACTTGTACTTTTGCAGGATCAACATCAATCCCTTTTTGATGGACGACAAATCCTAAGAACTTCCCTGAAGACACTCCGAAGACACATTTAAGAGAGCTTATGCAAAGCTTATACAGTCAATATCTTTCAAAAACCCTCTGTAAATGAACCAGGTGATTAGGTGCTCTTCTAGACTTGATGACTATGTCATTAACATAATCCTCCATAAAATCATGCATCATGTCATGAAACAAAGTGGTCATTGCCCTCAGATATGTGGCACCTACATTTTTAAGTTCTAATGGCATGATAGTGTAATAAAAGTTGCTAACTAATGTATGAAAAGTTGTACACTCTCTGTCCCCTATCACCATCTTGATTTGATTACACCTACTAAAGCCATCCATAAATGAGAATAACTCATGAACTACTATCGCATCTATCAAGGTATCAATGTTTGGTAAGGAGAAATCATCCTTAAGGCAAACCTTGCTCAAATCCCTGAAATCTATACACACTCTTATTTGTTCATTCTTCTTTCTTACATGAACAATATTAATGAGCCAAGTAGGATGTTCAATTGGCCTTATGAATCCTACTTATAACAATTTCTCTAGCTCTTGATTGATCTGCAATTTAATCTCAAGACAAAAAATTCTATCTTTATTTTACAGGTGTAGCTCTTGGAGCGATATTTAGTCTATACACTATAAGGTTGGGATCCAATCCAATCATTTCTTCTTAAGTCTACACAAACATATCCTTATATTCTTTCAGTAACTCAGCAATATGAAATTTTATTTCTCGTGGAAGGCTCTTACTTATGAAGATTGGTTATTACGACTCTCCTGGTCACGCTAGATCTAATTCTTTTATCTCCTCAACTTGAGGCTTCATTTGGTCTTGTAGCTATTGTATGGTAGGTTAGACTTCTTGTACTTGTATGAGATTTAAAGAGGGGAGATGTACCTCCTTAGACCCCTAAGATCATCATAAGCGGTGCACCCTTCTTTTGTCTTCTTGAATGAAGCTTTCAATTCCCTTTGCCTACTTGTTCTTCTTCCTTCCCCCACGACATCTGTGCATCCTCTTCTTCTTTTGCTAGCCCTCTTGAACTTCTTCCCATATAGGTAATGGGATACTAGATGGCTTAGCTATCATAGTTTTACTTTCCTCAGCAAATTCATCAAAGTAAGCCAACTTAATAAAGTATCATTCATGTTGCTTAAAAGGATTCTTGGCAGCTAAAATGAACACATCCTTCCCTTTCCAATGACCCTTGATACATGGTACAATGTCGATTGGACTAAGTTGTGATTGTGTAGCTACTTCTTATCGAGGAGCAAATGGTATTGAATCAGCGCGTCGATCACATTAAAGGTAATAGTACCATGGATAGATCCAACCTTGAGATCAACATTAACATGCCCAATAGAATCCATAAGGGAATAGCTAAATCTATTTATTGAGATAGGCTACTTAACTAGTTGTCAAACATCAATTGCAGTAGCCTTAAAAGTACCCATTGGCATGATATTTACTGAAGAACCATTATTAATGAATGTTCTCTTGATCGGGCACTTATAAGCACACCTTCCACATATAAAGGGTGATTGTGATTGAAATTCATCACACACATGTCAACATTAGTAAATAAAATCACATTTTCGTATACTTGACCATCGTCTTTATAGGTTGCATTATGCTACACAACACTTTTCATGTTGACTCTTAGAGATCTATGTAAATGCAGTTGTTACTAAAAGTTAAGCTTTCTCGTTGAACGCCAAGAGATCAAAGATATTCATAAAGTTACCTGCCTTTAACAATGCCACAATGATAGGCAAGTGTTTATCATCTTGAGCTTTAATCAACTTTCGTTTATCTTCATGACTTTTAGTAGCCTAGGCATCAATCACTTCAGTTGTGATAGGATCATGGCTAATGGCATTGACATCATGCCTTTGGTTGTTGTAGAGAGGTGGGGGGAGGAAGTGGGTCATTTCTAACATTATTATTATTGATGATCAACTCACTACGTGCAACTCGATCATTGAATATTTTCTTTAAAGTGAAACAATCTTTAGTTAGGTGACCAATACTTTCGTGAAATCTACAATACTTGGGATCATTCTTTTCTTCATTTATGGGAAGGCGCTTGACCTTTAGGAGCTTGATATTCCCATCGTAGAGCCACTATTCAAGCATTTGATGCACTTTGGCCATAAGACAAGGATATGTTAAAGATGGCTTAAAGTTAGAGGGCTTATCATTTCTTTGTTTCTTTGCTCCCCTTAGTAACTTGCTTTAAGCTGCATTTATAGACGAAGCACGTTTGTTGAATCTTCTAATTTCACTTTTTTGTTGTACCATTGAGTTGTTGGTCCTTTGCGCGTTTTCAACTAGTGTAGAAAAGGAAGTCAACAAAAGATTCTCATGGTAAACTGTATACTCAAGAAACATTCCTTGGATACAGATCTTAACCAACTCCTTCTTATCACAAACGTCATGTATATCTAGCGAATGTTACCTGAAGTGCTTGATATAGTCCATGAGATCTTCTTTGGACTTTTGATGGATTCTTCCCATGTTAGTAAGGGTGACTCTTTCTTTAGTGAAGAAAAACTTCTTTAAGACATCTTATACATATTACCCTACAAATTTATTAACCTTAGAGGGAGATTAACATACTAGGTGTTGCCTTCTTATTGAGCAACATAGAAAATTCTTTCAATTTCATATCATCATTTAGACTATATACTTTCAATGTCTCAATAAATTTCAACAAGTGTTCCTTAGCACTTCCTTTCTTGCTATTAAATAGCATGAACTTTGAACTAACATAATCCTTAGGGTACGGCTTTACAGTAATGCGTTGGTGATATGGGAGCTTCAATTCTAGTATCCTAATCACAGATTTTACTTGTATCTCCCTTAAATATATGTCTGAATCTTCTTTATCCACAAATGAACGTCTGAGTGAATGCTTTTGCCCTTAGTGACATTATAGGAGCCAAGTGCATGGGCGTGAGATTTGTAAGTGTAGATCTTGTAGTCATGGGATTCATTGGTGCTGGTTGCACAGAGTCAACAATTGTGACATGTAGTATAGCACGTAAGGATACTGAGCCTCTAATTTAAACTCCCTAGTTCCTTACTTCAAGTAATGAATCTTGCGTAGCTATAAGCTCCACAATAGGAAGTTGTTCCTCAACTTTAAGAGTAATATGCTTGTTGATGATAGGAGGGTTAAGTAGAGTGTATTGTTACACTACATTAGAAGGATTTGAGGAAGTTGCTCCTTATTACACAATAGTAAAGGCAATCAAAGCAGGCATGCATTGAGTGAACATTGCCGTGAGTTCACCTAGGTTTCGATTAATCTCCCATAGCTCATGTGTTAATTGTGCATTATTAAGGACACCTTCTTGTATGCCATCTCCTTAATTAGTGTCTCTAATTGGAGGAAGATTTCGATCATTCATCACAATAGTAACATCATGCTTTTGATTAATTCCATCAATAGGATTAAGTTGTCTTTGCCTTAGAGGTATCATAATGTGAGTATTAAGTCTTCACTCCCCAGTGGATTTGCCAGAAAATGTGGGGGTATAGGTATGGATGCAAAGGTTATGTTCATGCCTTATGTGTAGTCGCGCCACACGTGACTAAGAAAATGACTTGAATGATTCGAGAAATGACTTGAGTGACTTGTACAGGATAATCAGAAGACAAGTATAGGGAGGAGGAGTAGGTGATCTTAATAATGTTCTAAGACTTTAGTGACAAGTGGAAGAGCTCGAAGGCATCAAACTCTACTAATGATGAAGAATGAGGTAGTGTTTCTTGAGGTGTTTGAGCATTTGATCTTTTTATGGTGAGAATTTAGTAAAGTAACAGCGTTAGTGCCAAGTCTCTCTTGTCTAAATGAAGGAGGGAGAGGAGTATTTATAGAGGATAGCCCTTGATCCCATCTCATCCATTTGATCGTGATGATAATCAAGGGCTAGAAACAATCCCTTCCTTTTAATGGACATGAGATGGGCCTCTTTTATGAGCTTAGGCTTAAATAGCCTTATTTTATTAGTGTGAGCTAAGTTGAGAAAGATTGGATCGGACGGAATGATCTAACAGGCCCTACTTCAAGCCCACCATACCAAATCTCCTTTGATCATCCTGATAACTTATAGGCTTGGCTCCTTGAGCCTTATCACCTTAGCTCGAGGAGTTATATCCATTTGATAAATGAGCTTGAAGCTTAATATTGAATTTAGCCCTCTACAGTGTACTAAATAGATATTGTTAATTAGATATTTGGTTTATTAGTTAATTAATCTTGTTTGTTGAATTCTTTAATTCCTTAATCATTAAAACATAGATTTTTACTTTGTTGGAATATATGTCGAGCCTCAAATTTGGTTTTCTATTTTTCTTATGTTTATTTAAATTAAATCTTATGCCTATTTAATTTAAACCCTTAAGATAAGTTAAGAAAAAATAGTATCTTCTGGTTTTGTAAAATTGGAGTCACTATCCAGTTAAAAGAAAAAAAGAAAAAGAGTAAATTAGAATCAATTAGATGGATTGGTTCTAATTTAGCAATTAGTTCATCTTTTGAAAACCTTTTTGAAAATTTTTTAAAGAAACTAGTGAAGCTAGGCTTGAGAGCTAAATTATTAAAACTCGAAGGTTACCACATTAAAATATTATACTGAGCCTTAACTTTTAAAATACCTCCTATGCATAAAGGAAACAAATTTTCTTTATTTTTTCTTCTTTTTATTTTTAATTCTTTTAATTTTTGGCCTTTTTTTTTTCAAAAGTTATTGTTTTCTAAGGAAAGAAAGGGAAAATAAAATTTTTATTTTTTTATGGTTGCCCTAGAGGTGATTCGTTATTCAAAATTAGACCATCGTAGTTCCTTTTTTGCAATACTTCAGTGGTTTAGTTGATTTTAATTTATAAAGATATCAAGTTTACATCATTATTAGATTTATTTTATTTTCAAAGAAAATCTATGAGAAGACCCTAATTTTATTTGCGTGGGTTTCCAAAAATTTAGAATCAATTAGTTGATTCTAAATTGTTGGAAAAGAAGGTTGGTTGAATTTCATTTTTCTTTTAAAATTTTTCTAAGTGATAATTCGGTTTTAGGAAAAACTTTACTGAAATAAGGTTGTTCAACTTTTTTTAACCTTTTCCTTTTATAAGATCTTACAATATCTATTCAAGAGGAAAAAAACTATTCTTTGTTTTAGAGAAGAAATTTTATGGAAAATGATTTATCAATTATAGGAAATGTCTTTTTTTTTTTTTTTTTTAAGAACACTAGTAGAGAATGAATTGAGAAAAGCATTTTTTTGTTGTTAAACCTAATGATTAATAAGAAAACATTTATTATTTTTCAAAACTATTTTTCATTTTTTTTTATTTTAAGATGGATAGGGCTCCTTGTGGTATATCTTAATGAGACCCTTTTGCCAAGATATATTGATAGTACTAAAGCTATCTAAAGATGGATAAGGCTCCTTATGATCTATCTTAACAAAACCCTTTGGCGAGATGTCCTATCCTTAAGGAAAACAAAATGATAATATTAAAGTTATCTAAAGATGAATAGGACTTTTAATGGTCTATCTTAACAAGACCTTTTAGCAAGATGTCCTATGTTAAGGGAAAACAAGCATTTCTCAAGAAATCACATGTCTAAGGGTTTGAGACTTGGCAAGTGTCTTAATTGTTTTATACTCTACTAAGGAAGTAATCTTAGAAATAAAACTATCCTTTAATGTACTTAAAAAGTAGTGCTTGGTTAGGAATAATTGTGAGGAATCACTTCTGAAATTAGATTATCCGAGAAAAGAAGCAATGCTCGAAGAGTAGGCAATCTTAACACTTCTTAAAAATAGGATAATACTCCTATGAGCAGGCAATCCTAAAAACCTCTAAATGTTGCCCTAAAAAGTAGGCAATCCATGGGAATCAAAAGCACATTGGAATGACGAGTTAATTAATTGGGAAATGGGCTTATTGAAAAGGCCTTGGAATTATAGAAAGAGGAAAAAAAAAATCACAGGTTATTGTCTTGAATGGATAGTGTTCCTAAAGGAGCTATAACCATGAAATTGAAGACATTAATCATATTAAGCAGCCTACTCCTTTACTTTCTCCTTAGAGAAAGTCTTATAATTCTAATGCTGTTAGGGCTAATTTTCGAACTTTAAGGACGTTGGCACCTTCGGTCCCAACCTTACTTGTAGGGGGCTTTATGACATTAAGAATCTCTGTTTTATGGAGATAGTAATTCATTGTTGATCGATTTAGTAAAGAACAACTTCCTTACATGCTTGCAATTTAGATTTCACTCTTAATTACTGTTAAAAAAATTATGGTTCTTTTTGTAAGTGATATGCCTTGATTAATTTGCTAGGTCTTTTTAGTTTTGTAATGTGAATTGGACTTTTGGTTAGCGGTTTCAAAAAGAATTAATGAATGGGCTCATTTTGAAATAATTACTTACTTACTCAACCTAAGTTTACAAATCAAGAACTCTTAGAAAAAACTAAAATGAGTTTACCCTTTGTTTCATGAGTAATGATAATCTATCCCCTCTAATTGGAAGAGCATCTTGAGGGTAGTGTTGTAGGAGAGCCCATATAATGTCATGGCCATTGAACTTTAAGCTATAAGTCTTGCTCTTATGCTTCAACTTTAATTCTTGAAGTGCTTAAGTTTTTTTCAACTTTAAATGATGCCTTGGATTTTAGGCTTTGGCCTCGCCTTTTGGTGTTTGATTCAAACTTGTGTCTCTTGTGTTTTCTTTCATTTTGCTCTTGTTTTAGAGCATACAAATTGGTGCCCTGTTTTTCCCCCCTTCTTTTGGCTTTTCTTTCTGTTTTTTTTTTTTTTTACTTCTTTTTGTAAGCTTTTGATGGAGAGGACACTTGCTTCATTAATTGTCTCTTCTTAAATGGCTTATAGCTTTAAAATATCAGCTTTGAAATTGAGGCTCTTCTTCCTTTTAAAGGAAATGAATTGTCAATAGTAGTTATTACTCATGAATTGATGTAACTAGGTTAAGTACAAACTAGTTTATCCTTTTTCTCTAAATTAATGACCCTAACCTCCTTTTTGCCCTAATGTAATGCGGTTCTTGATAGGGTTTAATTTTGAAGACTCCTTAAATAGGCTCAATAGATTAAGAAAGGATATTTTGCATTCAACATATTAAAAAGAACGCTTACCATCATTTTAACCTATGTATTAAGTTCAAAACAAACCCGTTTTAAGGAATGAGTCTCAACTCCTTATATTAATATCACTTAGCTCTCATGTAAGGTTAGTGTTTAGGACTTGGCTTGCCTCTTTTCTTGCTAAACTTTTAAATGATGAGTTATCGTTTCCTTTGTCTTGAATCTTTGTTGATTTGCTATCAAATAGATATTGCCTTTACGATGCTCCCTAATGTCTTAATAACACATTCCATTAGGCCAATCAAAATTAAAACGAGAGAGAGAGAGAATGCATATAGGTGTAAAGGAAACACTTCATTCATCTTTTTAAAGTCA
Organism: Lumnitzera littorea; assembly: GCA_024138015.1. NCBI lineage: Eukaryota > Viridiplantae > Streptophyta > Magnoliopsida > Myrtales > Combretaceae > Lumnitzera > Lumnitzera littorea. The sequence continues at coordinate 50,860,730 of JAMXBB010000004.1, read as the reverse complement.
CACATTTTAAAGATAATTTAGGAAGCAAATTCTTTAATGTTGTCCCTAATCTTCAGATGGCCTCTTTCTTTATAATGTTCTCTCCTAGTCAAAACTACCAAAGGTATGCCCCTTTGCATTTCTGATGGTTAGGGAGACTGATTGCCTATATTTGGAGCCTCTAGACTTTAGGACTTGTTTAACCCCTATGCTTTTGACTTGAGTTTGACTTGTTTCCTTCTTAGGCCTTGATGATTGAGTGATTCATGATAGAGATAAGCTTGGCTATTAAGGCCTAAAATTAAGTGGGTTGGCATTGTACTTGATGTCTTTCAAGCCTTATGCTTAAGGTGGGCAGCCTTTGGGATCATGCTTAGTATTATACATTGTTAAGTTTAAGCTTGGGCTACTATTTGGCTTCGTTAATGAACTAAGACTTGTATTTTCCTCAATAAGCCGAAGATCATGTATGGATTAGCTTCTTTAATGGGTTAGGAATTGCATGCTCCGTTTATTTGGCTTCCTTGTTTGCCTTTTAGCATTAGGTCTTAAAAGTTAAGGTGTAATGAACTTAAATGTGCTTTTTTTTTTCAAGTTGAAGGTGAATGGCTAATGGGCGCTAAATTAAGCATAAGAATCTGTACCTGTTAACAACCTCAATTTTTTCTTTCATTTCTTCTATTTTTTTCCCCTATATTTTAGGGGAAGATAGAGAGAGGGATTTTACTTCAAAACAAGATGACAAACTAAAAAAAAAAAAATCAATGTAAATTCTCTTATTTTTTAAAACAAAAATTGAATGATTAATTTACAGATGGATGGTTCATTATTTACAATCTTATGGGGTTGACATATACACTTACCTACAAACCTTATGAAAGAGATGAGAAAAACACTTGTAACAAGGGCATGATCATGGGTTTAAAAATGGTATTCACAACAAGAAAGGGCAAGCCTTAAGTCATACAACTATTTATAGGGGGAACAATCCTACTATAAAGTGGCAGGATATATAAACTTATAAACCTAACAAGAAATGGAAAAAAGATAACATGCGAATATAACTAAGGGTTAGTTAAGATCCCCCATAGTTAGACTTTACTAAGACAAGTCATGAACCTATGAGAAGGATAAGCTTACTTGGGAGAAGACGGTGACCACAAACTAATTGAGTACCTTATAAATGATACTAATTGAAGTGTTTAGAGCCACCCATTAATGAAAAGTTCCTTGATGAACAATTGTATGCAGTAAAGATCTAAGGATTACCTTGGTATGCTGGTATAGTCAATTACTTGGTTAATAAAATCATACCATACAGTTTCTCATTTCAAAAGAAAAAGAAGTTTTTACATGATGTGAAATTTTATTTCTAGGATGAACCGTATCTTTTTAAAAGTTATTCTGACCAAGTAATTAGACGTTGTATGCCTGAAACAAAACAACTTAGCATAATTCAACATTGTTATTCTAAAGAAGCAGGGGGCCACTTTGGTGTGGAAAGAATTGCAGCTAAAATTTTATCTTGTGAATTTTATCGGCTTAGTTTGTTTAGTAATTGCAGGAATTATGTTATGTCTTATGCTCAATGCCAAAGGACCAGGAATATTTTTAGGAGACATGAATTACCACAAAAGAGCATTATAGTAATTGAGCTTTTTTATGTGTGGGAAATAGACTTCATGGGTCCTTTCCTTTTATCTTTTTCAAACAAATATATACTTTTGGCAGTAGATTATGTGTCGAAATGGGTAGAAGTAGTAGCTCTATAAACTAATGATGCTAAAGTGGTAATTAAATTTTTGAAAAAGAAGATTTTTTCTAAGTTTGGGGTACCTAGGGCTATTATAAGTGATGGGGGGAGGGGGCTTCACATTTTTGCAATTGGCAATTTAAAACATTGTTAACAAAATATAGAGTCACTCATAAACTTGCCACCCCGTATCATCTACAAACTTGTAGACAAGTTGAGATATCCTATATAGGGAAATAAAGCATATCTTAGAAAAGACTATCAATGCATCTATGAAAGATTGCTCTCTAAAACTCAATGATGCATTGTGGGCTTATAAGACAACTTTTAAAACCCCTACAGGGATGTCCTCATACAAAATTGTTTATAATTAACCATGTCACCTACCTGTAGAGCTCAAGCACAAGGCCTATTGGGCCATAAAATACCTTAATTTTGATTTACAAGTTGTAGGTGAAAAGCAATTGCTCCAATTGAACTAGCTAGATGAGATCAGAGAAGAAACTAATGAAAACGCTAGGATTTACAAGGAGAGAGCCAAGTGATGGCATGACAGGAATATTTAACAGTAGGAGTTCGTATCTAGTCAGAAAGTGTTATTATACAACTCTCAACTGAAATTGTTCCTAGGTAAGTAAAAATCTCGATGATCTAGGCCATTTGAAATGGCTAATGCTTTTCCTTATGGTACAGTTGAGTTAAAGATAGGAGACAATCGCACTTTCAAGGTAAATAGTCATCTCCTTAAATACTATTTTGAAGGAGAAAACATGTACAGTGACACCACTATGGTGATGAGCAAGAATCCACAGTAAGATTGAAAAAGTCAAGCTAGCGACTATAAACTAAGCACTTCATAGGAGGTAACCTATGTCTAACCAAACTAATTTTTATTCATTATTATTTAATTTTTTTTATTTATTAATTAAGAAAAAAGAGGAAAGCGTGAAAATTTGAATGCAAGGCCAGCACTTAATACCGTCGGCTTAGGCATATACATTGGCAATGTAAGTCGCTGGCGTATAGAAGGAAGTGCCAATGTACAGTACTTTTAAAAGCACGTCCGTTGATTTTCTCTCTCTCTCCTCACTCATTTTTTTCTCCTAATTTCTCACTCTAGTTTTCTGTCCAAATCTCTCTTCCTCTCCATCACTCTATCTCCCCCATACACTTAATCTATCACACCATCTCACATTCACTCACTATTTCACTTCTTCTATACCCATTTTCACTTTGTAGTTCTAATTTGTACACCATAGCACCCAAGAAGATGCAACTAAGAAAGAAACAAATGATGGCAACTGCTTTGAGTTCCAAAAGTTTGGGCAGTGATCTACTCTCACATCAAGAGTATGCTAAGGAGAGATAGAGGAAGTTACAACAAATGACATTCATGAATCAACAATATCTGGATTGGACTCTTTTGCAAGAGTATGGAATGGATGATAGAATCCAACAGATGGTTTTTGATAAAACATGGTTTTGATTATTTAAGGTAAAAGAACTCACTTTTAGAAATATAACCATTGATTTTTGTCTACTTTGCTACTGGAGAGAAGTGGGCGAATATCTACTTTCACACTTCAGGTTTATAGAGAAATTCATGTAATTGAATTGAGTTAAATTGGTTATTTTCTGGGTTTATGCAATGAGGAGGAAGTCAATTTGCCTAACTCTCGATTTAGTGATATGACTATTGAGAGATTTTGGTTTTAGTTTATTCATCCCAAGCGGGACGATTTTGTACCTTCAAAGTTGCTCACCATAACTTTCTCAACAGTAGAGCACAGGTTACCTTACCATATTCTTGGTCATAATCTCAACTGCAAGAAGACTAGCCATAACAAGGTAACCAGTTTTGACATGTTTTATCCATACAGTATGATTTCTGGGTATTAGATAAATTTGGGAGTAGAGATAGCAAATTTTATCTATAGATAGATAGATGATACTAGGATACTAGTTATCTTTTGTGGTGAGTTTATTACAGCGTTATTGAAGCGTATGGGGCTTTTTCAAGAGCCGAAGGGGGATGATAGTATCCTATGTAAACCTATTTCTACCATACCCTTTAAGAGTTATGGATTGGTCAAGATAAATAATAGGCCCCATCCTATTGATGAAGAGGATATTCTTGAAAATCCTCCTCCTACTGCTAGAACATCTACTTCATCTCATCCTCCAGCTAGCAATTATAAACAATTGAGTGCTAAAATTAGAGAAGTTCGGAATGAAATTAGGAAAGAAAGGAAAAAGAATAAGAAGTTTTGGACTACTATGTTCAATATGTTGAAGTCTGCTATCTCATGTTTTCAGCTAGCAGCTGTAGAGCAATTCCATTATGAAACTTCTAATGCCAAGAGTAGTAGCATTGATAGAGATAGTTAGATATTTGCGTGCTTTTTTTTTTCCACTTTTCTTTCTTTTCTTTTTATTTTATTTTATTGTTTGGTTATTTTTGTTTAGCACCCATCTGTTTGGGTAACTTGGGATCATTAGCTCTACTATGTACTCTTCAGTACACTTTTATGCTATCTTTGCTATTTTATGTTTCTTTGCATTTGATGAGATAGGTTATATGACAACAATGATTTTATGCTTAGAATTTTCATTGTTGCTGAAAATTTGAATCTAGGGACGTACTAGTTTTTCATTTCTTATTGTTGTGAGTTTTTATTTCCTCTTACATATTGAATAGAAGACAGTATGGACACTATCTATCCTACAATGGGGGGAAGGAATTATAGGAAATGAAAATATCAATTTTGATGCCGGTTTTTGTATACAAAATAGTTATACTTTCCTATTAGCTTGAACTTTATTTGTTCTTAGGTTTTTGGCAATGTATAGGCTAATTTCTTTTCAAAATTTTGAATTTTTTGTTTGAAATCTAGAGATTATATAAAGAAATTGTTAATAGCATCTAATTGTGATTTGAATAATTGACTCACTAAGGTGCCCTACTCACTAATGTTGAGATTTTTGTACTCAGTTAAAATTAATTAGTCAATTCTTTAAGAACCTAATTTACCTAATTTTTAGCCTTAGAATTTGAAGTTTAAAAGTCGATCGAGTCCTTAAGTGAAAACTAAACAAGTTTACTTTTATGCAAGGTTAATTAGTATATGGTCTTTTTAGTTATTCTAACAACTGTTAAAAATTAGTGAAAAAGGTAAGTCAAGCTTTAAACTTAGTGATTCTTATAAAAGAAGTTCGAAAAATTTTAGTAAGCATTCAAAAAGCGATAAAATGAGAACCTTTACTCCAACAACTCAAAAAATTGAGTTAAGAGTATCTTAATTTGAATGTTAGAGTTAGGAAGAGTTCGTAGGGGTCCCTTTAAAACTTGGTCACTTAGGTGATGAGCCTGAGATATGCCGACTCAATGCATTCACTACAACGAGAAGGGTGGAAAGCAAAAGTTCAGTATCAAAACTAATGAAAAAAAAAAAAGAGAGAAAAGAAAAAAATTTTGGAATGGAAAATAGAAATTTCGAATGCAAATAAAGAAATGAATTATGGCTTGTAATAAATAGGAAGAAAACCTAGGGATAGAGTAGATATTATATGCTTTCACTACTTTGTTAACTTGTTTGTCAGGATAATTAGAGGGATAATATGTCTATTAACAGCTATGAAGTTTAAATGGGTGTTTTTTTTTTTCTTCTAGGATTGAGTATCTACTTTTGAAATAAAAATCTTAGGTTAAATGCTTAGATTAAAATTTGATTTCTCTAAAATAGCTAATTAATTTTGATTGTAGTACTTTTATCACATATTTCGATTTGGTTCAAGCAATGGGCATTACAAATTAGTAAGTTTCCAAGTATTAAATATCAAATGTCTAGGATTAGCAATTGGAAAATTTGTAATTTTAATGATAGATTTCTTTAGTTCTATTTATTTTGCTTGAGGACAAGCAAAAGTTCAAGTGTGGGAGAGTTGATAAAGACATATTTTTCATGTTTTAAAGTACAAATTAAGATAGAATTATTATTGATTTTATAGAAATCATTAGGAAATGGTATATAATTATTTTCATTTGGACATTTCAAGAATTAAAGGATTCAAGAGTAGAATTATGAATGATTTAGAGGAGTTTTATACAAAGGAATGAAGTTAGAATCAATAGGGGCAACTTAGAATTGAAGGCAGTTAGCCTTCATGAAAAAGAAGCTTCACACGAGTTAATCCTAATTTTTCTTATAAATAGCTTTATGTTTCATTGTTTGGGAGACCTTTGACATACACTTTCCTCAGACTTAGAGAGTCATGGAATAGTCTTTAGACAGTTCTTGAAGAATTCTTCGGGAGAATCGCTTGGATCATTGAGAAGAATTTGCTTTTGTTGTGGAGACCAAGTTCAAGTTACAATTGAAGATTATCTTTTCTAATATATAATTGGTGACATCTATTTTAATTATTCTTATGCAATTCTGTAAATTACTTATACTTTCAATTATGAATTTTCTTGCAATTTCAATTAGTATTTGTGCTTTCGTTTCCAAATCCATGGTTGGCTAAATTTATTTGTAGGAATTGATGAAACCTTAGATAGCTAAGATGATGATTGTCTTCATGTTATAAGATTAAGAGATATATGGATGATTCGTGATTACAATTTCTATGATTTCAATTTTAATTGTTCAATTGATTATAATTGTTAGAAAACCTAATGATATGGGAGTTAATATAGGGTTTGTTAGAAATTCTTAGTTGATTTGATTAATCAATGTGGAAGTAGAGTTAATTGAATTAATTAGAAATTATCTAGAGATTAATGCAATATTCAACGATTGATTATTCGCTAAGACATTAGGGATAATTGATTTAAGATATTAGACAATTATAGTACCAAGAGATATATGATTGTAATGTAGAGTCTACTATTAATTAGGAGATGCGGAAGCTGACTAATTAATTAGGGATTTAAATTCTTAAGTTTTAAGGTATAATAATTTCACTTGAATGACTATATTGCTATTAATCTATATAACATAATAATAATTTGATTGGTGTAATCTAGGGTAGATTCTGTTTTCTCATAATTCTCAATTGATTGCTTAATTTTAGATTTTTCATAGTTATTTTCTTTTCAATAGTTTTAGAGTAATTATTAGATTAATTAATTTAATTTTAATTGCCTAAATATTGATAAGAACTAGCATAGGATTAGTAATTTCTTAGTCTTCGAGGGATTGACAACTTTACTTTCACTATATTACTTTATCCCAACCCGGTATACTTGTTGGAGTATTCATAATTTATTTATATATATATATATATATGTTTTAAGTGAATCCTGGGATGTTATATGGTAATTACAGCCCTTAGGACTCTTAGGGCCTAATGAAATAAAATTTAATAAAAAATAAAAAATGAAAAATAGTTTTGAAATAAAATAAATTTTTTCTTATAAATCACAAGGTTTAACAACCAAAAAAGAGAAAATGTTTTTCTCAATTCATTCACTAAAAGTAGTGTTATTTAGGAAGAAAAAAAAGGACATTTTCTACAAATCAATAAATCATTTGCCATAAAATTTCTTCTCCAAAAAAAAAAAAAGGAATAACCTTTTCCTCTTGAATATATTGTAGGATCTTATAAAAAGAAAATGTTAAAAAAAAAAAAACATTAAAGAGCATTATCCTTTAGAAATATATGTTTTTGTTAGAGTTTATAAGAAAAACATCACTTATAAAAATGTTTTCGAAAGAAAAAAGAAATTCAATCAGCCGTTTTCTAAAAGAATTTCAAATCAATTAATTTTTTTTTAACTATCAACACAAATAAAATTAGAGTATTATCTTAGATTTTTTTCAAAAATAAAATAAATCAATTATGTATGTACCTACGAGGCAACTATAAAAAATATAAAAATTTAATTTTTCCTTTCTTTTCTTAGAAAAGAAAAACATTTGGGAAGGGGGTGTACAGTGGGGGGTGGGAAGCCAAAAACTAAAATACTAAAATGATAAAGATGAAAAAATAAAGAAAAATTGTTTTCATTAAGTTTAACAAGTTTTGATAGGTCAGCCCCTAAAACCGATTTCTTTAATTTCTTTGAAACTATTTCATAAAGGAGGCTAGATGCTAAATTAGAACCGGTCTGCCTAATCAGTTCTAAATTACTCATCTTTCTCGATTTTACTTGGTAGGGGACTCCAATTTTACAAAACCATAAGAAACAGTTTTTCCTTAACTTATGTCAAGGGTTTAAATTAAATAGGTACAAGGTTTAGTTTAAACCAAGCTAAGAAAAATAAAAAATTAAATTTAGGCTCAACAAATTAGCAACTCCACTGAGGATATAAACTTAATGGGTTAGCCACATTAAAATATTAAATTGGACTTTAATATTTCAAATACCCTTGAAAACCTATACTTCGTATAAAATAGACTTTTCCTTTTTTGTATATATTTGTGTTTTTACTTTATTGTATATGTTTTTTTTTTCTCTCTAAACTAGATTTTCCACAATTGAAGGAACCTAAGGCTTAATGGCTAAGTCTTTTTAGGGGTGGGGGGGTTATCATTTTAAAAAATATTATGATATATGCTAGATATGATCGAAACCAAACCTAAGATGCCATGGAATGAAGCAACCATTATGTAGGCTTTAAGTACTATGGGGTAACTATTATCTAGGCCAATTAGGTCTCTTACACAAGCTGATATGGTTGTAGATCTGTTCTTTGGAATAAGGGAGACCATAGTACATAGGAACCTTTTAAGACCCACCATAGATGCATTCATGACATCATTATAAAGTATTAGGCAATCATGTGGCAAACAAAAAAAATTAATTGCAACTCTGCTAGGATTTCTTAATGTTCTTTAAATTGTAACATTTTTTCTTTTGTAAATTTTCCATATAAATATATCCACGTAATTGTAATTACTATGTCATTGTCAAATTTCCTTGTAATTTTACATTTAATTGTACAAGTTTTTATTTTGATGTAATTCAAGCTTCTTCCTTGTAATTATCTAATCATGCCCAATTCCATCCACATTCTAAAACCTATGAATAGCTAACTCTTTCTAAAAACTTGGTTTACTTGTTGACATATAGAAACAAGAGCTCATCACAACCCTAGTTAGGTCAATCCTTTAACTATCCAAGGAAGCATACATACGACTTAAGCCATAAAGGCTTTCTACTTAGGTTCACATTAGCTAAAACCTACCTATTAGGGGCCCTTCCACCTTCTCTCAAAATGAAAAGATACTAGCCAATGCCTTCAATAACTTGTTTGGTGTTAAATGAGCTAAACTTACCCAAGCTCTTGAAAAGTGTAATGGAGTGTATCAAACCCAGTGCTTTCATTGGTTCATTTAGGTTCTCATTAGTTCCAAGAGTTTAGGAGTAGAACCACATCCAAGCTTGCTTCAACTCACTCTTAGATGAAAGAATGAGGGCCTACATGGACTTTTGATGGGCCCAAATGGAGATCCATCATCACAATGCTACTAATAGAAGAATATTACTTGAAGGCCCAGTTTTAGTAAACCCTTGAGCCCAAGCCTAAAGATGCATTCAGTAGTTAAAGTAAGAAAAAGAGAAGCCCTAATTAAGAGATGTTTGTAATTCATTCTTTGTAATTACCCATTCCACTGTAATAAAGAACTCCGCTAGAGCTTACAATAATAAAATCTCAAAGTTTTGCCACATCGCTACCTAATACTTGGTTTATTTTGCATCTATGTGCCATACATTTTGCAACTTGATTTTTCTTATACCTTATTCCACTATTTTTTTTTTTCTATATAGTACAAGTGATAGTTACCCTTTGTAATACCTTAAGTTTTTCCAACTAGTTCAATAACTCTAGGATCGGACCTTTTAAATTTAGGGTGCTGGGCTATAATATCTATTTTATTTTAAATTTCACAGTAAAGTTAGAAAAGTTAGATAAAAAATTCAAGTAAAGTCAATTTCTCAAAATAAGCTATATAAAAATATTAATTTGAGAAAAACGTCAATTTATCGTTAAAAGCTATCGAAAACAAGAAATTCAAATTTTTAAATATAGCGAGATATTAGAGATAAGTTAATTAATTTACAAAAATAATAAATGAAGTTGAATTATACATAATATACATATATTTACATGTGATATGCATTATATGTATTAAATACATATATATAATAATAAATTATTATTAAAATAAGGTAAAATAAAGGAAAATTAATAAAAAATTTCATGGATGAGTAATCAAATAATATGTCAAGCTGGTATTAATTGGAAATGATGAATCAAAATGTAATTAATTAGAAAATGACATATGGCGCCTAGAATACGTGAAATTGACATATGTAATTTTACTTTTTTACATGAAAAAATCCTAAAACCTATAAATAGGGCTTCAAACAACATTTACAATATTTTGTGAACCTAAAAACACAAGAACATAATTTTAGAAAATTCAAAAAAATTAGAAAAAGAATAAAAAAAAATAAAAGAAAATATTGGGAAAATATGGTGAATTACGGTTCTTAAAGCTATAGGCAACTTGACAAGGAGTCACTTGGGACTTAAAGTTGTGGTGGAGAGAGAAGGTCAGCTAACATAGGGTGGTGGCCGAAGAGTGGCCGAAGCATTGTGCACTAATGAATCTAATTTTACTGCCTAATTTTTATTAATTCGCTAAAAATATCAAATTAGCTTAGAAAATTATGAAATTTGGTTTCCCAAGGTTATTTTACATGTAATTTCATGTGATAATTTTATTTTATTAAAATAACATTGATTTATAATACTTGCTTAAAAACGTGCCCTATTCGAACGAATTTTAAATAAATTTTTCAAAACATTAAATAATGTTACTTCGACCTGAAAAATTTTATGTAACACACTTATATAATTTATTAAATTTTAGTAACAATAAATTTTGAAAATCTCCATGTTTACTATTTTTTCTAATTATTTTGAATAAAACTGCCAATTTTACCGAATTTTTGAAATAATTAGTTTTTTATGAAATTAATGAATGAGCTATGCATGTTTAGACTTCTGGATGTTTATAATGATATTTGGAATATTTAATTTTTATCTCACTCAAAAATTTATTTATTTTCCTTAATTTTTTGTAGTTTCAAGCAAAAACAACTATTTTTATAAAAATGGATAGTAGCCAATTTAGTGTAATTGATGATCAATAATTAAACAACATATTTTTGTAAGTCTATAGAATTTTTTGTGAAATTAATCTGGCTAATATACTATTTATTATGTATTTTCCTAGTCTGAACTTATATATTAGCTTAATACGTAATATACTAACTGTTTTATTAAATCTGTATCAAATGAACTCTTTGGGGTATAATAAGTTTTGCTGGACAAGTTTGGAAAGTATAATTTTTTAGGTTTTTAGTTTAATACTAAAGCTTACTCAAGTCAATTATGAAGTTAGGGTAACGTATAGTTGAGTCGTAATACAAAAGGGTATTTTTGGATATTTGGTAATATTGATTAGTCTTGACTATTAATATATATTAATAGTACTCAAAATAATGATCATGATGATATAAATTTTACTAAAATCAGATAATAAATGAGTAAGATACGATCAAATAAGGTATAAAAACGCGAAAATAAAAGCTTATAATAGTTCGAGTTCGACCTATACTTGATCTGAAGACTGTGTCATATTTTCATAGGTGTGATAAGTAAAGAAGGACCACATCATGATGTATAGGATATTGCGCTATTACTAAGCCCAAGTAAGTAGATCTAACCTATGCTTAGAGTAAATATATCGCTACTCATAACACTATGTGTTGTTTGATGCTGTATTGGTTAAATATGGATATATCTTAGGTGAATTGATATGCTATCATAATGGGTGCTGGTGTAGTGATTATGAATGACAATAACTGTATTTTGGTTAAATTGTTATATGGTTATGTTGGGTGATGATTTATGCTTACAACTGATCATGTTAACTAGGGAAGTTGAGTAATTTAACCTAATCTTCTGGGTATTCACCTAGGTGAACCCTAAGTAAGATACTAGAATTCTGCTAGAGAGAGTTCAAAAACTAGAATTAGATCACTAGGTTAAATAAAACTTAAAGATTAATTGTACCGATGGATATTCTTGAGTTGTTATTGCATATCATGGCATGGCGTAAAAAGGGACCTACAGGTCAAAAATTTCAAAATGAGGCTTCGAAATGATCATTGAAAAAGCATGGCTTTATGAACTTAGTTTTTAGAAGCATATAGATTGTGTTGCCCGAACATTGTGACTATTTTGATAGTCAAATTTGGTGGACTACAATATGTGGTCTAATTTAGTAGTGTTGCCACTTTTATTTGGTGAACTACAGTGTGTAGTCTAATTATGTAAAGTTAGGTGTTTTACGTCCAGGTAGTTCTTTGTTGCCCTTTTTAGAAATGGTAGACTACAATGTGTAGTCCAATTTGGTAGGGGTCCTACTCTTAAGTAGCTCCTTATTGCTCTAGGTTCATGGACATTGTATCTAGATGCCCAACTATGTCGACTAACCGAATGAGGTATTGGAGAGCATTAGATATTGGTATCGATAGATGCCACATGCATGAGCATAACATGCTGTATCGTTAGCAATGAGGGCCTAGTTAGGTGAATGCATATGTGAAGTTAAACTTACAAGTTATGATTGAAATGTTTCAGTTGTAATATGCAATATTGTTTATCATATTGTCTATATTCTGTTGTTTGTTATCCACTCTCACTCAGCTTCAGTAGCTGAAGGGATAAAATGTTTTATCCTCAGGTTAACTATATCGTGAAGGACCCAACACTCAAGGGAGATATGTATACTGAGAGTATGAGTTGGAGTCAGCGACTATTGTATGGAACATGTATTAGGTCAGAGATCCTATTACTGTAAAGACAATAAAGGAAAAAGTTGGTTCATATTTTGATGTAAATATTATGTTGTACACATAAATTGTAATAAAATATCCAGCTGAACTATGATGTAGCAACCCCTTTATTATGTAAACAAAGTTGTCTTCTGATGAATGAGAAGGTTGAGTTAAGTTTTTAACAAGTATTCCTGTATGATGATATATCCTATACTATGCCAAGATGTGATATCCTTCCACTTCTTAACTTTGTAAAAATGTTTAGGATTAGTATCCTTTTTAAATTGTAAGTACTCATATTCTTTAGGATTAGTATTCTTTTAGAGTATTCACTATTTGTAAGTAAACTTTTTTCCTTTCAAAGCCTCTTCTTTCAACACAAATAAAAGAAAGAAAGAAAAGGAAAAGAAAAGTGTCTTAAAAAAGAAAAAAAAATTGTATAAATCCCAAAATTCCCAATTTTTATAAATTCTAAAACCATTCCTTGCTAGTTGCTTGCACAGTCTTCTTTATTGTCCTTAGATTTCCCTTACAACTTCTTACTACAAATTCTCTCCCTCACTTAGTGATTTTTTCTTCTACATTTTCTAAAATAAGTATCCTAACTCTATAACTACTATAGTTAACCCCTAGTCATGCTATATATATATTTTCCCTGAGATTATCACTTTAAGGTAGCACCTTTTGTCCCTTAACCTTTAATGTTTTCCTATAAGATACTTATTGCTCTTAGCTCTATAAATAGTCAACAACCCTTAGCTTGTTAATTCTACTACTATCCATTTATAAAAAATGAAATAGAACCAAAAAGAAAAGCCCCATAGCTTATAAATAGTTTTCCTTCCTTTTCAGTTTTACAAGTTTTTAATGCTTGACAAAATCTTCCTTTTCGTTGCTAATTTGTCATGGGTTTTTTCGGTTGTTATCTCAATTTTTATTTAGAGAGAGAGAGAGAGAGAGAGAGAGAGAGAGAGAGAGAGAGCCTTTCCTTTAGATAATGTTCCTTATCTTGTAAATAGTTTTTTTTCTTTTCTTTTTCAAGTATGTTATGAGGTTTGCCTTCTACTATGTGATCCTAGCTAAATCATGTTCATTAGACCATCAAACTTGTAAATAAGACTTTCAATTAGTATCATTTATAAGGTACTCAATTAGTTTGTGGTCACCGTCTTCTCCTAAGTAAGCTTATCCTTCTCATAGGTTCATGACTTGTCTTAGTAAAGTCTAACTATGGGGGATCTTAACTAACCCTTAGTTATATTCGCATGTTATCTTTTTTCCATTTCTTGTTAGGTTTATAAGTTTATATATCCTGCCACTTTATAGGAGGATTGTTCCCCCTATAAATAGTTGTATGACTTAAGGCTTGCCCTTTCTTGTTGTGAATACCATTTTTAAACCCATGATCATGCCCTTGTTACAAGTGTTTTTCTCATCTCTTTCATAAGGTTTATAGGTAAGTGTATATGTCAACCCCATAAGATTGTAAATAATGAACCATCCATCTTTAAATTAATCATTCAATTTTTGTTTTAAAAAATAAGAGAATTTACATTGATTTTTTTTTTTTTTAGTTTGTCATCTTGTTTTGAAGTAAAATCCCTCTCTCTATCTTCCCCTAAAATATAGGGAAAAAAAATAGAAGAAATGAAAGAAAAAATTGAGGTTGTTAACAGGTACAGATTCTTATGCTTAATTTAGCGCCCATTAGCCATTCACCTTCAACTTGAAAAAAAAAAGCACATTTAAGTTCATTACACCTTAACTTTCAAGACCTAATGCTAAAAGGTGTCACTGTCCATGTTTTCTCCTTCAAAATAGTATTTAAGGAGATGACTATTTACCTTGAAAGTGCGATTGTCTCCTATCTTTAACTCAACTGTACCATAAGGAAAAGCATTAGCCATTTCAAATGGCCTAGATCATCGAGATTTTCACTTACCTAGGAACAATTTCAGTTGAGAGTTGTATAATAACACTTTCTGACTAGATACGAACTCCTACTGTTAAATATTCCTGTCATGCCATCACTTGGCTCTCTCCTTGTAAATCCTAGCGTTTTCATTAGTTTCTTCTCTGATCTCATCTAGCTAGTTCAATTGGAGTAATTGCTTTTCACCTACAACTTGTAAATCAAAATTAAGGTATTTTATGGCCCAATAGGCCTTGTGCTTGAGCTCTACAGGTAGGTGACATGGTTAATTATAAACAATTTTATATGAGGACATCCCTGTAGGGGTTTTAAAAGTTGTCTTATAAGCCCACAATGCATCATTGAGTTTTAGAGAGCAATCTTTCATAGATGCATTGATAGTCTTTTCTAAGATATGCTTTATTTCCCTATATAGGATATCTCAACTTGTCTACAAGTTTGTAGATGATACGGGGTGGCAAGTTTATGAGTGACTCTATATTTTGTTAACAATGTTTTAAATTGCCAATTGCAAAAATGTGAAGCCCCCTCCCCCCATCACTTATAATAGCCCTAGGTACCCCAAACTTAGAAAAAATCTTCTTTTTCAAAAATTTAATTACCACTTTAGCATCATTAGTTTATAGAGCTACTACTTCTACCCATTTCGACACATAATCTACTGCCAAAAGTATATATTTGTTTGAAAAAGATAAAAGGAAAGGACCCATGAAGTCTATTTCCCACACATAAAAAAGCTCAATTACTATAATGCTCTTTTGTGGTAATTCATGTCTCCTAAAAATATTCCTGGTCCTTTGGCATTGAGCATAAGACATAACATAATTCCTGCAATTACTAAACAAACTAAGCCGATAAAATTCACAAGATAAAATTTTAGCTGCAATTCTTTCCACACCAAAGTGGCCCCCTGCTTCTTTAGAATAACAATGTTGAATTATGCTAAGTTGTTTTGTTTCAGGCATACAACGTCTAATTACTTGGTCAGAATAACTTTTAAAAAGATACGGTTCATCCTAGAAATAAAATTTCACATCATGTAAAAACTTCTTTTTCTTTTGAAATGAGAAACTGTATGGTATGATTTTATTAACCAAGTAATTGACTATACCAGCATACCAAGGTAATCCTTAGATCTTTACTGCATACAATTGTTCATCAAGGAACTTTTCATTAATGGGTGGCTCTAAACACTTCAATTGTAATCGAGATAAATGATCAGCAATTACATTTTCAGTTCCCTTTTTAAGGTCAAATTCTTACAATAATAAGATCTATCGAATTAACCTAGGTTTAGCATCAGCTTTAGCAAGCAAATATTTCAGAGCAGGATGGTTTGTGTATACTATGATCTTAGAACTAATGAGATAAGGCCTACACTTATCACAAGCGAATATCCGCTGAAGGTTTTTTCTCTATCGTAGCATAGTTTCTCTACGCCCCATTCAAAGTTCTACTTGCATAGTATATAACATGAAATAATTTACTTCTCCTTTGCCCAAGTACTACTCCTACAGCATAGTCACTAGCATCACACATCATCTTGAAAGGAAGCTCCCAATTTGGTGCAACAATCACTAGTGCCGAAGTAAGCTTCTCCTTTAATAGATTGAATGCCTGCAAGCAATTGTCATAAAAAAACAAAGGTAGAATCTTTTTTAAGTAAATTATAAAGAGGTCTAGAGATTTTAGAGAAGTCCCTGTTGAAGCTCCTGTTGAAGCTAGCATGCCCTATGAAGCTCTTGACTCCTTTGATTGAAGTAGGTGGTGGTAGCTTCTTTATTATCTCCACTTTAGCTCTATCAACTTCAATCCCTTTTTTTAATACCTTGTGACCTAAGACTATTTCCTTTCTTACCATAAAATGGCATTTTTTCCAATTCAGAAGTAGATTAGTCTCCTTGTACCCTTTAAGCATACGGCGTAAATTAGTCAGAATGAATCAAATGACTTCCCAAAGACGGAGAATTCACCCATAAATATTTCAATAAAATCTTCTAACATGTCAAAAAATATAGACATCATACATCTTTGAAAAGTTGCGAGTATATTATAGAGACCAAAGGGCATTCTGCTAAAGGAAAAAGTACCATAAGGACATGTAAAGGTGGTTTTCTCTTGGTCCTCAAGTGTGATATGAATTTGATTGTAACTATATTATCCATATAAAAAAAAAGTAATAATCATGCCCTAAAAGTTTTTCTAACATTTGATCAATGAAAGGGAGTAGGAAGTAGTCTTTACGAGTGGCATCATTCATTTTCCTATAATCTATGCAAAATCTCCACCTGGTTACAGTATGAGTAGGGATTAGCTTATTATCCTCATTTTTTACTACGGTCATACCACCTTTTTTTGGCACTACCTGAATGGGACTAACCCACTTACTGTCTAAGATAGGGTAGATAATACTTGCATCCAGCAATGTAAATACCTCTTTCTTCACTACCTCCTTAAGAGTTGGGTTGAGTTATCTCTATGGTTATACTGTAGGTTTGCGGTTAGCCTCAAGAAATACCTTGTGAGTACAAATTAAGGGACTAATCCCCTTTATATCAACAATTGTAAACTCGATGGATTCTTGATGCTCTCTCAGAACTCCTGTAAGTTATTTCTCCTGGTCACTTGTCAAAGAGGCGAAGATAATTATTGGTAAAGTATCATTTGTTCCAAGATAAGCATATTTTAAATGACTAGGTAAAGGTTTAAGTTCAAGTGTCGGGGTTGTGTCAATGATGGAATTAGCTTCTACTCACTGGTGCTTAGTTCTTCATAGTATCAAGCTTTGATTTCTAACACCTGTTCCTTACCTTCTTCTTTAGGCTTATCGTCATCGCTCCATTCATCCAAATCCCTAAGAACTGATTCTATGGTATCCAATCCTACTTTCTCTTTTATAGGCTCATAGGTAATCTCATAAAAAATGTCAATAGTGTAACAAGATTTGCAATCATTAAAATGCTTTATGGCTTAATAAACATTAAATGTTACCTGATCGTCCATAACTCTTAAAGTTAACTTACCCTGTTCCATGTCTATCAACACCTTACCTATTGCAAGAAACGGTTTGCTCAGGATCATGGGTACCTCTTTGTCTTCTTCCATCTCGAGAAGATAAATTTGTCTACCTTTACTAAGACATTCTCAACAATACCCCTTGGGTATTTGAAACTCCTATCAGCAAGTTGCAAGGTGACATGAGTCTCCTTGCAATCTCCAAGTCCTAGCTTCTTGTAAATAGACAAGGGTATTAAATTATACTTATACTTAAATCAATAAGAACCTTATCAAAGTGAAAATCTCCTATAGTATAATGAACAGTAATACCCCCCTGATCTCTTTGTTTTCTTGGCAAAGTAGATAAATTTTTCTAAAAGATCATGGAGCACTCCTTTATAAGCATCGCTGGTTCATTCCCATCAATCTTTCTCTTCTTGGTGAGCAAATCCTTCATGAATTTGGCATATGAAGGCATCTACTGAAGTGCTTCTACAAAAATAATGTTGATTTGCAGCTTCTTAAAGACATCTAGGAATCGAGCGTCTAACTGCTGTTGCTTCAATCTTCCTAGAAAGGGGACTAGAGGAACATATAGTTTCACTTTTGGTGACTTTTGCGTTGGTTCCTCTTCCACCTACTTCCATTTTTCTTCTTTTGGAATCTCTACCTTTTCTTTAACTCGTTTGTCAACCGTTTCCATTGCTTTTCTACTCCTTAGCATAATAGCGTTGACACCTCTAAGATTCTCTTCAATATTGTTGGGTAAAGACCTTGATGGTCTCTTACTCAACTATTGAGAATTCTAACTAATCTAATTCTCTAGGTTTCGAATAGTCGCCTATTGATTATGTAGCATGGTGTCAATCTTTTGCATATAGCTTAACATGAGCTCTTCCATTTTAGACTGATTTTGCTAAGGTGGAGCGTTTTAAGTAGGACCATGCTTCTAGAATCCAGGTAGTGATTAGAATGCATTGTTCTTGTTTCTCTATCAAAAATTTAAATAATTACACCACCCAAGATTATATGTATTTGAATATGGTCCTTGATTGCTACATTGAAAATTGTTGACTGAATTCACCTACTCTCTACTAGTTTGAGCTGAGTGATTCCCAATTAAGCATTCAAGAGCCGAATGTGGTCCTGAACATAACTCACAAAAAACAATAAGGTTAACATTAAAAGACTGTGTTGAGGTGAGTTTACTTACCTTACTAGTGAGAGCTGCAATCGGAGCCATTAATTGAGATACAATGCTATTATCACTGGTTGCTATCACTCCTAACTTGCTTCTCTTATTCTACCAGTTATGTGCACTAGAGGCCATCTCTTCTATCAGTGCACTTACTTCATTATATGTCTTACTCATCAGAGCACCTCCAGCTGCAGCATCAACTAAGGACCTCAATGTCTTGTCTAGACTAAGATTGAAGATCTCAATCAGGAGATTGTCTGGCAAGCCATGATGTGGGCATTTTCTAATCGCCTCCTTGAATCTCTCCTATGCTTCATAAAGTGACTCACCACTGAACTTGGTAAAGTTAGTGATGTCGTTCCTTAGTTTTACAATCTTAGTTGGTGGGAAAAATCTCCTTAAGAACTTCGATGAAAGATCTACCTAGGTGGTGATAGACTCTTATGGTAGTGAATGAAACCGAGCTTTAGCTTTATCCCTCAATGAAAAGGGAAAGAGCTATAATTTGATAACCTCGTTTGTCACATTGTTCATCTTCACTGTATTGCAGTATTGAAGGAATCCTACAATATGCTCATTAGGACTTTCATTGAGATATCCTCCAAATTGACTCGTTTGAATCATTTGAATAAGGGACGGCTTCAACTCAAAGTTGTTAGCTTGAATAGTAGGCTTCCTTATAGTCAAAACCATCACCGTAGGTAATATATAATCTTGTAGTGCTCATGGAACTCCTTGTATCTGATTATTACCTTCGATACCTACCATCTCTTCTATTCTTCTTCTGTTTTCTCACCTCAATTGATGTAAAGTGCACTCCATTTTTTAATTTAGTGGTAAAATTTCAACATTTCTACTCTTATACAAAAAATACCTACAAGAAGAGCAAAAATAACATACGTTGTCAAGTGCGCCTAAATTACCAATAGAACTAAAAGGTTTAATATTTTTAGTCCCCAACAACGGTACTAAAAACTTAATTCTCTTAATATATATATATATATATATATATATATATAAATTACGAATACTCCAGTAAGTATACTAGGTCAGAATCAAGTAATATAGAGAAAATAAGGTTGTCGATCCCTCAAAGACTAAGAAATTATTAATCCCATGCTAGTTATTATCAATATTCAAGCACTCAAAATTAAATTAATTAATCTAACAATTACTCTAAAACTATTAAAAAGAAAATAATTATGAAAAATTTAAAATTAAGCAATCAATTGAGAATTGTGGGAAAACAGAATCTACCTTAAATTACGTTAATCAAATTGTTATCATGTGATATAGATTAATAGCTATATGGTTATTTGAGTGAAATTATTATACCTTAAAACTTAAGGATTTAAACCCTTAATTAATTAGTCAACTTCTGCATTTTCCAATTAACAGTACATTACAATCATATATCTCTCGATACTATGATTATCTAATGTCCTAAATCAATTATCCCTAATGTCTTAACAAATAATCAATCATCGAACATCACATTAACCTCTAGATAATTTCTAATTAATTCAATTAACTCTACTTCCACATTGATTAATCAAATCAACTAAAAATTTCTAACAAACCCTATATCAACTCCATATCATTAGGTTTTCTAACAATTATAATCAGTTGAACAATTATAATCGAAATTGTAGAAATTACAATTATGAATCATCCGTATATCTCTTAATTCTATAGCATGAACACAATCATCATCTTAGCTATCTAGGGTTTCATTAATTCCCACAAATAATTTAGCCAGCTATGGATTTGGAAATGAAAGCACAAATACTAATTAAAATTGTAAGGAAATTCATAATTAAAAGCATAAATAATTCATAGAATTGCATAAGAATAATTGAAATAAATGCTACCAATTCTGCATTGGAAAAAAACTATCTAAAGACTATTTTATGACTCTCTAAGTCTAAGGAAAGTGTATGTTAAAAATCTCCCAAACGATGAAACATAAAGTTATTTATAAGAAAAATTAGGGTTAACTTGCGTGAAGCTTCTTTTTCATGAAGGTTAGCTGCCTTCAATTCCAACTTACGCATGTTGATTTAGACTTCGTTCCTTTGCGTAAGACTTCTCTAAATCGTTTGTAATTCTACTTTTGAATCATCTAATTCTTAAAATGTCCGAATGAAAATAATTAAGTACCATTTCTTAATGATTTCTATAAAATCAATAATAATTCTTCCTTAATTTACACTTTAAAACATGAAAAATATGTCTTTATCAACATAATAGGACTACATAATGCCCCTAACCTACTTTTTAATTTTGTTATTTCTTTCGTTATTAAATGTGAGCTTTATTCATCCTTAGGAGGTAGTTACCCCTCGTGACTGAGGGATTACACATACGTTAGCCCTTACAATTAATAAACTTTACAAACAAATAAATGAAACGTAAAAATTCGAATATAAGTGAAAAATTGGTCGTGCGTGGGTCGAAGGCAATCAAGGGTCTTGGTCATGTGCTTGGCATGTGAGTGCATAAGAGAAACAAAGTGTTAACAGGGTTAGCTTTATGTAGCTTTAGTGACGGTTATGAGTGGTATCAAGATAGAAAAAAAAAAATAAAGAAATTTATGTAAGTAATAAATCTAAACAAATAAATTAAACAATAAAATAAAATAAACAAAGAAGTTCCTACTTGTATCAAACAACAACCACAATGAAATGGTTTTTTGATACTTCAACGGTGATTGTGAGTGGCATTGGGAGAGAAAGTAGATAATAGAGCTTATGTAAATGATATATTTTTTTTCTTAACTAATGGTTGATGATGAGATGGGGTGTAGGAGTCTCTATTTATAGGTCTTTAGTTGCATCTAAGCTTAGTAAATCTAGAATTGTCATAAATATAGAATTATTTTTTTCAATTTTAAGATGGACGAACCTGGACGATATGTGATGTTAAATACATGGTAACATATGGAAGAATGCGCTTAGATTGTACGCACCATACGTAGGTTTGTCATGGTTTATAGAGTCTATGTAGTGGTGTGTTGGAAAATGATATGATAATATCGTAACGACGATGTGATGATGACATGGCTATGATGTGGTAATGGTGTGGCGATGATGTGGCAAGTGACATGGTACGATGTGCTAATGATGTGGTAATGACATGGTAGGTGATGTGGCATTGGCATGTATGGCATGATGGGTGACATCAATGCATGTTCAAATGAGTGATGGACAAGTGTACCAATGAGTAATGGACATGTGTCCAGATGAATGAAGAAAATAAAATATACATGTTGCACCTTATATAGATTGAATTGAAGACCTTCATCTTTTAGTTTAAAGCTTTAGTTGTAAACCCTACAAATCTAGCCTTTTAAGTATAGAATCAAATTTGTGTGCTGTAAATGATTTTCTTAAATTAACAGAGCCGATAAGTTTAAAACCGATTAAAATATTAATTATGAAACTTAAAACGAATATGAAAAATCCTAACTTATTAATCGAAACTCTTATTATGTACAAAAATCTTAAATCCTAAATATATGTAATTGTAAGGATTGATCCTAAACACGATAAAAATCTTAATCGCGTATGAAAACCCTAAATTCTATTAACGTATACATATGAGAAATCGAACCTAAACTTGAACTCGATGAAAACCTTAAAACCAAAATTTTAAGCTTATAAATATACCAATTTGCTATGAAGGCAATAAAACCTTAATTAAGCTAAATAATTGATCGATTTACCAAACTACGTAAAAATTGTTAATGAATGATTAGAGATTACTTTTAAATACATATAAATGTAAAAGTACTAAATTAATTCATAAAAATTATAATATTATTCTATAATAAATATTAATCTTATATTCATATAGATAAATTAATATTTTTTAAATTTAAACATTTAATTGTTATTTAAATGACATTTTTTAATATTAATAACATAATATATAATTTACCTTATAATTATATTATTTATTATTCTAAATATTATTTTTAAGATTAGAAATGTATAAGGAAATTCTAATATATGTTTTATTGTTTATTACATTTAATTTTCTATTTTCCCTCTTACTTTATCTTTTTCTCTATTTTCTTTTTTATTTCCAAATTATTTATATATGATACATAAAATATTCAAGGAGTTGATCAAGTCAACATGTCATTTTCAAATGCATTTAATTCCCTTGACTTTTCTTTTTCTTTTCCTTTTTGTTTTCTTTTTCCTTCCTAATTATTTTCCTTTTGCTATGAAACCAGTGTTCCCCTAGAATTCTCCAAAGTCTTCTTCAACTTTCCATTATTTAATAATTAAAAATTGTAGTTTTCAATTATAAATGTATGGTCGACACATTTACTTCCCATTTCATCTCCTTCTTCCTTCTCATTTCTCTAAATTTCTCACTTATTATTTTACTTAGTTTCTACAAATAATACTCCATTTCATCACCACCAAACTTCACAAACCAAAAAGGGACCAAAGAGCTCCAAAATTCAGTCTTTCAAGCTTGAAGTAATTGAGTAATTCTTTACGTATTTCCTTTTTTATTTGTAAATTTAAAGTCATATAATTTTATTTTATGTAATATAATATAATAAATATACCTATAAATACATGATGGGCCAAAACCCATAATGCATAATTAAGGCTCATAATCTATTAATTAATTAAATATAATAATATAAAAATATATTTAATACTAATATAAAATTTAAGAAATATAAAAATCAATAAAATTTAATAAAATGTCATGTAGACCACTAAAATAATGCCACGTCAACATTTCACCTAAAATAATTAATTGAACTAAAAATTTCAAAATAATTAGAAAATAATAATAATTAATTAATTAGGAAAAATTTTAATGATATAAAATCAATATAATTGGTAATTAAGTTTAAATATAAAGAAATAATGAAATATACTTAAATTGAACTTAAAAATAAAATATTATGAAAATATGAAATTTAGAAATTAATTAAATTATAAAATAATATAGAAAAGCTCAAATTTGATAAGTAAAATTTTTTGAGTCAAAATAACCAATTTTGTAACAGTTTAGAATCGTGTTGAAAGATGCAGGTTTTAACATCCAAAATGGACCTGCTACGTAAATGTACGTTCTAAAACGAAAAAATCGACTATAACTTTATAGATGTTGGAGTTAGAACAAAAAAGCTATACGCGATTTAAGATTAAGGGAAATTGAAGGATATAAGTAAATGTGTTACATTATTTAAATAATATGATCTAATAAACAAATAACTAAGATAAAACTCTAACTAAATAAAGAAATATCCAAATGCGATTATCTATAAGTACATATAGATAATTTCCTACAAAAGAAAACTGGCAAATACATATTCTAAAATGTGGATAAAATATAATTATAAGATACGAAGTTCTTTGAAAGATTAAAGTGTTATATAAATACATGCGTATTTAAAAAGTCAAAGCACTTCGAAGAAGAAATGCTTTCATATATCATAATGATATATGTAAATATAAATTGGTAATGATAATAATACCTAATAATAATAATAATAACAATAACAATAAGATAGAATCATACGCTTGCAAGAAATAAATTGAATATATAAATTTATATACACAAACAATATAAAGTTAGAATGATACTAAAGTATGATAGAACTAAAGTTTATGATTATCTAAATATACGATTTCAAGATGTTCTACCTAACTTTATTACTTTATCTAATATGTATATATTTTTACACTAATATTTAGTCTGCTATACATGAATACTATAACTAAATCAGATTATAGTAAATATCGATATAAAAGTTACAAATAATTAGATAATTTGAACTTATATGATCTTAAATAAACCATATGTTATTACCCATAGGATAAGGTAATGCAGACCTGTTAAGAACTGCCTATGAAAATATAAGGATTTAAGATAAAACTAAAAAGTTATATAGAATTTAAAACCTAAGCGGAAAGGGAATTATAAAGTAGATAGTAAGCAGTTAGGCTATTTATCTCTACAACAAGATACTCCTTAGGTTCCTCTTATGTTTATTTATCAAGAGATATCGATTAGGAAGGCAAGCTACTAGTTGATTACTAGGAGTCATATCAGCTTTGGTCAAGTGAGTACTTCTAATGACTCTATACTTGTTTTGTGCTTATAGTCAATACACATAAATTAAATATTAATAACTTGATGCATGGGGGTTCGGGTTATGCATGTACTTGATATTGATTGATTACTGTGCAAAATACTACTAAATGTGATAATTGAAGATTTAGTTATATGATTGATTGTTGCATAATTTGAATGGTTTGTTCATATTGGTTGATCACCTGATAAATTAACTTAATCATATTCGACTTATCTTAAAGGAAATGGAGCATGCATAAGTACGAACATTGCATATAATGTTCCAACCGTCACCTTACATGGATGGTAATGAAGGGCCTTGTAGGGATGGGATTCTCGCATGATTTAATTAGTACAGTATAGGAATATTGATACAATAAGACCCTATCCCTTGCTCATGAGTTTACCTTATGCTGGAGACGTTAACTGTACGTGGCTAAGGGTCAAGTTTAGAGATCGTTGCTATAGGATGTGAGCATGGACTGCAGGAGCCACCTCACAAGTAGACTTGAAAATTTGTGTATTACTAGGCTTTTGGAAATAGAAACATGTTTTGTGAAATAGGGAATTTCTTTCTATATATGGTTAAAAACCCAAGTAATAGAGCCTGGTTATGATTGATGTCAATGTATCTCTAACCCTTCAGAGGGTATTAAATTTAATGTTGTATATAGTACCGGTCAACTGCATATATTTTTTTGGCATATTGTTTATTCAAGCATTCATATGTTTGGTTATAAATTGTTTTATAACTTACTTGCTAGTATAGTATAGAGGATAACTCACTAAGGTCGTATAACTTACTCTTAAATAGATTTCTTATACAGGTTGGTAGATAATTGGGCATGGGTTAAGAATCAAGCATTAAGAGCAAGTATTGAGATATTTTAGAGGATAGAAATAAAGATAGATTGTATAGTTTCTTTAAGACTTGAAATGTAAATACTACTCTTATATTTAGATTTCACAATTTTAGTAAGTGTAAATTTTAGATTTTCACTGGCTGATCTTGTCGTTTAGTAGAGGATATTGATTCTTTGTGGTTTTGAGGAATTTTGATTATTAGATATCTATAGTTATTTGTATATTACAATGATTTAATAAATTGAAACCCCTAGTAAATAATTATTTAAAGCCTTGCAATCACTGATTTGTAAGGCAATTTGCATAATATAGGTATATATGTAATAAGAAAATTTCAAACAATTCTACTAAGCCCCTTATAGGGTCTTAACATTAGCTAACTGAGTTACCACTTATTTCTTAGTTACTTAGGCCTCTTGATTTTGTATAAGCCTTTTGCACTAACCTAAACAAGAAAAACCCATTTCAAGCCCATCGAGCTTTATTTTGGTTTTTTTAATTTAACATATATTATGCCTAACTCATTTAATATAAATTACTTGACATTAAACTAAGAAAAAGAATAAAATTTTATTTTAAAAAAATGCAGTCGCTAACTAGTTCAACTGGTAATAAAAGAAAAAGTTAGGGCTTTCGGATGAGAAAACCCCAATTTGACCGTTAGCCTATGAATATTCTAAAAAAAAATTAATTTTTAGAAAATTGAACTAGAAAACTAGGTTCAAAAGTTAACCTATTAAGATTAAGTTACCATGTGTAAATAAAAAAAATTGATGGGCTATATTTTTTATAATTTTTCTAAAAATATTAAAAATATACCTAAGTTCAAAAAATGTAACGAAAAATGACCTTTTATTATTTTTTATTACAAATTTCTAAGAAAAGGGAAAAAAAAATTTTTTTTAACGGTTGCCCCAAAAGTACCTACGTACTTGCTAACCTAGATCAAACCGATCGTAGTTCTTTTTTCATAAAATTTTTAGTAAGTGGGTCATTTTTATATTGAAAATTAAGCTAGGTTTATATTCTTATCAATTTATTATTTTAAGAAAACAAACCTAAAAAAAAAATCTAGTTTTTCCAAATTAAATAAAAAAACCCTAACTAATCGAATCCTTTTGAAAAAAACTCAATTTAAGATATTTCACTTTTCAAAACCACTATATGTCAAAATATTTTTTATTTAAAAAAACATGATTCTTCAAAAAAACTTAATTCAACTAAATTTTATTAGAAAATAAAAAATTTGCAATAGGAATAAACACCAATAAAAAAAACCTATACTTAAACCCAAAAATAGTTAATAAAGAAAAAAAATAACTAATAAAGTAAATTAATAAAAATTAAATAAATAAATAAATAATAATAAAAATTTACATAGCGTCGGATCGTGTCAGTGTTAGGCAATGGACTAAGCACTATTGGGTGATGTTGGGCGGTAGGCTAAGCAATGCTAGGCGGTGGACTGGGCGATTGTTGGGTGACGTTGGGTGGTAGACTAGGCGGTGACTAGGTGCTGCTGGGCAACGAATTGTGGGTGAAGTGGGCGATGCTGGACGGTGGACTGGGGGTAAACTGGGTAATGCTAGGTGATGGGATGGGCAACATTGGGGGATAGATTAGGCACTATTAGGCGGTAGACTAGCAGTAAACTGGGCGACGTCGGGCGGTAGATTGGGCATTGCTGGGTGATGCTAAGCAAAAAACTAGGCATTGCTGGGCAATACTAGGTAGTGGACTAGGCACTGTTGGGTGACGCTGGGCGACAAACTGGCGGTGACTGTGGTTGCTGTGCGATGGTGCTAGGGTAGTATTGTATGGTGTTGCATAATGGTTGTGTAATGGCGCGGTGGTATTTATATGGTGTTTTGGGTAGGAGTGATTAAAAAAAAAAAAAAACTATTTTTTGAATCCCCCATCGATGTGCTATATAAGCTCAAAATTGAATTTTTTATATCTAAGATATGATTATGATTCTTCCAAGATTTACCCTAACTTCTAGAATCTCTAATTTATTTTAAGTTTTTTTTTATTCTTCCAAAGCCCAATCCGATTCACTACAATTTAGCAGAATAATTCCTTAATCTATTTTAAGTCCTTAAGTTAGATGAGTTTTATTTGTTTGGTCCAAAATTAATTAAACCCATATTGTCACCTAATCCGACAATCTAACTCAATTCAATTGAACATGACTCGACTTGCTATAACTTGATTTGATTTTTTTTATTATTTATTTTATTATTATTATTATTATTTTCTTTTTATTCTCTTTTATTATTATTTATTCATTATTTTTTTTATTTTTATTGACCTAGCTCAATTATTTGAAATAAAAAAAATTGGCAAAAATGAGGTGTTTACAACTGTTTGTCTTTTTAGTGAAGTTTAATTAGAACTTTGCTACAAAGATAAAAGAGATACTTATTTTTGCCAAACCTTACTTTAAATTGATCAACTAAGCTATGTTTTATTTTGATGAAGGATATTAACTTGAAAGGTCGATATAAAGAATAAATTGCCTATCTTGAAAGGACGAGGCAAATAAATGCCTATCTCGAAAGAACAAAATGAAAGGTTAAGGGGCTTATTCTAAAAGGATAGGGTTTAATGATGTCTATCTTCGAAAGATAGAGCAAAAATTTCAAAGGAGCCTATCTTAGAAGAATAGGGCTTAATTATATTTATCTTAGAAGGATAAAGCAAAAATTTCAAGGGGGCTTATCTCAGAAGGATATGGCTTAATGGTGTTCATTTTAGAAGGATAGAGAAAAAATTTCAAGAGAGCTTATCTCGAAAGGATAAGGCTTAATAGTGTTTATCTTGAAAGAGTAGAGCAAAAATTTCAAGGAGACCTATCTTGGATGGATAGGGCAAGAACTATTGGAGGTAAAATTAACTTGTTTTAGTTTGGCAAATAATCTAAAGAGGATAGATCTCTTTGAAATTTCAAAAAACTTATTTTGGTTTGATGGATAATCCAAAGAGGATAGATCTTTTTGATATTTCAAAAAAAGAAAAAAAGAAAACTTATTTTGGTTTAGTGGATAATCCGAAGAGGGTAGATCTCTACGAGATTCCTTTTTGGTTTGTGATTTGAAGAGGATAAATCTCTTCGAAAACTGATTTCACTTTGGTGACCCGAAGAGGATAGATCTCTTTGAGATTCTTGCTTTATTTTTGTTGGTAGATTACTTGAAGAGGATAGATATTTTTAAGATTGGTTTTAGCTAATCCGAAGAGGATAGATCACTTTAAGATTGGTTTTGGTTAATCTAAAGGGGATAGATCTCCTCAATATTTGATTTGCTCAAAAGGACAAATCTTTCAAAGACAAGATAAGATGACACAAGACAACACTCTCATGAGCAGGCAATCTTTTAAATGATTGGACAGTACTCTTTTGAGCAAGTGATCTAAGTGATTCTACAAAGGAATAGATAGGACAATGCTTCTTTGAGCAAGCGATCCTAAAAAGGATTATGATAGCTCTTCTTTGAGCAGGCGATTCAACTAAGGAATAGGTAGAACAACACTCCTTTGAGCGAGTGATCCTAGCAAAAGATTAGATGGGATAACTCTCCTATGAGCAAGTGATCGTAGTAAGGAATGGATGGCATTCCATTGAGCAAGCGATCTAAGAAGTAAGAAAACTTACATGAGTTTTGACAAATTGATCTATGACTTGAGTTTGAGGGATTTTGATGATTCCTTGAAAGTTTTTGAAAAGTTTTTCTTTTTCTATCTTAAAAAAAAAACACTCTTTAGTAGAAAATTGTGTTGCTAACAAGTAAGAAAGTCTCAAAAACTCTTAAAGATCACCAATAAGGGGTTGGCTTTCCCCTTGCTTGTTGATCACTTATTCTTTTAACCTCATTTCCTGAAGCATCATTTGAAGCATTGATTTCCAACTTGTAATAGCACTCAACTCTTCAGTTTTCCGCTAAGGGGATAGATATCATTACTTAAAATGTTTAGTCAAACTGGACTTCTTTGCACTCTCATAAGTTTGTTTTTACTCTCATCATCAATTCTACAAATTGTAGCCTATCATGTAAGTAGTACATTCTGGTCAATTAATAGGTTTTTTCTAGGTTTGTAATGTAAGGCTTTTTGTCAATGGTTTAAGCAAATGGATATTAATGTACTTATCTAATTTTGAAGAAATCATATGCAATCAGTCCTAAGTTTACAAAGCCAAGAACCTAAGAGAAACGAAACATGGGCTTACGCTAGTTTCATGAGCAAATTTCGCTTAAGATAAGCCGATTTCTTTAGTCAATAGAGTTTTATCAAGGGTAATATAGTAGGTTGGATCATAAAATGAGGGCTTTGCTTTTAGGCTTAAGAATTGAAAGTGTTTAGATTTTAGATACCATCACTAGTTTGAACTTCGAGCTTTATTTGTTTTTCTTTTTTTTAAGGTAATCACCTTGCTAATATCTTCAATCTTTTTTTCACTTTTTCTTTTTCTTTTTCTCCTTTTTTTTTTCTTGTTTTCTCTTTTTCCTTTTCTTCCTTCTTTTTCCTTTTTTTTTTTTTTTTTTTTTTTTGTTAAGGTAGTCACCTTCTATTGTTAAGTTTTTACTTAATAGGATTTGAAGTACCAAAAGGTAGGTTCAAGGTGTATAAGCATGGGAGAAATGTATGTGGCTTTAAAGTGCTTAAGAAAGAATCTATGGACTTAATGTATTTGAATAAGTGTATCAACTAGAGTGAGGTATATATGGTCTGAAATTCTTCTTCATTCTAAAGAAACTGAATTATTTATGATGATATTTGCTCATGAATTGGCCCAACTAAGGCAAGCATAAGTTAGTTTACTCCTTCTTTCCAAATTAATAATCCTAACCTCCGATTGCCCCAGCTTGGGGTAGTTATTAGCAAGGCTAATTTTAAGAAAAATCTCTAAAGGTTCAAATGGGTTTACAAGGGATAATCATGTTTAAGGATAATGAAATGAATGCCTAACATAATTTTGACACGTGTATCAAGTTTAAGATGGGCCTCCTTTAAGGAAAGAGCCTAATTACTCACCTTGTTGGCATTCTTCTCTCATATGGATTTAGGGTTAGTGTTTGGGACATTGGTTGCCTCTTCTCATCCTAAACCATTCAAGTAATGTGTTATTATTCCCTTAGGAGAAAAGTTTTAAGTTTCGAGTTCACATTTTCTTTATCTATTTTCACTCATTCAAAATACCCTTATTTGAATTGAGCTAGTTTCATAGCACACAAAGACGAAAATGCACATGAAAACTGCTTTATTTAGTAACTTGTGTCTATTACAAGCTCCAAAATGGAAGATCATTCTAAAAAAAAAATGTAGGAACTAAAATTCTTTTCCACTTCTTACCCCTATTTCTATCACTTCTTGGAACATGAGTCATTGAATTGAATTGATCTCTTAGAGATATCCTTAACCACTTCAAATGATAAGTCACCTTATCAGATGATAGTAGCAGATCCTCAATGCCTAATGTTGGAGGTTTTTTATTTGATGCTTCTTTAAAACCTGGGGAAGCAATACCACTTCTAATCGACCTAGCAGTCTCTAGAAAATTTGGTTGGATAATCTTGGCATCAATCAAATCCTGCACCTTATGCTGCAATCACTAACAATCTTTAGTGGTATGCTTCACTTGGCCTACATGATAATCACACCATTTATTGGGGTCACAATCCCTTGGCTTGCATTTATTTGTTAGGTTTTCGTATGTCAGTAGTCCCACGTCTCTCAATTGCTTGAAAACTTAGGCCATTGGAATCTTGAATTGTATAAATCACCTTCTCTTATTATAGACGACCTTGTTTTGATTATGAGCTTTCTTAATTGGCACATTCACTCCCAATTTCTCTTTTATTGAATTATCTCCATGATTAGGCTGTAACTTCTTATTCGCATCAGGATGTAGGTTTCCGAGCTACTTGAGCACATAACCCATTGCCATTTCTGTGTTAATGAGCCTTTTTTCTAACTTCACTAACTTTTCTTCTAAGGTTGCAACCCTTTCTTCCAGACCTTAGCAGTAACATACCCCTTGGACTTGATTACTCAAATCTATTTCTGGCAACTTTTCTAATCCTTATATCATGTTAATAGTAGGCTCCATGTAGAACATAGACCTTGGATCCCTAACGAATTCCAACTAGACTAATTTTTCATCAATCAAATCTTGGACTTTATTCTTCAACTCCTAGTAATGGTCAGTAACATGCCCCTATTGACCCATGTGGTACTCATTTTGCTCATTGGGATTGTATTTCCGAGGTTTATACCTTGGTGTTAGAGTCTTAGGGTATAGTAAACCCTCTTCTTTTAGGCGGCGATAGACTCGAGACATAGGAATTAGGATATAAGTGAACCTCCTTCTAGGTGATTTCTAGCTTAGCTTATTTTCCTTGAGCTCTAGACTAATGCTTAAGGCACTAGGCTCGCGTATCATTAGATAGGACATCGTAGTGTTCACAGCGACCTTTGAACCCAATGGGGCTGATCCCTTGCCTACCATTCTCCCTACTCTAATAGCATTTTCTATGTGACTACCAACTGTAACTACATTTGCAAACATAAAAGCAGTATGGCTTAAGAGATAATTATAATAAGGTTCACCTAATGTATGGATGAATATGTTGATAAATTCATTTTCTGGCAATTGAATTGTAGCTTAAGCTGCTATAGATCTCCATCTCTAAACATAGCCTTAAAGGACTCGGTCAGCTTCATTTTCATGTTATTCAAATCCATCAAGGATGGAGCTACTTCTTTATTGAACTTGTACTATTAATAAAAGGCTTGAGCTAGCTTATCCCAAGTATCAAGCTTAACTAAGTCTTGTTGGGCATACTAAATCAATGCCAGCCTAATTAGGTTATCTTGGAAAGTTTGAGTCATCAACTGCTCATGTTTAGAGAATTGGGCCATCTTATGAACATAAAGCTTAAAGTGAAGTTTAGGACAACTTGTTCCGTCATACTTTTCAAAATTTGGTACCTTAAACTTCTTAGGTAACTAATGGTCTTCAAAAGCGCAAATACTACTCAAGCCCAGATCACTCTGCACATTATGATCCTTGAGAACTCCCATTTTCTCTACAATTTTTCAGGAGATTTCTTCTTCCATCTTCATCAATTTCTACACCAATTCCTCCCTAATCCTTTGCTGCTATTATTGAGCTCATGAACTAGTAACTCTTCAGACTTGTCTATTTCAGATGGTATGTTAATAGGCCTCTAGGCTTGGGTATAGGCCATGGTCTCGACTTGCTTCGCATGCTTTCCTAAAACCCCTTCAATTGTGGTTATTTTATGCTTAAGAGCTTCAAGCATCTTGTTTTTGAAAATAAGTGATTACGGGCTTCAGGTTAGGGCCAGATCACTTTGAAAGCAATCTTTCAAAACTTGTAAGAATCCCTTCTTGTTAGCAACATTACATTAAGTTTTTAGCTTTGAAAGCCATTCTATTTTTTTTTTATGAAACTTTTATTAAAAAATCAATGCTTATTTTATGTCATAGAAGCCTAATACTAACATCGATGAATCTAAACAATGAAAACATTGGGACTGATGACTAAGGACATAGGATGACAATAATATTACAAGGATGACATGGAGAAGCGAAAATTATATTACAATGAGAAACTTATTGAATAAATGACATAAGAGTGACAACTCATGGAGAAAACTCTATCAGGATTGTAACAACCTAAGGGCTAAATACAAAGAATAAGAACTTAGACATTTACAAGATTAATAACCTTAAGATGGAAAATAATTCACAATGGAAATCTAATAATTAAATCTTTTTTTATTTTGTTAGTTCCTAACAACATAGCATATGTGGGGCATTGCAATAGAAATTAACCAAGTAAATAATTATCACGAAACTGGTTTTTGATAATAAAATATCTTTTGAAATTTAAAAAAAAAATGTTGGAAAGTCTTTTAAAAAAAATGATAGTTTTATAAGAATCTTTATCATTGTTAATTTCCATGATTATATGCCTTAAAAAAAATTATTAGTTGATATAGAGGTTTTTTTTTTTTAACATTGGCACAAGGGGAATACTAATGATTTTGAGCATTTTATGTTAAATATTATGTTACAAAACTTATTATTGATGAAATAAAACAAAACTTACAAGATGCACATATATTACAAAAGATAGCATATACAAACAACTTTGCAAAATAAATGTGATGCAATATACTACATATATGTGCAATGCAATGGGGTTGGTTATTGATAAACTATTGGAATTACGATAAATCGACAGTCAAAGAGCACCCTTATATATAAATATATTCAAAATAAGATTTAATAAAAATAAAGCTTATGTATACTTATATATAAGGGTTACTGATTTTTTTAATTGAAAATGGACGATCAACTAATTATAAATTAAATTGAGTTTTTCCTATAATTTAAAAATAACTACCTCTTTTTTGAAAGGATGATATAAGAGGGTAAGGTTTATGGGTCTCAAACTCTATAATTCCAAGGCTTTCTAGAGAGAAAGCTAGTAGGTTACATCGAAGCTTGAGCGAGCTTGCCTATCATCACCAAGCGGGGGTAAAGACCTTAGCAACCTGAAGGTTACACAATGGTAGCCTATCCTAAGTTCTTAAGGTGGCCTAAGTCCAGCTATATCTAAACACACAGATGGTTACTTGAAAAATATAAAACCCCTTAATTCCCTTAGAAGGCCCATTGGGTTAGACTTTTTTTTATTAAGGCCTCATCACTAAGAGACAATTAGTATAACTATAATAAAAAAATAATACAAAAGCTCATCAATAATTCTTAATTTTCACATGACTAACCTATTAGGCTTCCTCGGTAGAGTTGCTAATTCTATTAAGTCCTATTTTAGTTTCCTTAATTTACTCTATATTAAGCTTTGCCTACTTAATATAAATTACTCGATATTAAATTAAGAAAAAGAAAAACGAAATATTTAAAAAAAAATGGAGTTGCGAACTAGTTCAATTAATAAAAAATAATAAAATTAAGGTTTTTAAGTGGGAAAACGTAATTTAACCATTAGTTTGCAAATATTCTAAAAAAATTAATTTTTAAAAAATTGAACTAGAAAATTAGGTTCAGGGGCTAACTTATTAAGGCTAAATTACTATGTGAAAATAAAAAAAAATTTGATGGGCTATATTTTTTATAATTTCTCTAAAAATATTAAAAATATACCTAAGTTCACAAAATGTAACTAAAAATGATTTTTTAATTATTTTTTATTACAAATTTCTAAGAAAAGGGAAATTTTTTTTTTTATTTTTTAACGGTTGTCTCAAAGGTGCTTACTTATCCGTTAATCGGGATTAAATAGACCGTAGTTCTTTTTTTATAAAATTTTTAGTGAGTAGGTCATTTTTATATTGAAAATCGAACTAGATTTACATTTTTATCAATTTATTTTTTTAAGAAAACAAACCTAAAAAAAAATCTAATTTTTCCGAATTATAAAAAAACCCTACTTAACTGAGTCTTTTTTAAAAAAAACTCAATTTAAGATTTTTCATTTTTCAAAACCACTATATGTCAAAATATTTTTTATTTATAAAAACATGATTTTTCAAAAAAAAAAAAAACTTAATTCAACTAAATTTTATTGGAAAATAAAAAATTTGCAATTGGAATAAGTAACAATAAAAAAAACCTGCACTTAAACTCAAAAACAGTTAATAAAGAAAAAAAAAACATAACTAATAAAGCAAATTAATAAAAATTAATGAAATAAGTAAATAATAATAAAAATTAATGAAAATTAACTTACTTGGGCTTAGCAATAGCATAAAATCCTAAACTCCACCACATAATCCTTTCTTACATATCATACTTATGAAAATATATCACAATCTTCAAATCAAATATAAGTCAAACCAGAACTGTTATAGGCTTTCATTTCTACGTTTTTGAACTTTGTTTGATTATATCTTACTTATTTTTTATTCGATTTTAGTAAACTTTTTGACGTCACGATCGTTATTTCAAGTACTATTAAGATATCTTAAGAATCAAGTTTATTAGCATTTTCAAAAGTCTTAAAATAACCTTTTTTTTATTACGACTCAATCGTATGTTATCCTAATTCCGTAATTGACTCGAGTAAGTTTTAATACTGAACCAAAAACCCTAAAAATCATATTTTCCAAACTTATCCTGTAACCCTTAATATACCCCATATTTTACGTAAATTTGACAAGTATTTAACTAGTGTTAATTTCTATATCACATATTAAGCCAATATATAAGCTTATATTAAGAAAATCAGTAATAAATAGTATATGAGCCTAATTAATTTCATTAAAAATCCTATAAACTTATAAAAATATTTAGTTTAATTATTGACCATGAATTACAATAAACTAGCTATTATATATTTTTACAAAAATAGCAATTTTAACTCAAAATTAGTAAAAATCAAACAAATAAGTGAACTTCATCACAAGATAAAGATAAAGTGTCCCAAACTTTCTTATGAACTTCTAGAAATCACAATATATAGGACTCCTACTTTGATTTTGTTAAAAACTAATTAATTCAATAAAATAATGAAATTTTCAATTTCATCCAAAATAATTACAATAAATAGTAAACATGATTATTTTAAAAAATTATTATTACCAAAATTAAATACATATATTAGGTATGTTACGTACAAATTTTAAAATTGAAAGAATATTATTTAATATTTCTAAAATTTAATTCAATTTTCATCCAAATAGAGCAATTTCTTAAGGACCCTGTATGTGTGATAATTATTTAATTAAAATAAAATTACTAAATTAATTGACACATAAAATAACTTGAGAAAACTAAGTTTCATAATTAAATAACATCATTTGCTATTTTTATAAAATTTACAAAGTTTTAGCCGGAAATTTGGTTAACTTGAATCGACTACCTTTAGCCACTTAATCTTATCAAAACACCTTCTTTGGTGATACTTTGTTTGACCCCAAATGGCCACCACAACAGGACTCTTATAACTCTTTGAACTGGCCTAATTAGATTTCATACTCTATTTTTGCTCTAATTTTCTTTTTTTTTTTCTAATTTTTTTCGAAATTTTCTTAAGTGTTTTTTCTTTATATTTTCAGACTTCCAAAATATCGTTTTTGAAGTATGCATGTCTTATTTATATTTTCCAAATGGATTAGGATTTATAAAAATTAAACTTGTGGCTTACACATGTTATTTTCTTTATTTTTCAATGCATGAGATGTCATTTTTTAGTGTTTTGCATTTTAACTCATCAATTCAATTTGATCCTTAGCTGCCACATCATGGGATGACTCATCCTTTCATTTTCTATTAATTTTTCATTTTTTATATTAATTTACCTTATTTTAATAATAATTTCTTATTATCTATGTATATTTAATACAAATAATGCTTGTTCTATGTTAATACATGTATAATTCAACTTTATTTATTATTTTTATAAGTTAAATAACTTATCTTTAATAACGCATTATATCTAAACGCTCGAATTTTACGTTTTCGATATTTATTAACTTTAGTGATAAATTAATGTTTTCTTAAATTAATATTTTTATATAGTTTATTTTGAGAACTTGAATTTACTTGAATTACTTAGACTAATTTTTCTAACCTTATCATGAAGTTTGAAATTTAATAGATATTACAGCTTGACCTCTTAAATTTAGGGGCTCAGATCCTAGGGTTATTAAATTGGCTCAAAATCCTAAGGTATTACAAAAGTTTGGGGATTACAACAGCTGATATGTCTTAAAGGTCTTCCTTCGTTTATAATAGAGTTCAAGTAGTCATTTGCTACATTTAGTTCATTACAAGCATTCATCTTCCTATATTTCACATGAACAAAAGGCATGGAGTCTTTGACTAAAAGTTGTTTTGCCTCATGTAAAGGGACAAACATGATAACTTCTTCTTCTTGCTAGATAGTCATCTACCGAGTTTGCTTCCCTTGAGGCAAAAAAGACATTGATATGTTGGAATCTTTTACACAAGCCCTTGCAATTCAAAAGACCATTAGACAAAAAGTTAGTTGAAGTATTTGTAGAATGTAATAGCTTAACTACCACTTGGGAATCCATTTGAACTTTAATTTCCTTTATCCCCATTAGTAAACAGAGTATTAGGCCCTAGTATAAGCCACAAAATTTAGCATTGACAATTTATATTTTCTTTTGTTTGTACATGAACCTTGATATCCAATTCCCAATGTTGTCCTTGATAACACCCTTTGTAGTCACTTCTCTAGTTTAAATGGAGTAAGAAGCATCAGTATTGAGTCACATAATGTGCTCATTTGGGGGTTGCCATTTGATGTGTTGTTCCTTCATAATTTTGTTACTTTGTTATTATAAATTCTGTGGCACCATAATTCCTGGGCTTGGTGTCTTGTTAAAAAATAGTGTTTGGGTTCAAGTTGTTGCTTCTTTTTTGAAGGGCAAGTCATTTTTATATTTCTAGCTAATCCATAGAGCAAAAGTTATAATTATGCTAGCTGAGGGTATTGGCTTATGTTTGGATCAAGAAGGGCATTTTTGTATATTCTTAAGCTAAGGGATTAGGCATAGCTTAACTAATGTAGATAATCTAAGTATATTCAACAAAGGGAAAATTGATGGACATGTTCTTAATGTATGATTTGTGTCTCCCTCTAGACTAAAGCATTTAGGGTAGGTTGAATTAATTTGCTAATTTTCACCTTATATTTGTTCTTATAGGTAATCCCTTTTGACATACATGCTAGAAGAAAACCTAGATCTAAAGGGGTGTTGTTAATGACCATGTCAAAGATGGGTTATCATTCTAATCAATTGAAATTTCTTGCTACAAAATTTTGTAGTATTGAGAATCTTTGAAGGTAGTAGAGGAGTGTTGGAATGTTTAGATGTTTGAATTTGATCTTCTTAAAGCAAAAGACCCATATTTATCTCTTATAATTGGAGCAAGTTCAAATCCAATGAGACTATCTTTCCTTGAGTAGTTGTTTTTCCATGCATGACCAATAGTAAGATGCTCATTATTTTCTAATAGGGGCCCTTAGATTAGTGCATGTAGTGGTGTCTTGTCTAACCATTTGTGATGGGAGGGGGGTAGTGAGGTGATGTGTAGTGGGGGCTCAAAACTACGAATGAGATTTTAGGGTTCAAATGAGAACAATGAATAGAAAGCGAAAATAGGGTTTTGATGGTGAATGTATATGGATATCACATACCAAGGCACAAACACAATCAATGGTTGAGCTCAAAATAGAGTTCGATATGACTTACAAACACTAAATGTTGCTCAGGTTTCCAAATGAGAGTTAGATGCAACTTACTAACTTGTCCAAATGAAGGGTTCACCACAATCTTAAAGTTTAATTTGATAAGAACACAAGGAAGATTAAAGAGTCAATTAATAGTCAATAATCTGAAGAGCAAGCTCTAAAAGCTTTAAGAATATCCTTACTTAAAAAGGACTGTTCAAGTGTAAACTCTTGTTCATATATTCTTCTTTGATATGCTGCTAAATTACAAATGTTACTATTTATAATATGTCATAAAATGTTAGTGGCTAAGCTGTAAATAATGTACATGACCTTAAACCCCAAAGAATGGGCCCATAATTAAAATAAAGGAAAATATTCACAAAAATACAAAATCATGTGTTTAGTAGAAGGAGTCGGTACGTAGTCATTTGGGTTGTCTTGGAATGGATCGGGATCTGAACTAGGTGAGGTTGGGAATTGGATGCTCGGGTTTAGGTAGGAAACCTTAAAGTCCTGCAGTGTTTTGGCCAAGATACCTAAAAGGTCAACCCATAGTTGTTGAGTTCTATGATTAGTCAGCACTAATATCTCCATGTTGTATCAAGTGGCTTTGTGGCCTTGAGGCCTCGGTTGTGTGATCTCTCAACTTCTTGGCAGATGACAAACTTGATGCCGAGTTGCTACTTTTCTTCCTCTTAGCCTTCTAGTATTAGCTCAGCTTCGACAATGAACAATTCAGCCTCGAGTTAAAGCAGATTGTTGGTATTAGCTTAGGATAGGTCGACCATAGCTTAAAGATAGTCATAGGCTAATTCCTATTAGGAGGGGTATAAGTAGTTCATTTCCCCTCATATATTTTCTATATTTCCAATAGTAGAATATTACCCATAACTTCTCTCCACTAAGAAGAGTCCATGCTCTTTTTAATTCAAAAACTTAGTTTTAAAGGTATAGGTTTTGTATACTTAAACCTCTAGTCTCTTTGGGAGCACAAATTTTATTCTAGGAAATCTAGTGTAATCTTTTTGTTGGGTTTAGGCCATTCTAAAAGAAACTTTTGATTTTCTTTTCTATAGCATTTATAGTTGTATTTGGCAATGTTGTTATTAGGATGGTATGAGTCAGTATAACATTTAATATTGAGTTAATGAGAATTGTTTTACCTACCATACTTAGGAGTTTGCCTCTCTAACCTGCTAGCTTGGTGTCTATCCTGGTAAGCATGTTAACAACATCCTGGCTCTTAAGTTGTAAACTTTTATTAATGGGAAATCCTAGGTACTTGCCTAGAGATTGAGTTGTCTTTATTTCAAGAGTATTTTGTATTTAGCTTTGCATAGGCATGGGAGTGTTTGGTGAGAAGAGTATGGTTGATTTTGCATGGTTTATTTTAAGACTAGACTAGCTCTTATATAGCAAGAGTGTTTAGAATTGCATTGGTTAAGGTAGGGGTGGCTTCCAAAAATAGGATTATATCATCTACAAAAGAAAGGTAGGTAAAGCTTAAGGGTGATTTTCTAGGTTTAATGGGCTTCCATGATCTATCATTTGATTTTTTTTGCTATAAGTCTGCTAAGTATTTCTAAGGCTATAATGAATAGGTATGGGGAAATAGGGTCCCCTTATCTTATTCCTCTTATCGGGATAAAAGGTTAAAGCATGGATCCATTAAGTAATACCTGTGTTATGACTGTTGAAAGGCATGATTTAACAAGTAGTATCTATTCATTTAGGAAATTTAGCCCTTGAAGAGCATGTAAGATGAAGTCCTGTTCAATTTTATCAAAGGCTTTTTCAAGGTCTATTTTGGTTACCATGTAGCCTTGCCTAACTTTTTTAGTCCTTATTTTATGCATTAGTTCATGAAGTAGAAGGATATTGTCATGTATGTTTCTTTTTAGTATGAAGCTTGATTGTAATGGGTATATGAGTGAATCAAGATATGGTTTTAACCTAAGTGCCAAAATTTTTGTTATTACTTTGTACACTGTATTACGTAGACTTATTGGATGGAATTATTTTATTTCATTTGCACTTTGATGTTTTGGGACAAGGACTAATAAGGTTTCATTGAGTTCGGAAAGGAGAATCCATGTGCTAAAGATAGTTGTAACCAAGCTAAGGAGAGGTTGTTGTATTATAGGCCGAATAGGTTTGCAAAATTTAGCATTTAGGCCATCTTTTTCGGGTAACTTTGTTGAAATTATTGAAAATAGGCCTCGCTCAATTTCATGTTGGTCAAATGACTAATAAGATATTCAAACCATGTTCTAGCCTTCCTTAAAGGTTAAAAGGAATTTCTTTTAGAAGGATTATCTTTTTTTTTTTTTATTAGTAGTGTAGATTTTTTGGAAGTAGGAGTTAATATGAGCTCTAAGTCTATCAGGATGATTTATCTAATTACCTATAGTATCTTTAATGCCCCATCTACGATTTTTTTTTTCTCTTCTATTATGTATAAGGGCTTGATAGTATTTCTTGTTATGCTTGCCATCTCATACCCATTTACTTCTTGATTTCCATTTCCAAAGTTATTCTTCGTTATTAAGTACATTGTTAAGTTGCCCCCTTAAAAATCTCTCTTGGGCAAGAAGGAGAGAATTTGGCTAAGGTTATTTTGTATTCGACTTTCTCTAGTTGCTTTTGAAGCCTTTTTTCATTGTCTTTAAGTGTCCAAAAATGGTTATGTTTCACTTTTTAGCTTCCTCTTGGAATTCAAGTATAGCCTTAATTAGGTTTTAGTTATTCTTTATCCATGTGGATTCTATTAATAATGGGAAAGTTGGGTTGTTTAACCAAATGGTTAGAAAATGGAAAGGTCTATTTAGGGGGGTCCAATATGGGCTGAGGGTGTGTTTTTAGTAAGAGATGGTATAAACCCTATGAGTTTTGAGAATAGTATAAAGTCAGACAAGAGAAAGAATTGGTGGATAATCCTTAGAACCCTATAGAGATACGGGAATCAAATTCCTAAATAAGATAACCTAACCACAAAAGTTAAGTTAAAAACCCTAATTAGGAAGGCAGAAAACCCTAGAGCAAGTCTAACTCTAAAAACCCTAATTGTATGCATGAAACCTTATAAACCTTAGTACGCAAAAAACATTAAAGTGACAATAACTCTCAATTATATCTTGGAAACCTTAGAATATTAAGAAGAACTAACTTAGATAGTGAAAATCATTTATTAAGTACAAGTAAGTAGCTTAGTTACCTAAAACCCTAAAAGTACTCAACGCATAAGTGAACCAATAACCACTAATGGACCTGAAACCTTAAGAAAGCCCTAAGGGTACATGTAATGCCTGGGAATTAACAAAATTAAAGTAATAAAATATAACCAAGTCATATAATTTCCTTAATTATGCTTAATTAGACTAAATTACAGTTAATCACCTTAATTTCACTCTAAACCCTAACCAACCTCTATTACTTATTAATTAACAATAAGATACACATAATTAAGAGGAAAGGACAACATGGTTAGTTAAAGTAGCCAAGGACAATGTCCTTTCAGGATACAAAACATTACCACAAATCGCAAAAAGCAAATGTAGTACAAGGGTACAATTGGGACCATGTACTAACCTTCCCAATTTGGATGAAACTTGTCCCCCCTCCTCTTCACCCTCTCCTTTTACACTGGCCATCTTGCTTCCCCATTCCCATTTTATTTCTTTTTTCTCGCTCTCATTCATCTCACAAAAGTACTCTAAAAAACTCTCAAAAATCTACTCCAAAACATACCTAAAAAATCGTTGGCCATGTTAGTACCACCAACACTTCACCAAAGCACTAACTGCTAAGTCTACGCCTCTCTCACTCATTCCCTTAGTAGGTTAACACACACACATACATACTCCCATATACACAAAAACTCATGGCACAACAAACCTAAAGGAGGACATATACACCCAACTCCCATAAGTGACTAAGTTTAGTTTTTCTTTGCTTTTCCTTATGATTCATGGTAGTTCCTTGCATTTTAGGTCCATGCATTCCTATGTACATGTGTGTCCTAGTGTTCTAAGGGAGTATAATGAAGGTTGAGTTAGAATAATTTATGAACTAGGCTAAATAGTTTAAGTGGTAACATTAACATGTAATGAAAACTAGTAGTTAATGTGTTTTGCTAACAAATCCTTAAGAAAAGCCTAATGACACTAATTTTACTTGCTAGCTGCTACCTTCACCTAGGATTTTCCCATTCAATTTCTTCATATTTGTTAAATATACAACTTAATTTGGGAGAAAAAGTGATTTAGATGAAGGAAAAAAGCATTAAAATAAGTGGTATATGAAAAGTGTGATGGAGACCCCCCAAAACACCCTTCGTCGCCACTTACATGAGGGGCTGGAATCTATAATTTTTTATTTATTAACTTAATGACAAGATTATTTAGTGTTAAGTATGGTTTAGGTAGTGATTAATCAAGTTAAGTAAAGTAATGGCAAGTTAGTAGCTTAAACTGGCTTATTTACTAATTAAGAGCTTAAGGATAGTGTTAAAAGCCCTAATATCATTAATGACTAGATCTAGGACTTGGGTTAAATTGTACCATACTTAAGACCGATAGTAGGCTTAAGTCTAAAAAGATAAGTAAGATCGGGCTTTAGACCCTAAATTGCAAATGAGCTCTTAAAAGAACCAAAATATAAGCTCAAATGGTAAATGACTAGATCTGGACCTAACTTTGAAAGGCTCATAAGAATATGTACAAAAGGCCCACTAAGCCTTAAGTCCCTCCCTAGACATTTATTGTAGGTCCTTTAGTAAGTTAAGGCCCTAAACTAGAGAAAAGTGTTCGTTTAAGCCCATAAAAGCAATATCATACCCCAAATTGGAAGCTAAAAGATTTGGATAAAAAAATCCTACTTAAAATACTTAAATGAAAGCCCAAAATATTAAGAGTAAGGCCTCATACCAAAAACTAAGCCTAAAGCCCAAAACTATGCTCAAACCCAAAGTGATCAAACCAACATCTTGGGCTTACAAACTTGATATGCCTAAACCGAAACCTTAGTAACTCAAGCACTCAAGAAAGACCTCACCAAATGAAAGAACACTAAAAAATGATGAAAAATGACTGAATAGATTTAAAATGAAGAAATCATGACTAAATTACGAAAATGGTTAAGACGAGAATCTAGAGCAGGAAGAATAAATAGTATAAATACGATACTTCTATGCCTTTATTGAATTCTCTAGGTGACTAGGACCTTGATATTGACATAGTTAAGGATTATTAGGATCATTAGATTTCATGGTAGAGTAAGTATACCGACCCCTATCTTATCTTGCTTGTGCATGTAGTGTAGAGCATCGTTTAATTATATATATTATATTATATATAGATGAAATGATTTTGCTTAGGGTTAGGGTTTTATGTATGTGCTTAGATTGGTTGTACTTACTTGTTAAATATACAATAATATATCTAAACCGAGAATTAGATGATGCATTTATAAGTAAGGCTTTGGAGTGTCTATCATATATATTTGATTTGTCACCTGTGAACTGAAATGACAATTATTCAACTTTAATAAAAACCTATTATGCATTATACG
Organism: Lumnitzera littorea; assembly: GCA_024138015.1. Taxonomy (NCBI): domain Eukaryota; kingdom Viridiplantae; phylum Streptophyta; class Magnoliopsida; order Myrtales; family Combretaceae; genus Lumnitzera; species Lumnitzera littorea. The sequence continues at coordinate 50,816,214 of JAMXBB010000004.1, read as the reverse complement.
TTTATGCATGTTATATAAAGGGCATCAACACTACATAAGAGAGCGAGAGTTCATGCATGTTGGATCCATATTTATATGGTATTATTGACATATCATATGATGTACTTGTGTGATATGTTCTTGCCTTAACCTTTAGGATTTACTTAACTCTAAGGAGTGCTGTCCTTTGCTTGAGGTTGAGCCATGTCTGCTACTTTGGGTCCACAACGAGGAGATGAAATTCATTTGGATAATAGATGTAGAGACCTGGGTCTTGATGTGCCTAAATACTTCTCAACCTGAGCAATGGTAGGCATAATACCGTGTTTTACACAATCGCTATGTAGGCTATGTATAATGTTGCATCTCATATGCTTGTTTGTATTGCATATGTATGATTAACTAACTTGCTTATACTTTCTTGTTAGTAAGATAGAAATGTTACTCGTTAAGCAGATGTAGCTTACCCCCTTATAATTTGTTATTGTAGCAAGATTTATGGTTGGTGCCAAGCTATGGGATGCTTGAGGTTAATATTACTAGCTTTGGGCGTACGAATGAGAAGAAGAGAGTACAAGTAATCACATATATGTTATTTGAACCCTTTAAACTTTTATTTATCTCTTAGAGTTTTTAAGTAGTTTAGTCAACTAGTATCCTTTTAATTTGGAAATGTATGACTTTAATCAGAGAATATTTGACCATGTGAGAGTATGTTAGACTTATTTATGATATTATTGTTAATGTTTATTGCTCCATTACATGCTTAATGAGAGTCCCCTAGTAGTGCATGTAGACGCCTTGTGTAATGCATTGACGGTTCTTGATCAAGGGTGGTACTTAATCTTAGATCTCCCCATAGTATACGAAGGTATTACCACAACTTAATAGCTCTTCGAGTTGTGACAGTATTTAAGTGGTTAGAGATTGATTTCACAAGGTATTAATAGTACTATTCAAGTAAAGTTGCCTCTATGAATTATTGGCCCATACCTTATCTATTTTTGTTTGAATAAGATTTGTTGTTATTTATTGGACCATATATATCTAGGCCCTACATATCCTAAGTCGATGTGGCTACAGTCCAACATATAAGTACAATACCAAATAACTTTTCTTATATAAAAAGGAGCTCCCCTCCATTTGTCTTCCACATAAGTTATATCTTTAAAGTCTCTAAGCAGGTACCAAAATGTCTTTAAGACAAAGCTACAATAATGTCTAATTTTATTGCAAAATAGTTCTCTAATTTTAGGCTTATTACTTCCATATATCGTAGTGAAATACCAGGATAGGGAAGAAGGCCTGAATTGTGTAAGGACGTGTATTTCCTATAGAGATTAGTGAGAATGTTTGACCTATGTAAGGATGTGTATTTCCTCTAGAGATTGGTGAACTTGAGTCATAGCTAGAGACTACTTAAACCAAAACATTATCATGCTTCCCCTACTTTCCTTAGCTTTGCAATATAGAAATCTTTCACATGGTAGCTCCATCAATAGGTTAGTGGCTATTGCATTGTTCATCTTTGTTTCAATTAGTAGTAACATGTCTAGTTGAATATCTTGGATCAATTCCTTAATCACATTAACTTTCCTTATCGAATTGGCACCTCTAATATTCTATGCTATTATCTTAATTGGACAAGTAAAGATTGGTATTAACTTAGAGTCCATAAGTGTTGCTACAATTTTGTATTAGTTAGATCATTGGATTACTTAGAGAATTCTATTGGCTTCTAGGTGAACTTTAGATGGATGTGTTTCACAAATAAGGTAAGTTGCTACTTTGTCGTTGTTGCACATCATTAGGGGAACTGTTGTTCTTTTCATCATGTAGAATGTGGAGGGGATAATTGTTGGTGTTAGTAAAAGGTTGAACCTTTGAAGTAACATCTTGATTGTTGTCTAATAAGTTGGGGTCCATTATTTTAGAATCATGTTAAGATGGAGGAGGAAGTTTGGAATTATGGATGCTATTTGATGCTCCTAAGAGCTGAGTTAATCACTAAGGTTTACTGTAGGAAGTAGAAATAGTGGGTCCTTCAAGGTATCAAAGAATGAAGGAATGGATAAGTTGACAAACATAATAACTTCTACACAGTTGCTCAAAGGATATGACACATCAATGAACACAACATGACTTAGTATTTCGCTTGATATGACGTATAAGCTAATAATAAGGTCCACTAGCCACTAATCTCGAGCTACTCAGTAAAATTAGATAAGAATGTGAGAAAAGGATGTACTTAGAGAAGGATATCTTGTAAGAACAATAATATTGTTTAACTTATAATGTGTAAGATCATTGTAGCTACAATTAAAAGGACTATTTATAGTAAGTCCTTTAGGGTAATAATACCATAAAAGAAAATTACATAAAAGATAATTTAAGAAAAAGATACCTAATATGTTCGAAAAAGAGTAAATATGACAAAGGACAAAAAGGAATATAGTATAAGTGTTAGAAAAGTAGGGGACAAATTATAAACCCCTAAATTTTTCAACCTAACATTTGAAGTAGACTGAAGTGTGTTAGTATTTCTATGAATTTATAAGGCTAATAATAGTGAAAACCCTAAAATAACTAATCAATCGCATATGAAATTTTTATACCGTAAATGTAAGTAAACACTAAAGATTTCATTCGAAAGTGATAAAAACCTTAAAACAATAACTTTAAGAATATAAAAGTACTAATTCACCATAATTTACCCTAAAATCCTAATTGATAATATAATTTTAGTATTGTACTAAATCGTTAGTAAAAGATTAAAGATAACTTTTAATTATTCATAAATACATATAATACTAAAGTAATCCTTTAGAAACTAAGATATTGTATCATAGATCACATTCATCTTCTAATTATATAACTAGGTTAGTATTATATAAAGTTAAGAGCTTAGTTGATGATTATACTATATATAGCAAGTATTAGTATCCTAAATGATACATTTCATGATAATTACATTAAGTAGCCTATCAAATGATTTATATAGAATGTAAATACCTAAAGGAAGATCTCATTATCTATCCTTACTAATCATTTCAATAAACCTCATATTTCCTCTTATTTCCTTAATTTTCTTCCTAATTTTCCCTAATTACTTCAATATGTATACTTAGATTACATGTAATTTTGAAATGTTGACCAAGTCAAAGGTTGACTAAGTCAACATATTAAAAAGTCAACAAATATGTCATTATCTCACTAGAACCTTCCCTTTCTTTATATTAAATTCTTTTATTTTCTTTTGGATTTTTCCCCCTTTTCTTTTCCTTCTTATTGTCCACTTTCCCCTTCAATTAGACCCTACTTGTCTTCATCTTTTCAAACACAAAGCCAACACAAAACAAAGTCCTTTTCTTCACTTCCAAACCGTAAACCCCCTTGCTCCCTTAATTCCAAAGACTTTCTCACTTCACTTTCACAAATTCTACTATCATAAACCAAGGAGAAAAATGTATGTTATCATATGATTTTCTATCTTATGTAGTAGTTAGTTATATAAGTTAGGTTAGTGTAGAAATTTGGTATAATATGTGCATGTGTTGTTGGTAGTGGAAGCTCCATCTTCATGCTTAAAAGTATAGGAATCCTCAGATAATTGGAAGAAGAACACATGTATATATATACTTAAGCATATGAACATAGGAATACACTTGATAAATACATGTATGAAGACTCTTATACATAAGTATCCTTTATGTACATAATCTAAAAAGAGGTATATACTAATTATATATACATATACCTTGCTAAATACACCCTTAAAGTACAAAAATATGAAATTTGTGAAGCTTTCTTAAGATGAAACATTAGGCATACCAAAATACGTATAAAAATACATATGTCACCATATGTGTATATGAGTATATGTATTAGTTTACATATGAGTACACAAGTATACATACTAGTATTTTAAAAGTATAAGTATATATATAATGTATGTGTAAAGTATATGAATACATAAGGATAAGTATGCATATGTAATGGATGATGTAAGTAAATAATGATGTAAGCTATGACATAAGTAAATGATGACATAAGCCTCTAAAATAATAAACCATAAGATCATCTAAGTGTAAGAATTAATAGCTAATGAAATCATTAACTACTAAAATAGAATATAAAACTAGCCAATAAGAATAATTAAGCTTCAATAGTTAAAATTTCAATAAATTTGATCTGTATCATAAAACACAGGTTTTAACATCCAAAACGGACATCACCGTATGAATATACATTCGAAAACGATGGAAAACAACTATAAGTTGGTAAATATCGGAAATAGAATGAAAAAGTTACATACGGTTAGTGATAAAGTCTAATCAGATAAAAATTGATAATAATCTAGGTAGAATTAGGTAAAAAGATATCTAGAATCATTAGTTAATTTAATTGCTTACTATCATTATTATATCGTAATGATTAGGTGATCCCGATGTAGGCGAGGATCTTTCGATCGATTACTACAACTAAAGCGAGTCGTTATGGTCGAGTGAGTATTTACTCTATGATTCTATGCTTGTATGTGATTGTAGATAGTGGACTTAAATGATATTGTTAATTGATTGTTGTATGGGGTCGAGAAATGCTTGTGTGTGTTATTAAGTGCTGAGTTGTGAATTGACCTTAAGTACAAATAATACTTTGTTTGTTGCATGGTAATATAGATAATGATTGTATGTACTATTGGATGGTCGTATCATAATTGGACTTAACTATACTTGGTTCATAAGAAGCAACTGGTACATGCATCAACATGCATTGCATAGACATAATTCCGGCTGTCACATAACATGAAGGTAGAGAGAGACCATTCGGGGGTTATTATAAATTTATTAGATCTGTATAGTGCACTTGTACAAAATAACCTTACTTTGGCTCGCGGGAATACTAAGTGTTGAAGGCACCAACCGCTTAGCTAAGGGTTGAGTTTAAAGGCCTCTATTTAGGGGTGAGTGTAGACTACGGAGGCCCACTTACGATTATACTAGAACTTGGTTTTTATGAAAATAAAGGACTTCTTTGATTTAAGTATGGAACGTAGAGTTTCGTAATAAAGTAAGTTCTAGTATAATACTCGGATTTGATTGGTGTCATGTATACTCCAACCCTAACTTCGGATGGCGTTAAATTTGAGTTAAATATATTGACTAGTTAACTATATGTATTCTTTGGTATTCTATTTGATCATTCATTCACATACGTGAATATAATGTATTGATAAATTGTTTATGGTGTGGCTAAGGATTTTGCTCACTAAGCTTAGGCTTACACCCCTTTAGACTTTTGTTACAGGATGGCTTATTCGTTGAGGTTGGCCGAGGGATGCTAGAGGCTAGCTTAGGGATCTAGGCAAGAGCGGGGCATTTAGTGTGTTAAGAGAACTGATTATGCAAACTTTTGCTTATATACTTTTGTTTTATTAGTAATATAGACCTAGATGTACTAAATTACTGCTTACTATAAACTTTGTAGTTTAAATTTTATATAAATATGTTTATGTGATGATATCATGTGGATCTATAGGTTTTTGGGAAGCTAGTAGTTGTAGAGCCTTATATATTGTGTAAAGATTTCATAATTGGAAGGGTAACCAATCAGGGGTTCTTCATGCAGTATACGGTGTCTACCACGACTAAACCGTCCTCAGTTCGTGATACAGATAGTAGCCCATCAATATTTTTGTGTTTTGGGATCTTAGAGTACTACGTCTAAGCTGAGTTGATGTTAGGGTTACTATTAGTGAGTTGTGCTTAGGGCTACCGAAGTGATTGAATGAGGTTACAGTTTGGTAGGCTAAAAGAGTAATGCTCTACATATAGGGGCCTTGAACATGGCATTTGGCAAGTTAGCTTCGGCACTTAATAGGTCGGTGATTAGGCAAGAGTCTAAGTTGGGACCTAAGGGAGTTTTTCCATAGCTCTTCCATGTACTAAAGCTCATCTTCGATAGCTTGGCAAGAGAGAATCCCTTTAATGAGAGATTAAAGGCCTCAGAGGTGAGCGTGAGTGATGGGTTCAGATGTTAGCAATCTATCAATGCTTTAGGGTTGTTAAAGATTTACCCTCAAATCTTGGTCCACTTCTTCTTTTTCTTTTGACACATAGGGCATTAGGTAGGCAACATTGAAAGTAGGAGACACTCTGCATCCCTTGAGTAGTTCTAGCTCATAGGCATTGTCATTGATGTATCAAAGGATTTTGAAAGGGCCATCTAACCTAGTTAGTAATTTTTTTAATCATCATCCTTAGGAATTGTTCCTTGCTGAGATGGATCTAACTAAGGTAGCCTGGGTTGTAATCAACTCGCTTTCTACCTCAACTTCCTTGCTCTCTTTGTCAGACTACTATCTCGACTAATTGCTCGGAACCTTCTTATGCAATTTTTGAAACTCTTTGGTGCACTACAAGTTAGTTTAACTTTCTCTTAAGGAAGTCAAGATGGTGATCATATCCAATAGTAAGTTCGATTTGAGTCCATAGATGAACTCAAAAGGAGTCTTTCCTGTCGAGCTATGAGTGGAGCAGTTGTAAGTGAACTCAATGATGGGTAGGTAGAGATTCTAATCATGTAGCTTGATGTCGAGCTGATGGGTAGGTAAAGATTCTAATCATGTAGCTTGATGTTGAGCTTCTTCGATAGTGTTCGCTAGAAGAAGATCGTGAACTTTGAATCACAATCAGGTACAATACTCCTTAGCAATCTATGCTGTTACGTGATCTCTTGCAAAAAGAGGTTAGCAACAAATAAAATATAATTGGTTTTATGGCAAGAGATGAAGTGGCTCATTTTATTGAATCGATCAACCATTACCATAATAGAATCATGTTTCCACAATGTTTTAGGTAGGCTTAGCATGAAATATATGCTAAGATGGATCTATGGCGACTTAGGTATGGGTAGAGGTGTGTATTATCTATATGGCTCCTTTCTTCCTTCGACTCGTTTCCATACCTCGCAATGCTCAAGAACTTTGTGCACATCCTTCATCACCTTAGGCTAATAGAAGTGTTTTTTCAACAACTCGGTAGTTCTCTTCTTGCCAAAATGGTTAGCTAAGCCCCTAACATGGGCTTCTCGAACATGTAATTCTTTAGACGAGCTGCTCCCTATACATACTTATCGACTTTTCATTAGGAACCCTTGGCTTAAGTAGAACCCATCTACAACTCCTATAATAGTACACTTGGACACTAAGGGTCTAAAGTACGAGTTGTGCTTATATTGATTAGGCAAGATGCTAAACCTAAGTATCTTAGCCTCTAATGTGGTAATAAAATATGTCGATGAGAAAGAGTGTCAGCCAAGGTGTTTACTCTTCATTTCCTGCACCTAATGACATAACAAAAGGTTTCCAAGAACATAACTCATTTAATATGACATCGAGAGAGTTTTTGTTGGCCTTGAAGGTGTTTGAGAGATTCATGGTCTATGTAGATGATAAACTCTTTCAACAACAAATAATGTTACTAGTTTTAAAGAGCTTGGATGATAGCATAAAATTTCTTATCATACGCCAAGTAATTTAAAGTAGCACCTTTGAGCTTCTCATTGAAAAATGCAATATGTTGGTGTTCCTACATAAGGATAGCACCAATACCCATTCATGAAGCATCACACTCTAATTTAAAAACTTTCTCGAAGTTGAGTAGGGTAGGATCTTCATCTGTGATTAGAGGTTCAATTGATAATTTAAGGTTTTTCATATTCGCTTTAGGTTTTGAATTGAGATTTTAATTGGTTTTAAATTTCACTGGCTCTGTTAACTTTAGGAAATTATCTATAGTTTGAGCGTTTGATTCTATACTTAGATAGCTAAATTTGTGGGGTTTACAATCATAGGTCTAGGATGCCTAGCTGCCTAACTGTAGGAAAGGTAATCTGAGGTGTTCTTAAGGCGGTACTCCATGATCTTTAATAAGAAGTGAAATTGTGATTGACTTGGCAAATATAAGGGGTTGGAAACAAATAAGAGCTCGGATTCCTTAAGGATAGGTTGGAAAGAGAGAACGAGCTTAGCCATTCTTTTAAGTCCTTGGGTGAGAGCTCAAGTTACGGGTTTGGGTGGTTTATTCCTATCATCTCCTCTAGGTTGGTTTAGATTTAACTTTAAATTATTGGGATTGATTGTTGAAATTTGGTAATTCTTACAGTAATATTATTGTAGTGTTCTAAGAGCATTATCAAGTTAAGGAAAAAGGGTGATTCCCAAAAATTTTTGCAAAGTTGCTTGAATTTAAGGGCGTACTTTTTCTAAAGAAAACTTTTATGTTCTTGTCCTTAAGACATTTTTGTTTTGATAATTTGATTATTTTGCTTGAGGACAAACAAAAGCTTAAGAGTAAAGAATTTGATAACACGTAATTAGCATACATATTTTAGAGTGATTTGGTGCAATTTCGTATATTAATTTAGTTAACTATATGATAATTTGGAGCTTTCTTTGTAAAATTTTCAGTTTTAGGCACTTCAAAAGAGTTTGATGAAGTTTTGAAAATTTTTGTAATGTTTTGGAGCTTATCTTAAGAAAAGCATACATATTTTAATATTGTTCCTTATTTATCTTTACTTTTAATTAAAATTATTCTACATTGTTAAGTTAGATAATTGATGATTTAGGATATATTGTTACTAATTTAGAGTTTCTCACATGTATGGTTTCTTGTAAGATTGAGACTTGGACTCACATTTGCTTTACTATATTATATCATGACCAAGTTTACTTGCTTACCACCTCATTAAGGGTAGAAAAGATTGTTTTTCCCTACTTATGTTAACCTTATTACTTTTTATTTCCCTCACTATTAATTTTCTTTATATTGGCATTTTATTATTTTATTTTCCATTGTATTACATAATCCCCACCTTTAAATAACTTTTGACCTTAAAAACTTACCTAAATTTGTGAAAAGCTCTAGGTGCTTTCCCCTTATATCTTATTCCAAATCCCACGTGGCTTCTTGCTTTGGTTAATTACTTCACTATACTTTGACATATGTTATTTCTCTCCTTTGCAACTTTTGTACCTTTTATCCACAATCTTAACCAGTCTTTCTATTGTAATCATATTTGGCTATAACTTAGTGATGTCTCTTTGTGGTCAAACACATAGAGGAGCACCACAACGGATAAGAATGAAAAGAAAATAAGGGGTTAGTGAATTCAGAGAGCTATGAATTAGATATGACACAACAATTGATCTTATTTGGCCTAATCCAAGCACTTGATATGACATACGAATGCCGAACTAAGGTCACTCGCCACTACTCCTTACTAAAAGGAATAGATAAGAGTTAAGGGATAATGAGAGAACATCAAGGTTGCTTTGTGAAAGGAACTTGTAATTTCAATAATGAAGAAGTGAGTTGGCTACGTATAAGAAGTGAGTTATTTATATGACCTCAACTAGGGTTACACTAAGCAAGGAAAAGACAAAATGGATAATGTACAAAAGATTCCTAAAACATTCCCAAAAAGGTAAAGATGATAAATAATACACTGCATGGAAAAGTTGATAATCATTCTAAAACATCATACTAGATGATACATGTTAGATAGTGGCTGGTGGTTTGGAGTGTACCTAGTCTTATAGAAGTAGATCCTAAGGTAGCTTAGCATTGGCAGAATTGAATTTGGATGAGGTTAAAAGAAAATCAATAGTCAAAGTTAGCTAAGTTTGGTTTAAGTAAGAGATCAGGTGCTTAAAGATGCTTAGATTCTCTTATAGTTGCTCAGTTCAACAACTTGGTAGATTAGAAGGTCAGCAATTTGGCTTAGGTAGATGCTTGGCACTTAGTAGCTTGAAAATTGAGTTGGACCTTACTAGAGTTCAATAATCATGTTGCCAAAAGTGTAGAAGATTGATATCAGGGTAGGAATCCTCATCTTAAATGGGTTTTCGGCCTAGTGTTTTTTGTATAAGTCCTTTTAGTCCTCTTGCTTGACTTCGAGTGATTAGTCCAAGAAGTTAATTCCTATCATTTGCTTGAGGTTAAGAAAGATTTGTCCTTAATTTGGATGGAGCTTGTTATGGTGGTTCTACTCTCGCCTCTTTTACTACGTCTTCGAGTTGGTAAGGGATTAAATCGATAACATTGAAGGTGGGGGATACACTATGGTCCTTTAGTAGTTTGATTTAGCAGGCATTATGGTTGACCTTTTTCAGGACCTTTAATGGACCATCAACTCGTTGAGATAGTTTGCTCTGTCTTAGGTGTAGAAATCTCTCTTTATTGGGGTAAATCCATACTAAGTCACCTAGCTTGAAACAAATAGTTTGACAGCCTCAATTATCGGTCTCTTATTTCTTTTGGTTGAATTTGGTGATCTTCTTTGTCATGGATTGGTGCAACTCTTGCAATTCTTGGGCTTAGGTGACTTTAGATTGACTTTCTTCTGCATCTATGGGGGTACTAATAAGTTCTAAGGGAATAGTGGGATTGAAGCCATAGATGACCTTAAAAGGAGTCTTCTTAGTGGTGTTATGGACAATTCAGTTGTATGTGAATTTCACAACTGGTAAACACAAGTCCCAATCTTTGAAATTCTTTCCCATGATAGTTATAAGTAGATTTCCTATTGTCCTATTCACCACTTCAGTCTAGCCATCAATTTGAGGGTAGCTACTAGAACTGAACATAAGTTTAGTCCTAAGCCTTCTCTATAGTGTTTTCTAGAAATAACTCAAGAATCTCATATCTTGATCTAAGACAATAGCCTTTGACACTCCATATAATTGAACAACCTCTTGTAGAAACAGATGAGTAATATATAAAGTGTCATTCATTCGATGGTATGGAATGAAGTGTGCCATTTTGCTGTTTTGGTCCACTACAATAAAGATTGAATCCTTTCCTCTAGATGTCTTCGATAACCGTAAGACAAAGTCCATGCTGAGGTCAGCTCAAGGTACGGTTGGCTTTGGTAGAGGCATATACTCCCCATGCAACTCTCTCTTTCCTTTTGCTTGTTTACATACCTTACAACTTTCAACTACTTGGTAGACATCCTTAGCCAAATAGGGCTAGTAAAAATTCCCTTTCAATGGTTCAGCTATTTTGGTCTCTTTGAAGTAATTGGATAATCCACCATGTGAGCCTCTTTAACCAATAGCTCATGTGTAGAGAAAGTTGGTATGCATAACCTCTTCTCTTTGAATAGATAACCATCCTTTAAGTAATATCCTCCAATAACTACTCTTTCCCTTCACTTCTTAAGAATAGGACCAAAACATTGGTCTTGAGCATACTCCTTAGTGATAAGAGAAAATCTTAACAATTATGTTCACAAGGTAGTCAGTAGAGTTTGCCGACGTGATAGGGCATCCATGACTACATTGGCTCTGCCTTTCTTATGTCAAATCGCATAAGAGAAACGTTCCATAAATTCCAACCTTTTTTCTTGCTTTTTCTAAAGTTTATTCTAACTACCAAGATGCTTCAAGCACTCATGGTCTATATAAATCACAAACTCTAAGGTAATAGATAGTGTTGCCAAATGTAAGAGCTTGGAAAAGAGAGTACAACTCTTTTTCATACACAAAGTAGTTTAGTGTGACACCATTGAGCTTCTCATTATGGTAAGCAATAGGTTAGCATTTTTGCATCAAGACAATACCAACACCAAAGCTTGACGTGTTGCATTCTAATTCTAACGGCTTATCAAAATTTGGCAAAGCTAAGAGAGGGGCAGTAGTGAGCTTCTTCTTAATCTCCTTAAAGCTCTACTCCTTTTAATCATTTCATTGGAATGCTTCACTCTTCTTAGTGAGCTTGGTCAATGGTACTAAAGTTCCTAATGAATCTTTTATTGAAAGAAGTAAGGCCATGAAAGCTTCATACTTTAATAATGCTCTGTGGTATCGACCATTCGAAGATAACTTAGGCCTTTTCTTCATTTGCTTGGATTCCATCTCTAGATACCACATACCAAAGATAGAAAGCTTCACCTTGACAAAACATACATTTCTTCAGGTTCCTATGCAATTTCTCAATACGTAGAATATCAAAAACAGCTTGAAGGTATTCTACATGGTCAGCTAAATCAGCACTATACACTAATATGTTGTCAAAGTACTTGACTACATATTTTCCAATTAGTAGATGCATCACATAGTTCAAAACCAACCACTTATGTGAATTTGATGGTAGCCACTTCATAAGTCAATCTTCGAGAATATCTTAGCATTATGAAGCTCATCCAATAAGTCATCGAGTCTCAATATTGGATATCTATACTTAATAGTAATACAGTTGATAGCTCAGTTGTTGATACACATACACTACGAACCATCCTTCTTTGGGACAAGCAAAGTTGTCATAGCATAAGGACACATGTTCTCTCTTACATAACCTCATTCTATCAACTCATCTACTTGTCTCTTCAACTTGATAGCCTACTCAGGATTCATTCTATAAGCGGGTCTGTTTAACAGGGCTGCTCATGGTTGTAGAACAATACAGTGGTCTATGCCTTATGTTAAAGGTAATGCCTTAAGCAACTCTTCTAGGAATAGGTCGAATAATTAATCAATCAACCTTCGGATCTCATCAAGCACATCTTCTAAGTCTCAGCTCCAATAATCTCCTAATAAGTAAGAACATAGGCTCATCAACCTTCTTAGTAGCTTAGAGCTCTCGATGATTCATTATAGGTCCTTCTTCTTACTAGCTTGGGTAAGTTGATTATAGGTCTCATTCACCTAACTTGGTGTCATGGGTTGCAGCACAATCTTCTTTCCTTTCTTAACAGAGGCATAGGTGTTTTTATATCCATTGTGAATATATGCGGTCAAACAACCAAGGTCTTTTAAGTAATAAATGTGAAACTCCTATGGGTCCGACATCACATATCACTTCATATCTATATATGTTCCCAACATAGAATGGCACAACTACTTACTCTATAACATACAAAGCACCTGTGTTAAGTAGCCAACGTAATTTATAAGGTCACGGGTGCTTAGAGTTTGATAGTCCTAACCTTTGCATAAGGGACCTTGCAACCACATTGGTACAACTCCCTCTATCTACAATGATGGTGTACAATTGTCCCTTAATAGCACATTTGGTATGAAAAAAATTTTCTCTCTACTCTTATTCGGAGCTTAGCGATGTGTTTAGCACTTGCCTTAGCACTAGGGTCATCGCTTCACCTTGCTTGGCATAGATATAGCTCTCCTCTTTATCCTTAGCTTCAACTCTTACATCATTCTTTCCATCTTCATGCTCACTCTCATTGGTGCTATCCACTATGTCTCCTTGAAGCACCATAGTACATTGGTTAGGACATTCAATAGCCATGTGTCCATAACCTAAACATTTGAAACACTTCACCTCATTTGTCTTCCATTTGGAGGTTTATCCTTTCTTATATGTCATTGAGGTTGGCTTATCTTTAGCTTAGCTCTTCTACCTACTCGACTATCATCAAGTTAATCATGCTTTTCCTTAGCTTAAGAGGGTCTCCTTGGCTTGGCATGGGTAGGTTGGCATGGAGCAAGAGCTTAAGAAAAACTCGAACTAGGTTTGCTCGGAGCATTTTTCCTTTGCTTTTCGATCCTCAACGCTACTTTAATGGCCTCTTCTAATGTATAAAACCTTTGTATTTCCACCTTCTTGCAAATATCATATTTGTGTCTAGAAATGAATCTCGATACTGAACGAGCCTTAGGTTCATCCATGTCAACTTAATTTGTTAACATTTGGAATTCCCTAACATAGTCATCAATGGTTTAGCTTCCTTAGCAAAGGTCTTGCAACTTAGCAAATGTGACTTGCCGATACATCTTCGGTATGAATCTTCCCCTCAGTAGCCTCTTTATCTCTTCCTAGGTACTCATACCTCGCCTTCCATTTCTCACTCTAGCTACATTTAAATTCTTCCACCACATAACAACATATCTAGAAAATTCAAGTGTAGCAAGTCAAACCTTTATTACATTAGCATATCCATAACAGTTGAACACCTTCTTAATCATTTCTTCCTACTACAGATACTTATCTACATCTCCACTTCTATTAAAGATTGGGATTTACACCTTGACATTGTCAAGTCCTCAAGGAGCTCGACATCCTTATTCTTATGCTTGATGATATTTTACTTCAACTTCTTCCTCTCCATTGTCCCCTACTTCTACCTCTTCAATTTCATCTAGCTTTAACCTTCGCCTAACAACTCATTGTACCACTCCTCTAGCTCAATGGGGTTGAATTGGGTCATTAGTTTGACCAACCTAACCATATCGTCTCTTAGGAACATTCTTAACATGGGTACGGTGAGGTATACCCTATAGTTGTTGCTTATTGGCTTACATTAAAGTAACCAAACTCTCAGTAAGATTGGTGAATCTGTTAAGCTTATTGTTGATTGACTTGGGGTATTATTATCATTTAAGCCATGGCTAGCATGAGTGCCACTATTTTAGTCACCAATAACTTCTTGAACGCTCAAATCTGACATGGTATAACGCTTTAATAGCTCAAACAACTTGATATCTAACAAAGACACTTCCACTTACTATGCAAAATCTCACTAATACACTCCAACCACTCTAATACCTAACACAACTCAATACAATACTAAAGTGAAACTTGCTCTATTTTTGTAGTGAAAAATAGAGTAACAATAGCTTTCATACTTATCTTATGTAACTATTACTACTTAGCTTGCTTACTTTAAAACCTACTTCAACACTTTCAAACTCACTTCTCATGAATACATTGCAGTAGCTACAAAAGGAACACAATAGCTACTGATAGCAAACACGAACAAAACTCCACTATAATTTACACACTCCCTCTCAGAACCATGCTTTGATACTAGAGAAGCTGATGCATCTCTGGGGACAAACACATAGAGGAGCACCAGAACAGATGAGAATGAAAAGAAAATAAGGGGTTAGCAAATCTAGGTAGCTACCAACTGAATATGACACACCAATTAATCTTACTTGGCTTAATCCAAGCACTTGATATGACATATGAATTTCATACTAGAGTTACTCTCCACTATTCCTTACTAAAGGGGATAGATAAGAGTTAAGGGTAATGAGAGAATACTGAGGTTGCTCTATAAAAGGAACTCGTAATTTTAATAATGACGAAGTAAGTTGTTTGCATACAACAAGTCAAGTATTTATATGACCTCAACTAGGGTTATACTAAGAAAGGAAAAGACAAAATGGATAATGTACATAAGATTCCTAAAACATTCCCAAAGGGTAAAGAAGGTAAATAATATACTATATAGAAAAGTAAAGAATCATTTTGGAACATTATGTTAGATGACACATTTTGAACAGTGGTTAGTGGTCTCGAGTGTAGCTGGTCTTGTTGAAGTAGATCTTGAGGTAGCTCAACATTGGCAAAATTCGATTCGGATGGGGTTAGAAGAAAGTTAGTAGTCAAAATAGGTCTACTCTGGTTCGGGTCAGAGCTCAAGCACTTAAAGATGCTTGGACTGTCTTTAGGTTGCTTAGCTCGACATCTTAGCAGATTAGAAGGTTAGCAATTTAGCTTAAGTAGATGCTTAGCACATAGTGGCTCAAAAATTATATTGGACCATACTAAAATTTGGTACTTAAGTAGGCATAAGTGTAGAAGATTGAGATCAGGATAGGAATCTTCTCCCTAAATGGGTTTTTGGCTTAGTGTTCTTTGTGTAAGTCCTTGTAGTCCTCTAGCTCAGCTTCAAGCGATTGGTTCAAGAAGTTGATTCCTATCACTTAGGGACCACCAACTCGACATCTTGCTTGATATCATATTTAAAATTTTTTAGTATAGAAACATGGAAGATGCTATGTATTTTAGCTAACTATGGTGGTAAATCCAACCGATAAGCAACATCTTCAATTCTTTCTTGAAAACATGTGGTCCTATGTACTGGGGAGTTAATTACCTTGTTTCTTCCTACTTAACACATCTGCTACTACATTTACATTGTCGAGGTGATACTGAATATCTACATCAAAATTTTTTATTAACTCTAACCATCTTCTCTACCTCATTTAAGCTCTTTCTACATAAAGAAGCATTTTAAACTCTTGCGATTAGTGAAGATCTTGTGCTTCTCACTGTACAAATAATGTCTCCATAATTTAAGTGCCAAAACTACTACTACCACCTCTAGATCATAAGCTAAGTAATGTTTCTCATATGGCTTTAACTAGCAAGAAACATACACTATCACCATTCCATCCTACATAAGCATACAATCTAAACCCTTGTGTGAAGCATAACTATATATTACAAACTCTTCCTTGCTTCTAGGTAAGGCTAACACTAGTGCCATTATAAGTCTTCTCTTCAATTCTTGGAAGTTGTTCTCACAATTGTCATCCCAATCAAACTTTACTCCTTTCTACATGAATCTTATTAGTAGGGCTGCTAACATAGAGAAAGCTTTAACAAAATTCCTATAATATTTGGCTAAAACTAGAAAACTTCTAGTCTCTATTAATATCTTAAATCTTAGCTAATTAAGGATTGCTTTAATATTCTTGGGTCTATCGAAAATCCATCTTTGCTAATAATGTGTCCTAAAAAGGAAACTCACTCCAACTAAAACTGGCACTTGGAGAACTTAGCATAAAGCTTCTTAACTTACAACCTCTTCAGCACCTATCTCAAATGTCCTTCATATTTTGCCTCAATAGTGTAGTAAACTAGAATATCATCAATGAAAATTACTATAAACCTATCTAAGAAATCTCTAAACACTTGGTTCATGAGATCCATAAAAGAGGTTGGCACATTTGTCACCTAAACAACATAATCTAAGAACTCATACAATCCATATCATGTTCTAAAGGTAATCTTAGGTATGCCTTTTGAAAAGACTGGAGTTCCCTACAACTGGTCAAAGAGATCATTAATATGAGGGAAAGGATACTTATTCTTGATCGTCATACTATTAAAATCCCTATAATCAATATAGAGGCACATACTTCCATCTTTCTTCTTCACAAAGAGGACTCGTTTACCCCATGATGACGTACTAGTTGTCTTGCAATTCTTGTAATTTCTTTGCTTCTTCAATTCAACCAATTCTACTAGTGCCATCCATAGGCCACTTTAGAGATAGCTTTGCCCTTGGTACCAATTCAACACTAAACTCAACTTCTCTAGCTAGAGGCAAACTAGGCAAATACTTAAGGAAAACATCTTAGAACTCACTTACTATGAAAACTCCTTTTAACTCTACAATCTAACTTGATTTTTTAGTCATGGTTGCTAATCAATTACTAATACATAGTTCATATGAAGAGAACTTTGAAGGTTCTTAATCCTCCAACTAGAAACTAAAAGGCTCTTCATCTTTAAGAGTGAAAAGTACTAGCTTATTGTAACGATATGATGAGTGTGTAAATGTACATATTTTATAGTTAATTTTACAATGCTTTTGTAAGATTTTCTATGTGTTTGTATTGAATTCAATGCCTCATTTATATTTTGATTTTGGCTTCATTTAATTGATTTTAAAGAGTTTGATGATTTTTGGTTAGCGTTTTGGAAGATTTGAAGATGATTTTGATGAGTTTTAAAGCCTTGGAAAGGATCACACCTATGAATAATGACCATAAACTGAAATTGCTGGCAAATGAGTAAGAAAAGAAGCAAGAATAGGTATATAAAGAGAACCATGGGCAACGATAATGGGCATGATATTTGGGGGTGGTCATTCTATGGATTGTAGATCTTTTATTTTTGGAAAGATTTGAAACTTGGAAGTTTCCTTACACTTATAAATAGATAAGAGCCTTGTAAACATGTAAGGTAGAATAGATAGTTCATTCTTATTATGTTAGAATAAGGGTATAGAAGAGGAGAAGAATGTCATTTAAAGTAGCTTTTGAAATTCAACATCAAAAGTGATAGGAGCAACGTTTAATCTTGCATCAATTCCTTTCTATACATTGATTTAGACATTGTGAAACATATTACTTCCCTCATGCTTAATTAATATTATCTATTGGATAATTAAGACTATCGATTAATAAATTGAATGTGTAAACTCCGCAAATTTAGCGTTTTAGATAACGAATCGATTTAAATATTATAGGTAATTACCCTAACTTAATGGAGTTAGTTAATTTAAAACTAACTAAAATTTTAAACTCAAACATAATACAAAGGATAAAAACCTTAAAATTTTACTCAAAACATAAATTGCGTACTAAAACCTTAAATCCGATGTATGTGCAAATACTCGAAATCGAACTCGAACTTGATTGAAACCCTAAAACTATAACTTTAAGCTTATAAAATGAATAAATATCACTTAATAGTAATTTAATCGTAGTTGATTGCAATTATTGACTAAATCGTGTAATTGCATAAAACTTTTAACGAAAACGTTGAAATAACTTGTAAATATTATCAACATAATAGGTACCAATCAAATTAATAAATTTTCATAAAATTCCAAAATTTATTTATAAATGTTATTTTTATTATTTTTACGTTTGGAAAATATACATATACTTATTTTTATTTTCCTTTTCTTTTTCCTTCTTCTTCTTCTTTTTTTTTTTCCTACTTGAATTCTAGTTGCAATGTGCAGTAGCCCATGTGTTTGATTTCTTTGTACATGTGTTAAGTAATTAAAGGACAAAGGATAAATTTGATAAAATAATTGTACTATCTTCATTAATATTTGATTTGCTTGGATTTGTTCCTTTATTTTTCATTTTTAATTGCTTTATATCCTCCCCATTGTACACGTTTGGAAGTTGAAAAATCTGGAAGAAGAAAACCAAAAAAAAAAAAAAAAACAAAGAGAAAGAGAAAACCAAGCAAAATGCACCCACATAAACTAAGCCAATATTAAGAAGAAGAGGAAGAAGAAGAAGACTAAGGAGATTTGATCAATTAATTTACTAAATAATTTAAGTAGGTTGTTAATTATTTTGTACATGTATGTATATTCTATAACATGTACATATATATTGGGTATTTTTTTTTATGTATGTATGTGTAAATATATATATATTTTATATAGTATAAAGTATGTACATGTATGTGTATATAATATAAATATATACTATGTATTTCCTTATGTATATATATGTACACATAACTATATATGTCTATATGTATACGTAAGTAGTATTTTTTTTAAGATATATTATGTATGTATAAATGAATATATATGTGTATATACTTAACAATTATTTTAGTATATGATATGTATATACATGTACCATGTATTTTTGTATATATATGTACTTAGTATTCATTTTGAGTATATGATGTATTTATAAGGTATAAAAATAAGTATATGTATATGAGATATATATATATATATACATGTATTATTTATTTTCGTATTTATGTATATATGTACATATTTAGTACTTCCTTTAGGTACATATACATATATATATATATATATATGTAGTAGGTGTGGACATATATGTATATAATATACTTAATATTTCACATTATATGGTATATATATGTATATATATATACGTGTATATTATATATATGGTATATAATATATAGTTAAGGTTAAGATAATTTAATACATCAAGTATAGTATACGTATAAATGTATGTATACGAATAGTGTCATAGATGTAGAAATACGAGTATATTTAAATAGTACATATATAATATACTATAATAGTAATTTAATAAATATATATAAATATTTATGTATACCGTAACTTTAGGAGGAAGTTTAGCAAAATAATTAATTCGGAAAATTTAATAAAATATAGTAATAAGTATTAATATATAATTATTATTATACTGTAAAAATATAAGAAATAAGAAAATAATAGGAAAAAGTATAAAAAGGACACATAACACTTCCAGATGCTACTATTGATTTGTATGATTGATTCATCGATATGTATTCCTATTTGGAAACTGGAAACTAAACTGTTGATTAAGGTATTCACCTAAGTGAGCCTTATGTGAAGAAATGTAATATAAAGCTAAGAAACAAAATTGAAGATGAGATAGTTGAATTGTTTATAACATGGAACTTGAGATTTGTACTTGATACTAAGTTGCTGTACTGTTTACTGCATTCATGGTATGGCACAAAAGGACTTACAAGTCGAGTTTCTGAAAAGCTAGAAAACTGTTGAGTTGGCTTTGGAGCATATAGAATGCATTGCTCACTGATTACATATTGGATTTTTAAACTACAAAAGGTGGTTTTTGTTAGGGGTACTACTCCTAAGCAGCTCCTTATTGCCTTAGGTTTTTAGACGTAGTATCCAGATGTTTGAGTATGTTGACTAATCAAATAAAGAATTGGAAAAGTATAGGATATCGGTACCAATGCATGTCACGTATATGAGCATAGTATGTATTTTTTACATAAATAGTTTGTATTGATAACTCGGGTTACAAGATTGGATGTCTTATAGTAGTGATCTATATGAATGTATGTATGTACATTCTATGTTTTGTTTTATCTACTATCACTTAACTCATAGAGAGCTGAGGGGATACTTGTGTATCCTCAGGTTATGAAGAGAATTGATGGAGCAGCATCAGCTAGGGGGAAAAATTTTTTGAGAGTGCGTAAGATGGAGTTAGTTGCTTTTAAAGAAGTTTGGTCATATTTTGTTCTTATTCCTATAAAGGATCTATATACATGAAAAAAAAAATACTATATTTTAGGTTTGGTTATGTTGACAAATGTAAACTTTGGTATAAACAGGCGTTAAGCTGAACTCCGTTATAGTATACTTTTTTTACAAATAGAACTTTTGTTAAGTACAAACAAGTATTCCTATGTGATGGTACATCCTGTGCTATGTCAAGATGTGATACGATGATAACAAAATCTTCAATAGGATATATAATTAGACAAGTGAAAACTTTAGGTATATAATTGCAAAAAAGGGTAAAGTTGAGGTATAAGTCGTGATATTAACCCAATCCATAACAACCCTAAACTTAGGAACACCATAAATCTACTACGTGTCTCTAGTATCTATTGACAAGTCAAGTACAAACAATAGTTTATTATCTCCAAGAAAAAAATAATAATAATTCCATTGACACTCATGAAAGATAATTAATCTCCAAACAACAATAGTCTCATCATATACTTTCATCTCATAATAGACTGCAATATAACAATATTAACCCTCATAAAGTCTCATGATAAATAAATAACATAAACAAATCTCCATATACAAGAAGTCTTCACCTCGAAACATAAAAGGTTAAATCTCATCATCGTAATAATAATAGACATAATCTCTCGTATCCTTATCCTAATAATAGTAGTATGGATCCTCATTATTGTCAAACCTACCCATTCATCAATATCTCTTCCACCTGAAAATGATGAGGCCTATGCCTAGTATGTGAAATACACAAACATAGGTGCATGAAAGGTATAATAAACGTAAAAATGTAGTAATGCAACATAATAAAAGAACCAACATCTAATTATCATCTATCAATTAATCCATAAATAGCATGGTTAGGATTACTTGCTACTAACCCTAACTTGGAGTATGTCATGACTCCCTACATGGTTCTTAGGTTAAGACACTAGCAATGTGACACTTATCTAAATAGGCACTAGGATAATGGTACAATGACCTCTAGACACCAAACTTATTTACCTCAAATCCTTTCTAAGGAAGACTCTACTCCTTGGTGTTCTAAGGATCATCTCGGTGCTACCTTAGGGATATTAGTTCTACGATCTCCTAAGCCTAACCAAGTACAAACAAAACGTAATTTAATGGTTCAAATGTTTATTAATCGAGTTATGTTTACTAACAAAACACATACCTGGATCGAAGTAGTGTGGTTTAACAATAACTAGATTTGTAACAACTTTTACACTTAACTTATCCATGTGAAATAAAGCTTATAGAACCTTTTTTTTTTTTTTTTAATTTCTAAAGCCTATTCTTAATTTTGAGTAATTCTATTTTATTTCACCTAGATAGGTTGACAGGTTGAAAGTTGATAGCTCAATCTAACTAAGAAGACTTTACTTATTTTTCAATTTAATACTAAAGTTGTAGGTCAATTAGTTAAGTAATTTTTAAGAAATATAAACATAGTAAAGCTAAATAATATGGATATGGGTAGAAGGATGAATACGAAACCAAAATACATGGATGGCTTTTTTCACCACATATATGGCATGTACTTCACTTTATGTAAGCCTTAAACTCCATATACATGGAGTGTAAAATTGTACATGCTATATATTACATATCGAAAAGTACACGGCTTGTGTACTTTTATACACATTGTGTACTCTGCTTTCATGTAAACAGTGTTTGCTTTATGCCATTTAACCCCTTTTACTTTTTTTTTCCCCAAATCCTACTCACTTTGAGATTGAACATCCACTTTTAACCACTTTCATTAATTCAATTCCTAAGAAAATCTGTATCCTTAAATTCATATACATTAATCTTTAATCCAATGATAACTAAGGGGCACTCAGGTGTATTCTTACATCAAGAATCGTAATTGTGAGGCATGCTACACGCCAATCTTAACCATAACACCTAGAGTTGCACAATTAATAATAATGAATCATTACAAAACTCTTTCCTTTGTCAAAGATTAGCAATTCACTTATTGGGTTAGGGTTCTTTTTTTCTTAACTCGTGCCTTCCTATTTCCCAAATCTGATCACTTCTATAGAATTATGATTGCTTCTTATATTAGTAAATAATGAAAACTAACTGTTTAAATAAAAAAATTGCCATTATAAAGCCTTGCTTAAGTCTAATTCCTATAGTTTACTTGGAGAAAATTCTACAAAAACAATAGGGTTAAAACGAAGCCTTTAACCTTATTACTTTTGATTAACTTAACCATTTTTTTTTCCTTTTATTGGCCTTTTATTATTTTATTTTTCATGGTATAACATCATTGGTAGTTTCTAGTCTAGCAACTTTGCTTGTTTTCTTTTTGCTAATTAGTTGAATGAATGGTTGGTTACACCAACCCCAACAACCACCCCACCACCCCTAACCTAAAAAAAAAAAAAAAGAGGTTACAAATATGAGAATGTAATTGCTCATTTCATTAAGTGCATGTACGCATGTATAGACACCTAATTTTTGCCCTCCTTTTATTTTTTATTTTTAGAATAAGTTATAGGGTCTTAAATTAGAAAAAGTATTAAAAAAATAGAAAATTAAAGAAAACCCAAAAAATAAGAGGTCTAGTAAAATACAAAAAATAGAAAAATAAGAAAACCTAAAAAATATGAAGTTCAAAAAACACCAAAAAATAGGAAAATAGGAAAAAGTACAAAAAATAAGAAATTTAGAAAAAAATGAGAAAATTTAGAAAAATATTTAAGTCACAGAAAATAAAAAAAAAGAATAAAAAAATAGGGGATTTAGAAAATAATCTTTTAGGTAATCTGAATGGAATAGATTTTTAATATAAATAAACTTATAATAAAAGACCGTTGGATCTAGGCTTAAATTTAAATCTAGCCCAGTTTGACCTAGTTGTATGTGCAATTTAATTGAACATATAGATAAGGCATAGGCCAACAACTTAATGGTAAAGCAATTGGACTAAGTGCATGGATTTAACTAGAGGTCAAGGGTTCAAAACTCACTAAAGGCATGAGGGTAGTTTTTTATCTTTTTTTTTTTTTTTCAAGCTCCATGTGTTGCCACATGTCAAGGCCTCATTGGGCCACATGTCTAATTGCGACACGTGGTGCTTTATGATTGGCTATGACAACACGCTTTCTTTCCCCCCCCCATTTTTTTCCCATTTCCTTATTCTTTCCTTCTCTTTCTTTTTTTTTTATCAAAAAAAAAAAAAAAACACAGCACACAAAAGGGGGGGGGGGGGGGGGGGGGAATTCCTTTTTTGAAAAAATACATATACATAAAGCAAAAGAAAACACACATATAAGGGGCCCACATACTCTCTCTCGACGTCTCTCTCTCTCTACTAACCTCTCTCTTACTCTAAACTAACCCTCCCCTCTCTCTCTCTCTAGATTTTCTGGTCGAATACCTAAGTACGCAATGGACCTACTCTCACCCTCTCTACTGCCTCCCTCTTTTAGGCTCTTTCTCTCTCCATGACCACTCCCAACTGGATTGCATCCCCTCACTCCCTAACCTTTCTCTCTCCTGACCAGTCACCCCATCCACATCAACCAAAATCCCCAAATCCCGAATCACCCTCACTACCAATGAACCCATACTAATTGTAGACACCTAATTTTTGTCCCCTTTTATTTTTCAAATTAGGCTATAGGGTCTTAAATTAGAAAATGTTTTAAAAAAAATAGAAAATTAAAGAAAGCCTCAAAAAATGAAGAAATTTAGAAAAATAGGAATTCTAGAAAAACATAAGAAAATAGGAAAATAGTAAAAAAAAAAACAAAAAAAAATAAGAAATTTAGAAAATAAAAAAATAAAGAAAAAAAAAGAAATTTTGAAAAAATCACAAAAATAAAATAATAAAAAATAAAAATAAATAAATAATAGATTTTAGAATATAACATTTTGTTAGATTAAATTTAGGTTTAGAAGTTGGGCCATTGAACTTAGGCTTAGATTTAAATACAGCCTAAGCTGACGAAGTTTATATGTATAATTTAATTGTACATATGGACAAGGCACAGGCTAACAGCTTGACGGTTAAGCATATGGACATAACACCAGCATTAAGCATAAGGTCTTGAGTTCAAAACTTGGCAAAGGCAGGGAGGCCTTTTTCTTATTTTTTGGTTTTCAATCATATCAGGGATTGCTACGTATCAAGGTTTGATTGCTCTACGTGTCCTGACACGTGGGATCATCGGATTTGTTGGCCTGCTGATGTGGCACCATGTTACATGCTGGGGGTTAGTCGGCACGGCTAACGTAGCACTACATCAGCCCACCTTTTCTTCCCCCTTCCTTCCTTCTCCTTTCTTTTTCCTCTCTTTTACTCTCTTTCCCTCAACTTTCTCTAGGTTTCCAGCACTTTTTGCTTCAAATTACCTACTTTAGCATGATTTTTGGACCCTTTCTCATCGCAATTTCACCAAATCAAGGCGAAATTGAATAATAGACATAACCTTTTGTGAATCGATACAAAAAACATGTCTAAATACAGTCAAAAGAGCATTCAAATTAAGCTCCAAAAATCGGAAAAAAATTGTTTTCCTGGGCATTTTTCATTAATTCGATTCCAACTTTCCTTTGTTTTTGGGTTGGATTTGTATATAAATTGATGATCATGGGACATAGACAAATACACACAACGAACAGAATCAATCCCTACATTCTCTTTATCCATTCCCGATCACTTTCTCTCTCTAACCTACTCTCTCTCTCTTCGATTCTCTCTCTTCACTATGACCTGAGCTGAGCCACCACTCTAGGAAGACTACTCACAGCTCAGGCTCTCCAACCTAGCTATTTTTGACCTTCGTAGTGACCCCCAACTGCATTACCAAGCAACCACCATCGAACCCTAACTGCCCTTTCTCTCTCTTTCTTCGAACCACCACCCCTAGCCACCCTCAAGTGAAACTAAGCCTACAACCAAACTCCTTACACTCTGAAAAACCTATCCCAACCCACTAATCATACCTAGCAGCCCCCACATGGCCAAACCACCTAAATGGCTCCAAAACACCAAGGTACTAAACCTACCCACCCTCCCCAATCTCCAATCCAATACTCATAAAAAGATTGTTACCCGCTCATTTTGGTGGACAAAACAATTTGAATTGTGCCCCACTAGTGTTGGAGAAGAAGAAGCCAAGATCCGACCTGTCCGACCTACCTAGGTTTGACCCGTACATCTGGATCCGTCTAAAGTTTTTTTTTTAATATTTTTAATTCTTATTTTTTTTGTTGTTTTATTTTTGTTTATTTGTTTTGTGTAAATGTAATAGAAAATAGTAATAATGAAAAAAAAGAAAAGAAAAAGAAAGGAAAAAGAAAAGAAAAAAAAAAGAACAAAAAAGAAAAAAAGAAAGAGAAGAAAAATAATAAAAATAGAAAAAAAAAAGAAAAAGAAAGAAAATAGTCTATTTATTTACTTTAATAGAAATAGATAGAATAAGTATAAAATAAATAAGATAGTAAAAAAAAATAAAAATAAATAAATAAATAGGTTAGTAAACGAAAATCATTTTCACACTTAGAAAAATTAAGTTTTCCAAAAATAAGTGAAAATAAATAAACCCTTTTTCCAAATTAGGACTATTTTTAGAGTTTCTAAAAATAAAACACTAATTATGACCCTTTAAAAAGAATTTCCTTAAATAAATTGAACTAGGTAAAAACGTAAATGCGACCTTTTTTCAAAAATTAAGATCAAACCACTCACTAAAGTTTTTTATAAATGAACTACGGAGGTCTGATCTTGAATAGCGGGTACATAGGCACCTGTATGTAAGTATAAGGCAACTTAAAATATAGAAAGTTTTATTTTTTTCCATTTTTAGATATTTATGTAAATTAATTAATTTAGTCAGATGTATCATAATTAGATGTTTTTTAGAAATTAAAAAGGGTATATTTGAAAAGTGAAGTTAAATTTGGAAAGTTAAAAGTGGTACTCGTTTAGGGTTTAATAAATTAGCCCCTAGCTCCAGATCTTTAGTTTTAAAAAAAAACCGTATTTATAACTTGATTTTTTTAATCGATAAACCGGTAGCTAAATTATAACTAATCCACCCAATTAGTTATAACTTAACCCCTTTTCCCGGCTTCGGTCTAGTAGCGACTCCAAATCTTTTTAAGTTGAAAAAATGGTTTTCTTTAAACCCCAGTCGATGGTTAATATTAAATGGGTAGAGTTTAGTATTGATCGATTTAGAAAAGACCTAATTTTATAAAAAAAAACCAGGAGGGTGAAAAACTAAGCTCGACACTAACCCAATCCTCTCTCTCGACCACCACAACTCATGACCCACTGTCCTCCATTAAAGACTAAACCACTACCCAATGCTAACTCCCTTGCATGATTGACTTGCTTAGCACACACTGACCTCAATCTTTCTTTCGCACCTAACCCACTCTCTCATTAACCGAACACCCTATGACATAACACATAACTACAACAGCCCACTTTCTCTCTTGCAAACCTACCCATGCTACTCTCTTGGTTACTACCATCCACGAACAACAACCACAAACCACCCCCTATGCACACACATAACCGAACAACGAACTAAACATGCTATCCTCATTAATCATCACTCAAACCACCAGAGAAACCTGTGGCGCTTCTCTAACCCCCCCTAAGCCTAATCCGATCCACATAAAATTGTTGTCTCCTACTTAAAATACACCTCGCAATGGCCTTCGACATGCCGCTTTAGCTACTGGATGCAATCAGAATTCGATCCAGTCCAAACCTACTTGACCTGAATTGGATCAGAGCCAAACTCACTAACCCGTGCACTACTTTGTCCATTTCTCCATTTTCCATTTTGGTTTTGGTGTTGTATTATTTTTTTTATTTATCATTTCATTTGTTTGTAAAGTGAATGTAATTGTAATTAAAAAAAAATAAAAAGAGAAAAAAGAGAGAAAAATCGAAAAAAGGAAAGACAAAAGAAGAAAAAAAGAAAAAGAAGAAGAAAAAAGGAAGAAGTATTTAGTTTAGTTTTATTTATTTATTTTCAAGTTTTAGCCAAAAAACCAAAAAATAAAAAAAAAAGTAGACGAACAATAAATGAAAATAATAATAAAATTGTTTTATCACTTAGAAAATTAATTTTCCAAAAAAATAAATAAATAAATCAAACATTTTCCAAACTAAGGCATTTTATAATTTCTAAAAACAAAATCTAATTTAAGGCCCTTTAGGAAATTTCTTCAAATAAATTAAAATGGGTAAAAATGTAAACCCGGCTATTTTTCCAAAATTAAAATCAATCAACCTGCTATGTTTTTTATAAATGAACTATAGAAGTCTAATCCTAAATAACTCGTACATAAGTACTGGGTAACTTAAAATGTGGAAATTTTTATTTTTCCATCTTTGTAGATATTTGTATAAGTTAATTAATTTAGTCACATATAATATGATTAGTCGTTTAGAAATAAAAAATATTATATTTGAAAAGCGAAGTTAAATTTGGGAAATTAAAAAGTGATACCCGTTTAGGGTTTGTTAAATTAGCCCCCGAGATCTAGATCTTTGGTTTAAAAGAAAAAACCTTTTTATAAAATGATTTAATTGATAGATTGGTAGCTAAGTTATAACCAATCCACCCAATTGGTTCTAACTTAACTATTTTTCCCGACTTTAATATGGTGGCAACTCTAAAGTACTTTCAAAATAGAAAAAGAATCGATTTTCTTTAAACCCTAATCGAGGATTAAGGTTTAGTACTGATCGGTTTAAAGAAGATATAATTTCAAAAGAATTGGGAGGGTGAAAAATCAAGCTTAATAGCTTGGCGACTCCATTGGGGACGTCAAGAGGGTTAACCACATAAAAACATTTCAAAATTAAAATTGCTTTTTAAAATACCCATGTTATTTAATTGTTTGTTTATTTATTTGTATATTTATTTGTTATTGACTTCATGTATATATTTGTTTTTATTAGCATATTTTATTTTGCAAATAGCACACATTGTGACATAGGGGGTTCATTCGTTGCGTCAAAGATGTAGGGTAGATACAGTCAAACTCAAGTCGTCTTAGGACCCTAGGAGAGGGGCCATTGTGTAAGTTCTGGATGTAGTGGGGTAACTACCGTTTAAGACCAGTTATGCTACCTCACTTAAGCTCACTGTGACTAATGAAAGTAATTTCTAAGAAACAAGTGAGGTCACACAGCTTAAGGACCTTTTAGAACTCATCCTAATTGCATATATTTCCCTTCAAGCTTGAGTTAAAACAATACTCTTAAGAAACTGTAACCTTACTGATCATTTAAGAGTTTTAATGTAAGTAAATTTTGGAAAATTATAGTAGGGCTGCAACTTGAGGAGTAATGTATTAACCCAAAATGACCCTAGCATCTACATATTTCCACTTGTTTTCTTTTTTCTTTTCTTTTCTTTTTTTTTTTTTTTTTTATCTTTTGTTGCATTGATGATTGATTCTTGTCCATAAAATGTATAAATTTAGGATGGCAAACAACCAAACAAATGATTAAGCAAACAATAGGCCACTGGACATCTCTAAGATTCGTAAGCAAATGTTGAGAGATAAAATTACCTATTTAAAGGAAAAGCTTAAGTGTTCTAAGGCTCACAACTGGGCTTTAAGTTCTCTTCTAACATAGGTCATTAGGGATACTTACGAGATGATAAAAGACCTTAAGGACTATATACAGGACTTAATGTAGGGTTTTTCCAATTCAGATCTAAAGAGCCTAGAATAAAGTTTTAGAATAAATGCTAGGTTCTCTATCTTTATTTTTTGTATTTTGATCTTTTTCCAAAATAATAAAGCTCTCTTTAGTTCATCATTCTTCATTCTTTAACCTTCCTATCTTTGTAAATAGTTTTTCAATTAACAGTTATCTAACCACTATTTGATCTCATTTAGGGAAATATAAATAAAATCCATAGACTTGTAAATAGAAACCTAAAAATCACTGTCTTTATTTGTAAATTATTTTTTGAAAATAAAACTTTACCTTTCTCTCTTTAAAAAAATTAAAGGAAAAATATTGAAAAAACAAAAAATATATAAAAAAATGAAAAGAAAAGTTACTAACAGCTATAAATTTTTATGGGCCTAAGGAGCTAACATAAGCTCAAGCCTCTAGCTCACTCAAGTAGCTAACCCAAATACTTAGCTTCCAAACCACACGAGGTCCCTTGACCTATTAAGAAAGCTAAATATGAGCCCCTTGGCCCATTTAATCCCGACACAAGTTTTTGTAGGGTACGACTATGTTTCTTCATTTAGTTTAGGGTTTTAGTCAGCTCTAGGAGCGCTTCACTCGTTTCACTTCGGTTCATCAGTTGATAAGGGTACGACTAGACGTCATTTCTTCTTTCAATCTTTCAGCAACTTTTAGAGTGCCACTTCTCTCTTCACTAAATCCCTAGTGGATTAGACTTAAGATAGTTAGCTAGTTATAGCGATTCTTAGGATAAAATCTATCCTTAGGGCAAAAATAGTGTTTTTTTTTGTTTTTGTGATAAAGTTTTGCTCAAACTTCACTATAAAGAGGGATAACTGTAGACATCTAATTTTTGTCCCCTCTTTTTATTTTTCAAAATAGGTTATAGGGTCCTAAAATAAAAAAATAGAAAATTAAAGAAAACCTTAAAAATAAATGATTTAGGAAAATACAAAAAAAAAATAGAAAAATAAGAAAACCCGAAAATATGAAGTTTAGGAAAATACTAAAAAATAGGAAAATAGGAAAAAGCACAAAAAATAATAAATTTAGAAAAAATACAAAAAAATGGAAAATTTTTAAAAAATATATAAGTTAGAAAATAAAAAAAATAAGGGATTTAGAAAATAATCTTTTAGGTAATTTAAATAGAATAGATTTTTAATTTAAATAAACCTAAAATAAATTACCGTTGGACCTGATCTTAGATTTAAATCTAACTCAGACTTATCTAATAATTGTACATATAAAGAAGGCATAGGCCAACGACCTAATGGTAAAGCAATTGGACTAAGTGCATGGATTAAGTTAGAGGTCAAGGGTTTGAAACTTAATGGAGGTATGAAGGTAGCTTTTTATCATTTTTTTTTCAAGCTCCATACATCACTACATGTTAAGGCCTCATTGGGCTACGTGTCCAATTGCGATACATGGTGCTTTATGGTTGGCTGTGACAACATACTTTCTTTCCCCCCATTTTTTCCCCCCTTTCCTTATTCTTTCCTTCTCTTTCTTTTTTTTTTATAAAAAAAAAATAAAAAAAACACATCACATAGATGGGGGGAAGGGGAATTCATTTTGAAAAAAAAAAGAGCAACATAGTATAAGGGGGTAGGGGGCGAAGCTCGATTCCCATTTTTGTAGGGGGCGAATTCTTTTCTAAAAAAACACACACACACACACACAACAAAAGAAAACACACACATAGGGAACCTACACACTCTTTCTCGGCCTCTCTCTCTCTCTCTCTCTCTAAACTAACCCTCTCACTCTCTAAACCGTAGCAAATCTCTCTCTTTAGATTTTTTGGCCGAACACACTTACATGCGAGGGACCCACTCTCACCCTCTCCAACGTCTCCCTCTCTTTGACTCTTTCTCTCTCCACGATCGCTCTCGATTGGATTGCATCCCCTCATTCCCTAACCTTTCTCTCTCTCAACCAGTTACCCCAACCATATCAACCAAATAACCTAAACCCTAAATCACCCTCACCACCATCGAACCAACACCAACCCAATCCTCTCTCTTAACCACCAGAACCCACGACCTACTATCCTCTACCAAAGACTCAACCATTGTCCAACGCCAACTCCTTCGTATGGTTGACTTCCTTACCACATATTGACCTCAATCTTTCTATCACACCTAACCCACTCTCTCTCTCAAAAACTTATGTACACCACTCTCTTAGCCACCACCAACTATGAACAGCAACTATGAACCACAAACCCTCCCCCTCCCCTAACCCCTATACATACACGACCAAACCATGAATCAAACTTGCCATCCTCATTGACCGCTACTCAAACCGCCATATAAACTAGTGGTGCTTCTCTAAACCCCCCTAAGGCTAATCCGATTCACATAAAATCATTGTCTCCCACTCAAAATACACCTCGCAACGGCCTTCAACATGCTGTTCTAGCCACTAGCTACAATCCGGATTTGACCCGATCCAAATTGACATGA
Organism: Lumnitzera littorea; assembly: GCA_024138015.1. Lineage (NCBI taxonomy): Eukaryota > Viridiplantae > Streptophyta > Magnoliopsida > Myrtales > Combretaceae > Lumnitzera > Lumnitzera littorea. Next base: position 50,784,462 of record JAMXBB010000004.1, on the reverse strand, counting down.
CAAGATACAACCCAACTTGACCTAACTCGAATCGAACCAAATCTGAGTCATACCAATTAACCAGTGCACAACTTAGTGTTGTATTATTTTCTTTATTTGTTTTATTTTATCATTTTATTTGTTTGTAAATTGAATATAATTGTAATTAACAAAAAAGAAAAGGAAAAAGAAAAGAAAGGAGAGAAAAATTGAAAAAAGGAAAGACAAAATAAAAAAAAAAAGAAAAAGAAGAAAAAAAAAAGGAAGAAGTATTTAGTTTAGTTTTATTTATTTATTTTCACATTTTAGCCAAAAAACCAAAAAATAGCAAAAAAATAAAAATAAAAAGTAGAGGAATAAATAATAATAAAATTGTTTTATCACTTAGAAAATTGATTTTCCAAAAATAAAATTAAAAAAACCAACCATTTTCTAAACTAGGGCATTTAATAATTTCCAAAAGTAAAATCTGATTTAGGACCCTTTAGGAAATTTTTTTAAATAAATTAAAATAGGTAAAAATGTAAACTCGGCTGTTTTTCCAAAATTAAAGTCAATTAACTTATTATGTTTTTGGTAAACGAACTATGGAAGTCTAATCCCAAATAGTGAATATGTAAGTACTCGTACGTAAATACGGAGCGACTTAAAATATGAAAATTTTTATTTTATCCATCTTTGTAGATATTTGTATAAATTAATTAATTTAGTCACGTTTAATATGATTAGTCATTATAAATTAAAAAGGGTATATTTGAAAAGCAAAGTTAAATTCAGGAAGTTAAAAAGTCGTATCTATTTAGGGTTTAATAAATTAGCTTCCAGATCTAGATCTCTGGTTTAAAAAAAAAAAAAACCATTTTATAAAATGGTTTAATTGATAAACTGGTAGCTAAGTTGTGATCAATTCATTCAATTAGTTCTAACTTAACTCTTTTCCTTGACTTTAGTTGGGTAGAGACTCCAAAGTACTTTCAAAATATAAAAAGAATTGGTTTTCTTTAAACTCTAGTCGAAGATCAGTATTAAATGGGTAAGGTTTCATACTGATCGGTTTAAAGAAGATATAATTTCAAAAGAATCAGGAGGGTGAAAAACTAGGCTCAACAGTATGCTTAGTTTGAGAATTTCTTTTTATTAAGAAGGTTGTGAAAATCATGATTTTACTTAGAATTTGAAAATATAGAATTGGTAGAATCATATAGAATTGCATGGAACTAATAAAATCATAACCATGTGGAAGTGTGTAACTAAATTAATAATTTACCATAGTTTGTATCTAAATAATTTTGCATCTGTTCTAACTAAAGAAAAACTCACAAAATCACAAACTTGTAGAATGGTACATTTAACTCATGATTTTAACAATTAAGACTAAGAGTGACCATATATTAAAAAAGAGAAGGTGTGCTTTAAAGCATTAGAAAATTCCTATATATGGCTATGCTCATTATTGGATAATGTTTACCTCATTATTATTATTATTATTTATTAAATATTTCTTGTGTTCAAAACTTCAATAGTATCAACATTTTACTATTGTAACTTAAGAGTTTATAATTATGGTAGCCTTTTATTGATTTTCTTCTATACATTTAAATACAATAGGTTAAACTGTGATAGGTTCAAAATGAAGGATTTACAATAGCTAAAGAAAAGAGAGAGAGATGTAGATACCTATCACTATAGAATATATGAGAATATAAGCTCTAAGGAGAGATCCAACAAGATAACGACTATGGTTTAGAATTACGCATATTATTTTTTGTTAAGATGGATCATAACATGCTGGTTATGATAGTAGACAATGGACTATTGCACCTTCTTTTATCACTAATAAAAAACTCTAAGATGAGGTTCATAGACAAATTCTAACTTGCACAAACATATGAAAAATATCATATAAGTGCACCATAATCAACAATAATGATGTGAAGCCTTGAAAGATGTTACATTAAGCCTTAGAAAGAGAGTAATTGTATTTAATAAAACTAAAATATGTTTTATCCCATATGGAGGTTGTAATCTATATCATGACCTAACAAGGCAAGGATAAAGATTGTTAGAGTATTGAGAATCTTTTAGATATTTAAGACATTTTCTAGATGTCTTAGTTAAGATATTTCTAGATATTTTAGTTAGACAATTTTAGAAGTGTTAGTTGAGATAATTCTAGTGCTTATAGTAGGTGCAATAAATGTTAAATATCTCACCTACCATTACCAACCATGTAAGTGGTGCTTATAAATAGGTCTTTATATGTGCAAGTTTTGTATGAGTGTTAAAAACATATTTTCCTCTATAAAACACTATAAGGTACAAAAACCATCATTGCTTTTTCTTAAGAAAAAAAAAAAAACACAACGATTTCTTTTAATAAAAAAAACCCTCAAATTCTCATGGCTTCTAACAATACATCTATTCCTTCACCCACATTTTTAACGGTGAAAATTATCAAGTTTGGGCTATTAAGATGAAAGCTCACTTCAAAGGTCTTGGTTTGTGGCAATGGGTTGAAAATGAAAGGCAAATAATGTTATGCCTCAAATAAGAGAAGTCATAACAATTATACCGTATAAACTAACTTAAGATAGAAGCAAATCACATAATTGCTATCATAGATATAGTCTACACAAGGCGTACATGACTCAACTAGCTTAAAACATCTAGTTTGACACCTGTCAATAATCAAACCTATAATATAGCTTTTCAAAATACTTGTTTAAGACAACTTGTTGTCCAATAATACAATAGTACTTATTTAAGTATTTCTACACATAGAGTGATAATTTACATTAAGAGTTTACAAAAGCCATAGGTTTTGAAGTCTATTTACAATAAGATAGAAAACTAGTAGGCATCCTAGGGAATTTTTAGTTAGTTTCCTTAAAACCAAAAAGAAAAGTCAAAAGCTCATATTCAGTAGATTCTCCTTTTCTCACTTTCTTAGCTAACTATACATTAACTTGCGGGTGGTGATAAGCTAACTGTACACTAAACTGAGGGTAGTGATATTTGTACATCTTGAACTTTCACTCATCACAAGAGTCTATAGGAATGTGAGCACAACTAGCTTAGTAAGTAGGATGGAGTTAGAAGAGTATCATACAATCACAAACAAGGTTATTGATTATAATGAAATGCAATGTAATTAACTACTTAAAACATTGCACAATTTTATCCGGTTCATTGTGAGGTTAGAGAAATTACATTCGCTCTAACTTGATTGAGGGGTTTACTATGACTCAAAATCAGATTAAACTTACACTTATGCAATGGAGATCATCCTTTCATAACTACCTTTTAACCATGACCCCCACCCTTACCGTAAACGTTAAGGTTTTATCTATTCTTTCTATTGTCATGGAATTATATAAATATAAATATATATATTAAGTATATTATTATTTTTATATAGGGAAAAAATTTTATTTAGATATGCATTATTATAGTTTTATTATTTAAGTTATATTAAGTTAGTGAGTATTGATAATAAATGTAGTTATATTATTTCTTATAATTTATCATTTTAATCATATCGAAATGTATTTTTAATCTATCAAGTTACATTTTAATTATGATAAGGTTAATGAAATACATAAATTTTCATAATATTATATAAATATGTGTTATATTACTTAGGATTATCCAATTGTAGTAAAAATGGCATTATCGAGTTTGTATGAACTTGATAATATATACTACAGGTTTTATCACAAGAAATGACTTCTAAAGGGTATTTTTAGTTTCTATTATATCGATATGCTCCTATAACAAGCCTTATCGTATTATATTTAGATCTGATCAGTAGGAGCATGTAGAGGATATATTAAAATATTTATCATAATTTAGCATAATATTGCTAAAAACATACCTCGGTTAGTAAATTAAGTTAGTTTACTACTAAAATTCACAATAAATAACTCAAGTTACTAATTAATTCCACGAAAATTTCTATAGACTCATAAAAATATAAGAATTCAATCATCAAATGGTTTTGTGCTATCGAGTTTATCACCTAAATATTTAAAATTATGCTTTTACCCTTAAATTATTATTAATTAGGAAAATAACATTATTTTTTCCCCTTACATCCTAGAATCATTATAGTCATTCAAAATTCATTGAATCCTAATTTCAACAATTATTGTCATATAATCAGTTTTGTTTCATAAATTGCTCTATTTTGGCCAATTTTAGGGTAAAAAATACAATAAATACTAAACACATATTAAATCCAAATGGGCTATATAGCAATTAACTAAGTATAATATATATTCTATAGGAAACTTTTCAACTCAAAACAACATCATTTAATATATTTATTTTAGGTTTAAAGTTTTAGATGTATAGTAACTTTATTAAGCAAGTATATAAAGTATTCATAATTTTATAAAAATAAAATTATAACATGAAAGTATATCTAAAATAACCAAGAAATAAAATTTTTCATAACTTTTTGAATTAATTTAATATTTTTAGAAATTATATGAAAAGTAGGGCAGATTTGGGAACTAACCATTCATCGAAGCTTTGGTGGCCAACGACTAATGAGGGTATGTTGAAGAGGCGATACATGGGGTACACTGGTAGTAGCTAGTAGGGTTCAATAGTAGATACTCAATTTGGGTGGGATCTAAAGTAGATTAATAACTCCCTTAGTTTTGATTTATTTTTCCTAAATTGTTTCTAATTTTCCAGATTTTTTTTTCTACCCCTATCCTAGATTCTAGATTGCTAAATGAGGCATGTTTGGAGTCAATTGCAATTTACAACAATTGTGTCGACCAAAACCTATTCTTTTTCTATTTATTTTTCCTCTTTCTACTAAGTAGGAGGTGGCGAGTTTTGTGGACTTTGCTTTTGATTCACCTAGTTTAATTGCTATAAGGATGCCACGGTTGATTTCTTATATTTCTAAATTTTTTTGGTTGTAATTGGATAAGTTTTGATCAATTTTGAAGCTAATTATTGATATTTTACATATATTATATTAGTATTTAGTACATTTGTTAATATACATGTATATATCTTATATATGTGTCGTGTAATGAGTAATTTTATCGATGCGTCTCCGAGGTCAGACATACAAAATGGTACTACAATAAAGCGAATAAAAAAGAAACAAAGAACAAGTTAGCAAAGTCTTGGTAACTACTGAATAGATATGACATACTACTTGATTTTACTTGGTCCATAATCTGTTGGATATGACACATCAGTCCAAATTGAAGGATCACTCACTACTATTCCTTGCTAAAGAGAATAGATAAGAGTTAAATGATAATGAAAACACTTAGGTTGCTCAAAGTAAATAATTCTGTATTTAAAGTTAAATGATCCTCGTATACACAAAAGTAGGGGTTTATATACCCATCCATTAGGGTTACTTTACATGTATGAAAAGACAAAAGGGTATTTTACACTAAGTTACATAAGACATACTAAAAGGGGTAAAAGAGACAAGGAATATTCTGTATGAGAAAGGAAGAATCATTTTAGAACATTGTGTTAGGAGACACGTATCGCTTAGTAGCTGGACATCAAGAATATGATACAACGTAGGTGAAAGCAAGAATGTGTTATAGTTAGGGGCAACCTGATCTGAATCAGGTTGAGAACCAATTAACTTAGCAAAAAAAAAAAAAAAAAGAAAAGAAAAGGTCAGTTGTCTTGAGGTCAGACACTTATGGATCAGGTTGGGAGCTCAACTGAACTAGTTCTAGGCTGCGTTCTAGATTAGGACTTCATTGTTGGATAAGAGCATGTTTGATACACATGAGGATATGATAGACAGGTTGGTAAGAGGTCAATTTAAGATAGGAATCCCCGTCTTGATTGTAGCTTAGAGCTAATATTCTTCATATGAGCCCTCAGAGTCTTCTAGCTTGGCTTCTTATGATCGATATAGGGGGTTGATTCCTATCGTTTGCTTGGGGGTCAAAAACATTTGCCCTTAAATCTGAAGTGGTTTTTGCCTCCTTTCCTAAGGTGCACACGAGGTCATCTTCTACTGATTGATGAGGAATAGATCAGATACATTGAAGGTGGAAGAAACTTCATAGTCATCAGGCAACTCGATTTGGTAAGCATTGCGGTTGATTTCCTTTAAGACTTTGAATAGACCATCAGTTCAAGAAGATAGTTTGTTCTATCTTAAACGTAGGAACTGTTTTGAGATGTATCCATACCAAGTCTCTTGGGTAGAAAGAAATTGTTTGTCGACCTCGGCTACCAATTTCATGTTGCTTGTGATTGAACTTAGCAATTTTCTTGGTTACAAATTGGTGTAGCACATGCAATGCTTGGGCTCGATCCACTCTAGATTGACTCCCTTTAGTAGCTATTATAGTACCGATCATATCTAGGGGAATGGTAGGATTAAGGCCGTAAACAACCTCGAATGGGGTCTTTTCAATAGTACCTATGAAGAGTTCGGTTATATGTAAACTCCACAACTAGTAGGCATAGATCCTAATCCCACGAGTTCTTTCGCACTACAGCCTTGAGTAGATTACCTAGCATCCTATTTACCAATTCAATTTAGCCTTTAGTCTAGCCATTAGTCTAAAGGTAGCTATTGGAGCTAAACATAAGTTTTGGTTTCAAGTCTTCTAAAAATAGCTCAAGAATTTTGTGTCATGATCTGAGACAATAGTCTTTGGTATCCCATGTAGTTGGACAATGTCCTACAAAAACAAATTAGCAATATATAGAGCATTGTTAGTTTGGTAGCACAGAATGAAGTGCACCATCTTGTTGAAATGGTCCACTACAACAAAAATAGAATCTTTGCCTCTAGATGTCCATGGCAACCCTAGGATAAAGTCTATGCTAAGGTCGACCTAAGGTAAGGTTGGTGTTGGCAGTGGCATGTATTCTCCATGAGGCTCTCTTTTTCCCTTTGCACGTTTGCATACTTCACAATCACGAACCACCTTATGGATATCCTTGGCTAAACCTAGCCAGTAAAAGTTCTCCCTCAATAGATTAGTTGTCTTAGTTTCCCTGAAATGACCAGATAACCTTTCGCTATGAGCTTCCTTGACCAATAGCTTATGCGTGGAGTAGTTAGGAATACATAACCTGTAGTCCTTAAATAAATAGCCATCCTTAAGATAATATCCTTTCATAGCAATTCCATCCTTACACTATTCTAGGATAGGGCCAAAATGGGAATCATGAGCATACTATTCAATGATTAGTAAGAATCCCAATAATTTTGTCTACAAAGTGGTCAGTAAGGTTTGCCATCTTGACAGAGCATCGGTGACCACATTTGCACTTCCCTTCTTGTGTTGGATGCTGTATAAGAAACTCTCTATGAACTTGAACCACTTGGCTTACCTCTTTGAAAGTCTATTTTGACTCCCCAAATGCTTCAGCGACTCATGGTCTATATAAATAACAAACTTTTGCGGTAGCAAATAATGTTGCCAAGCGGTAAGGGCTCAATAAAGAGAGTACAACTCTTTCTTGTACACAGAATAGTTCAAAATAGGACCACTAAGGTTCTCACTATGGTAGACGACAGACCATTGCTCTTGCATTAAGACGACACCAATTCCAACTCTCGACGCATTGCATTCTAATTCATAGTGTTTATCAAAATCTGGTAATGATAGTATTGGGGCCAAGGAAAGCCTTTCCTTGATCTCGTTAAAGCTTTGTTAAGCTCAGTCATTCCACTTGAACCCTTCACTCTTCTTGGTTAGATCGGTTAATGGGGTAGCTATTATACTGAAGTCTTTAAAAAATCGCTTATAGAAAGAAGCTAGGCTAGGAAAACTTCAAACCTTAACGACATTCCTTGGCATCGGCCATTCCAGAATAGCTCAGATATTTTCCTCATCTACTTGGATCCCTTCCCCTAATACTATAAACCCTAGGAAAATCAACTCCTTTTGGCAAAACATACACTTCTTCACAGTCCCATACAACTCCTCAGCTCATAAAATGTTAAATACTTTGTGAAGATGTTGAACATGGTAGTTCAGGCTAGTACTGTATACCAATATATCATCAAAGTACATGACCACACATTTCTCAATTAGGGGCCACATTACATGGTTCATTAACCTCTTGAATGTGCTTGGCGCATTAGTATGTTCGAATGGCATAACCAACCATTCATAGAGTCCATGTCTAGTCTTGAAGGTAGTCTTCCATTCATTACCCAAGCTCATGCGAATTTGGTGATAGCTACTTTGCAGGTCAATCTTTGAAAATATCTTCGTGCCATGAAGCTCATCTAACATGTCATCGAGCCTCGGTATCGGGTATTTATACTTGACAATAATTCAATTGATTGCTTGGCTATCAATGCACATGCGCCATGAACCATCCTTCTTTGAAATGAGCAGAGTTAGTACAGTACAAAGGCTCTTGCTCTCCTTCACATATCCTCACTCAATGAGTTTATCCACCTATCTTTTTAGGTCAATAGCCTGCTCAAGGTTCATCTTATGCATAGGTCGGTTCGATAAGGTAGTACTTAGGAGCAAATCAATATAGTGCTCTATGCCTTAAACTAGTGGCAGTCCTTTAGGCAGTTCTTCTAAAAACAGGTCGAAAAACTCATTTAGTAAGCTTCGAATCTCTTTTGGAACATTTTGTAACTCCCTTATCTCCATAAGTCTCTTAACCAATAAAAACATCAGTTTATCAACCTTCTTAGCAGATCGAAGCTTTTTACAACTCATAACCAGGGCTTTCTTCTTACGAGCTCAGGTGAGCTAATTATGGGTTTCATTTACCTAAGACAGGGTTAAGGGTTATAACACTATCCTCTTTCTATCCTTGACAAAGGCCTTGGTGTTCTTATTTTCATCATATGTAACATATTGGTTGATCAACCAAACCAAGGTTATCTAAGCAGTAGGTGTAAAGCTTTCATGGGGATGACATCGCACACTACTTCATCCCTATATTCATTTTTTACACTAAAGGGCACAGTCACTTGTTCATTCATATGTAAAGTACCCTTATCGTATAGCCAATGCAACTCTTAAGGTCGAAGATGCCTTGAGGTTAGCAGACCTAACCTTTACACAACCACATTAGTGTAACTTCCTCCATCCACTATTATCGTACATAATTGACCTTTAACGGTACACTTGGTATGGAACAAATTCTCTCTCTAGTCCTCTTCAGGGTTCGGCATGGAACTTAAGACTCATCTTAAGACTAAAATCATCACTTCTCCTTAGTCGGCATAGACATAGGTCTTCTCTTCCTCTTTAACTTTTACCTCTCGAACATTCTTTTCCTCCTCAGGCTCACTTTCATAGGTGTTATCCACTACATCTCCTCAAGGCACCATGACATGTCAGTTTGGACACTTAGCAATCATGTGTTGATAACCTAACCATTTAAAGCATTTCACCTTGTTAGACTTCTATCTGGAGTTCTATCCTTTCTCATACATTTTTAGGGGTGGCTTAGCCTCAGTTCAGCCTAGCTGTCTTGCTCAACTATCGTCAGAGCAATCATTATTTTCTTCAACTTGGTATGGTCTCTTTGGCAAGGCTTGAATAGGTTGGCATGGCATTAAAGCTCGGGAGAATGTTATCCTAGGTCAGCTTAGAACATTTCTCCTCTACTTTTCGACCCTCTACGCTATCATGATGGCCTCTTCCAAATTATAAAACCTTTATACTTCTACGATATTGCGAATCTCATACTTGAGCGTAGAAATGAACCTCAATACTATATAGGCTTCTAGCTCTTTTACGTCGGCTTAGATCATTAACAACTAAAACTCTCTTACGTAGTCATCAATAGATCAGCTTCCTTGACAAAGCTCCTATAACTTTGCAAACGTATCTTGTAAATAAGTCTCGGGCACAAATCTACCTCTTAAAAACCTTTTCATCTCATCCCAAGTTCTAACACCTCATCTTTTATCTCTTGCCCCAGCTACATTTAGATTCTTCCACCACATGGTAGCATACCTAATAAACTCCAATGTAGCAAGTTGGACTTTGATTGCATCCTCATACCCATAACATTCAAATCCTTTCTTGACCTTCTCTTCCCATTCCAAGTATTCATCTACATCTCCACTTCTATCGAAGGGTGGTATTTGCACCTTCACATTGTCTAGCCCTTGAGGAACTCGGCATCCTCATCCCTATGCTCGGTAATAACCAACTTCTTCTTCTTCACCAAACCCTTCAACACCTAGCTCCTTATCATCTTCCCTAATCTCCTTTAACTCTAGTCTTTGTCTAGTAGCATGGTCTATTGCTCCTCCAGCTTATGGCAGTCAAATTGGGTGATTGGTTCGATTGCCTTAGCCATAGTGTCTCTCAAGGGCATCTTCCTATGGGTTTTGCTACTATACACCTTAAGGTTGTTTTCTATTAACATACATTACAGTGACTAGACTTTGAACAAGGTTTTGTGAGTCTATCAAGCTTATCGTCAACCGACCTTAGGGTGTTGCTACCACTAAGACCATGACTAGGTTAAGTACCATTACTCTGGTCATCAATAATACCTTGAACAATTGAATCAAACATGGTATAATACTTCTCAAACGAATTAACAACTTGCTAACAACTTCAACACCTAATAGTCACTTAAATAAGATAGAAACAAACTTGCTTTGTTTTCGTAATGAAAAACAGAGTATAACTAAGTAACAATAAAACCACTCTTGCTATAACACTAACATACTGTAGTAGCTATAGAAGAAACACAGCAACCACTAATAGTAAAGTAAATAAAAACTTTACTGTAACTTCAAACACTCCTTTGCAGAACTTGGTTCTGATACTAACGAAGCTGATGTGTCTTCAAGGTTAGACATACGGAGAGGCACCACAATGAAGTGAATCGAAAAAAAAAACAAAGAAAAAGCTAGCAAAGTCCGGGCAAATACTGAATGGATATGACACACTACTCGATCTTACTTGGCCCATAATCTACTGGATATGATACACTAGTCCGAATTAAAGGGTCACTTGCCATTATTTCTTAGTAAAAGGAATAGATAAGAGTTAAATGTTAACAAGAATACTAAGGTTGCTTAAAGTGAATAATTTTGTATTTAAAGTTGAATGATCCTCGTACACAAGAAAGTAGGGGTTTATATACCCTTTCACTAGGGTTACTTTACATGTATGAAAAGACAAAAGGGCATTCTACACTAGGTTACATAAGGCATACTAAAAGGGGTACAAGAGACAAAGAATATTCAGTACGGAAAAGAAAGAATCATTTTAGAACATTATGTTAGGAGACACATGTCGCTTAGTGGTTAGACATTAGGAATATGATACAATGTAAGTGAAAGCAAGAATGCGCTATAGTCAAGGTTTGACCTGATTTGGATCAAGTTGGTAGCTAATTGGCCTGGAAAAAAAAAAAAAAAAGAAAAGCAAAGAAAAGGTCAACTGTCTTGAAGTTAGATGCCAGTGGATCAAGTTGGGAGCTCAGCTCAACTAATTCTAAGCTATCTTCAATATTAGGACTTTGTTGTTGGGCAGGAGTATGTTTGACATACGTAAGTATATGATAGACAGGTCGATAGGAGCTTAGTTCAAGATAGGAATCCCCGTTTCAGCTATGGCTTAAAGCTAGTATTCTTCATGCAAGCCTTTGGAGTCCTCTAGCTTGGCTTCTTATGATCGATCCAGGGGCCGATTCCTATCATATACTCATATAATTATGTTTCTAGCATGTTTATTATTTTTAAGATATATTTTCTAATTAATTTTATGAATTTGTTACTTATTATATATATTTATATATATTCAGGTTAATTACTAGTATAATTATTATATATACTAGGTATATTCACAAAAATACTTATATATTCATATGATATATTCTACTATATTATTTCTTTTTATACCTTAATTAACTTATCTTTAAGTTCTTATCGTATTTTAAGCTCAGTTTTAGAGGTTCTGATGAGTTTTACACTATATTATATAACTATACTTCTAAGGTTATAATTGGGATTTTAGGTCATTGTTGTTACAAGCTAACTTCACTAGATTACTTCAATTAACTTTTCTATCCTAGTAATGAAATTTGGGCTTAATCAAATAAGTTTCCCTAAAAACCCTAAATCTTGGTCCAGTTGCCTTAAATATGATTTTAGGGGCTTACATTTCCGCCTCATAAAGAAAGTTTTGTCCTTAAAACTTTTATTCAAGACATAACAACTACTTATTTTCTAATAAAAACTCATCACTTACCTTTTTCTTTGAAGAGTTCTGGGTAATGATTCTTTATTGCCATCTTCAATTCTTAGGTTAGTTATGCTCTTAGACTACTACCCCATTAGACCTTCACATATTCAACTTCTTGATTTCTTAACTTTTGAATCTGGTTCCTTCAAATCTTAATCGACTTTTCTTCAACTATATAATCCTCTTGTTAGTGCATTAGTTCCAACTCCACAATTGCATCTAGACTTTTAATGAGCTTCCATTACATTGATACATGGAACACTTTATGGTATCCCGCTAAACTTGTTAGTAAAGTAATTTGGTACACTGCATTTCCAATTCTTTCCAAGATTTCAAAAGTTTTGATGTATCGGTGACTTACCTTTCCTATAGTACCGAAGTGCTTAAATCCTTTAAATGGACTTATCTTAACATACACATGATCCCTTATCGCAAACTCTATAAGTTTTCTTTTCAAATTTATCCAACTTTTATATTGATCTTGTATTACTTTCATCCTCCGTTGTATTATCATCATTTTATTATTCATATGTTTGATCATATTAGGTCCTATCATCATATATTCATCATTCTCTCAATATACTATTGATTAACCTTTCCTTTCATACAAAGCTTCATATGGTGCCATTTAGATCGTTACTAGATAACTATTATTATAAGCAAACTCCACCAATAGTAAATAATGATCCAATCACCACTAAAGTTCAAAATACAACCTCTCAAGATATCCTTAAGTATTTATATAATTCTTTTCGATTGTCCATCCATCTAGGGATGATAGGTAGTGTTGAATTGCAACTTAGTTTGCAAAGATTGATTTAAGCTCTATTAGAATTTTGATACAAATTGACTATCCCTATTTGACACAATACTCACCGGTATACCATGTAGTCTAACAATTTCTCTTATGTACAATCATACCAGCTTTTCCATTGAATCACCAGTTTGGTAAGGTAAAAAATGAGTGCACTTTGTCAACCTGTCTACTACAACCCGATTGAATTGTGACCTAATCTTGTCCTTAGGAGTCCTATTACAACATCCATTGTAATGTGATCCCACTTCCATTAAGGTATTTCTAACAATTATAGTAAACAACTAGGCCTCTAATGTTCCACCTTCACTTGTTGACATATATTACACTCAGCTACATATTGTGCTACATTCTTTTTCATGCCTTTCTACCAAAACAATGATTTAAAATCATAGTACATCTTTTTTCCACCAGGATGCAATGTATAACTAGTGTCATGTGCTTCAACCATTATTTAATCCTTTTATTTTTAGTTACTAGGCATAGAAACTCTATTCTTATACCTTAATACACTTTCAATATCAATTTTGAAGTCAGGTATATCACTTATGCTCAACTTTTCCTTAATTTCCTTCAATCTTTGATCTTCATCTTGTTGAAGCTTAATTCTCTCTATTAGGGTTGGTTATACTATTAAATTCATCAACTGTACAACAATCTCATGCCACGTAAATTCAATCTCCAACTTTTCAAATTCCTTAATTAGTTTACTTTGAGTAGTGATTTGGTCTTGTATAAGATATTAAGAGGAGAGGTAAACTAATATGTTTTAACTTTTTAAAACCTTTTTGTTGTAAAAAAAGATTACCCCTCTTAATAACATAATTTTGTGAATAATGATATTTTAATAATTCAATACACAATAATTAATAACACAAATTAAAAAAATAAGAAAGGAGTACATTGGGCTTAGGATTTATAGAGCTTTAGTCTTTTGCCTATTGCTCTCTTTTAGCTCCACTACTGGGGACCTGTTTTACTTTACTAATACCATTCCACTTGATCCACTATATAAAAAACAAGAGAAGATTATAAGCATTCATCATACATGGACTTCATAATACTTTACTATGCCTATTTGGCCTCTCTACAATCTAAACTAATATTGATCAACATAGTACAATCAAACTTCTCTTAATCTTTAAACAACAAATAATGTTTACAAATTACAAGTGAGAACAATAATACAAATCTCAAATAATTTGCACTAAATTGAAATAATGATTGATGAGTAATTCGCTTCGGAGCAACTTTCTAAAGAAGTATCTGAGAAACTTTTTATGCTTTTTTAGAAGGAAGAATTTGATTAAGATTTTAGTGTAACGAAAATTTTCTCAAAGTGTTTTTCTTTTCGTTTTAAATCCTTTCACCTTTTATATTGAAATCTTTCAAAGGCTAATTTATTGAAGATTATCTTTACTTCTATGTTTATCCAAACATTTAATTGATAAAGATAATCCTTGGATATATTTTAGAGGATCTCAGTATTTTGAATTTTAAAATCAACTCTTCTAATCTTGATTCAGTCAGATATTCCTTGATTCACAACCTCTAGATAAGCTTTAGATTTGAAATTGACGAAGAGATATGCTTTATCAGCAATTTCCATATAAACCTCATATTTAAAATTGAAATCCCTCAAAATTCAAAACAATCTTATCCTTATTCATTCCTATATATATCTTGATTTATCCAAAAAAAAAATTCACTAAAAAATAATCCCCATGCATCTTGATTCCATTTTAAGTGAAACGAAATTAAGTGTATTTTCGTAATACACCCAATCTATTGGAGCTAAGCATTGTTTAATTTGAATCAATATAAGTTAATTTCAACATTATACTTTTACAAACTAACTATCTGAATAACCTTTTAAAGAGTATCAATTTTCTTTTCTTTGGAGTCTCTAAACATTTACCCGAAGTGTTGTACCAAATCTTCTAAAGCTTCTAAAATACCTTCTAAAGATTTTTGAACTATTCTCTTTTTTAATCAATTCAAACCTTCTAAATAAGTTTCTAAAGACAACTTAATTTTTCAATTTTAAACTTTCCGATAAACCTTCTGAATTCCTGCATTCTTCATGATTCATTAGCATTCATGTGTTTTTGTTATCATCAAAATATATGAGAGATATCTAATAAGTGAGTAATGAAAACCACTTATTCATAGTTCTTGCGACTCAACTCATCTATTATAACATTAGCTTTGCTAGTATGATAATTTATTGTCAAATCATAATCTTTGATTAATTTTAACCAACATCTTTGTCTTAAGTTCAATACCTTCTAAGTAAAGAAGTACTTCAAACTTTTACAATCCATGTATACCTCATAATGTTATCCATATAGATAATGTCTCCAAATTTTTAAAGCAAATACCACAGTTACCAACTCTAAATCATGTATTGGATAGTTCCTCTCATGAGGCCTCAATTACTTGGATGCATATTATTGATAGTTGGATTTTATCCATTACATTCACTCATCAACTTAGTTAATGAGAAGCCGAGTAATTCACCTCTAGGCAAATGCCGACTAAGACAGCTATGTGTGGTTTAAATTTAAGGAAAGTAAAGTGAATAGTTATCGCTTGGCATGGTTCCATTATATAACTACCCACTATTCTTACAATTCAAGAATGTACTTGATCATGAGATCTCAATGTGTCCTAATAATCATGTGATTAACTACTATTTCAAACACCTAACATTCGCCTATAAATATAGAGAAGAAGTACAGTAGGAACCATGTGATAGCCCATAACTATTCACTTTATCTTCTCTTAAACAAAATTATTGACTTAGGCAACGAAGTGGTTATATCAAACTAGCCCCAGTATCCTTTAGTTTTTTGTACTTTATAGGAAAGATTTTATCTAAAAACTATACGACAACATATGTGCTACTATTCTATCCGCATCAATATGTGCCTTAGTCCATTTCTAGAAGCATCACTATATACAATATGATTTACTTAGATTTGATAAAATAAGTATTGGCGTAGAAATCAACTGATCCTTTAACTCTTGAAAACTTTGTTTACATTTGTCACTCCATTCAAATTTAACTTTTTACGTTAGATGAGTTAAAGGCTTTGCGATTTTAGAAAAATCTTTTGTAAATTGCTTGTAGTATCTCGTCATTCCAAGTAAACTTCTTACTTCTATTACATAGTTGACTGTTTCCATTTAGCCACTACTTTAACTTTTACAGGATCCACTAAGATTCCTTTACTTGACATTATATGTCTTATAAATGAGATTTTATCAAGCCAGAAATTATACTTACTCAACTTAGCATATAATTGATTATCTCTTAGTTTCTATAAGGCCAAACACAAATGATTGGCATGATCCTTTCGAGTCTTTGAATAAATTAAAATATTATCAATGAATACCACTCAAATTTATCCAAATAAGGTTGATAGATCTGATTCATCAAATCCATAAACATAGATAGTGCATTTGTCAAACCAAAAGGCATTACTAAAACCTCATAGTGACTATATCTGGTTCAAAAAGCCATCTTTGGTACATCTTCCAGCTTAATTTGTAACTAATGGTATCTATATCTTAAATCAATCTAGGAAAATACGGTAGCACCATTCAACTGATCAAACAAATCATCAGTTATGAGTAGTGGATATTTGTTCTTAATAGCCACTTTATTTTTCTCTTGATAATTAATACACAATATCATGGTTCCATCTTTCTTATTCACGAATAACACTAGCACTCTCTAAGGAGACACACTAGGTCGTATGAATCCTTTATCTAATAGGTCATGAAGTTGCTTCTTTAACTCTTGAAGTTTTATTGGTGGCATTCAGTATGGAGATTTTAACATTGGTTCAATTCCTAGCACCAACTTTATAGTAAAATATAATTCTCGATGTGGTGCTAACCCAAGTAAACCTTTTGGAAAGATATTGGGAAATTCACTTACTATAGGTATTTTTAACACTTTTAGGGTTTTTTTCTTTCCTTCTATAGCAAATATCCAATAGAGCTTCCATTCTTCAACATTGCCATTCATTTCTTCACTTACTTCAATTACCAATAATCTCAGGCTTCACTCACTAATCTTTCCATGAAATATGACTTTAGCCTCATCTAATATCACATTACTATTTTCACAATCCACTTTGGCTCTTTATTTGGACAACTAATTTATTCTCACAATAACACCACACCCCTTAATTGGTAAAACTATTAGTTTCATTGGGAATTCCTTTCCATGAATTTGTAATTCTCCATTATCTACTACTTTTCGTGTCAACACTTGCTCTCCCATAGGTGTTCTCACTTTATAAGTAGATTTAGAGTCAATTGTCTTAATTTGATTTCCCAAGATAAATTCCTAACTACTAAACGAATGTAATGCTCTAATGTCAAATAATGCATAAGTAGTTCACCCATTTACAAGTATGTTTCCTGAAATAATTACTATTCTTATAGTTATCCATCATTTGTGCTTTGCACTTAAGTTACAAATTTTCATAGTTCTTAACACTTCCTACGCATATAATATTTGCAATCAATTCACCAATAAGGTTACTAATTAGTATATGTACTTGTCACTAAGCCTTGGTCAGTTCCATCAATATCCATTTCATCATCTAAGTTGTCATGAAAGTATCCCTCCATCCATTCATCAAAATCTTTAGTATCCTCTTTCTATATCCTTGATTGCTAACACTTAAGCTCGTGTAGCAGTCGTTTTTACTCCTCTAGATTTTATAACCCTTTGTCCTACCTGACTATAATATCTTGAGAAATGTCTCGACATTTTACACCTGTATCACTTTATTGTTTTCATCTTTGAACATCTCTTGACATATGATTCAAATCACCATAGTGCCTCATCATAGAAACTATATCTTGTCTTGTTTAAAGCAGGGCTACTAGTCATAGCTACTAACTTCTTTCCTTTCTAGCTTGAGTTACTATTTGCAATTGGGAACATCCTCTTAAGGAGTGGTCTATACTAATTAACTCCCCACAATTTCTTACTCTGCCCATTTTGCATGGTCAATTGATTATTCTTTAGTCAACATGCCTTATCCACAATTTGATGATAAGTGGTAAATCCATAATCCATCAACTTACATTGCATTGTTGAGTCAAACCTGTTAAGGAAAAGATCCTTTTTCAGTACTTGATTATCTCTATATGAATTAAGTGCATATTGTAATAACCTATTAAATTCATTCTCGTATTGAGCCATACTCATAGTGCCCTTTTAATGAGCTACCAACCATTGGTCCTCTTACTCATATACGGCTCCAAGGTATCTAATCCCTCACCCAAAAAATTCTCTCTCATCAACTTATTAACGATGAGAAACTCTATCCCTAAGAAGGATGGCTGAATTCCTTGAAAGTTCTAGAAGTTATACCTTGCTTTGTTTTCTCCTTATTATGTTGAGTGATCCTACCTCCAGTTGCTAAGAGATTCCTACTGAGTGATGAGACATTCTCCTTTTATCGAGTACTTCTCTCTCGACCTCCTTCCAACTCTCATGGCATCCTTTCACGTCTCGGCCTCTTTGCCGCCACAATATCTTGACTCCTCTCATTTATTGTGCTTAGAGAATCCTTGTACGGAACCAGTGTTGCACTGCTACCTATCCTCTTTATCTAACCTTATACTATTTTCCCTTTTTGTCTTTCATCTCTTTCACCCTTTTTCATATGTACTAAGAATCCCCTTTTTGCATATGCCTTTTCATAATTTCTTTATTTGTAATGTTGTCCTAAAGACTTATTATAAGTAATCCCTTCTCCTTATAAGTTGGAATGATCTTATTTCAAAAAGAGATTGAATATTTTGCTACGAGACATCCCTCTCTAAGTCCTTTTTATACACTCTTATATAATCTTATCGAGTAGCTCAAGATTAGTGGCGAGTGGACCTTAACAATAACTTGTATGTCATATCAAGTGAAGTGTCAAGTCGTGTTGTGTTCGTTGGTGTGTTATATCCTCTAAGCAACTTCACGTCAGCTACTCTAGTTAGTTCTTAGACCAATTCAACATATTTTCTTCGATATTTCGAAGGACCCATTAGTTTGAATCCATTATGGTAAGTCCTAATGATAACTAAGCTCTTAGGCATATCACCTTCTTTATCTACAAAAATTTCTAAGTCATATGATTTTGCATACTTATAGGGAAGTATTCCCCCTTAAATGCCTCTCGAAATACTTGCCACGTAATGGGGCTAGTGATTTGTGCTATTGTGTCCCACTAGACTCAAGCTCCCATCTTTAGCAAAAAAGTATTATAAAAGACTTTTTAATTATTTAGAACTCTAAATGCCTCAAAACTATGCTTGATCTATGTTAAGCAATCATCGGCTAAGGCAGGCTTACCCATTTCTCTTTTAAAATACCAGTTCGCTTTCACAAACTTGACAAGTCGACTTGCATCTTGAGGTTGAATTCCTTTAGATTTAGCTTTTGGTGGCCTTTGGTTCACTACGTTTCCACCTGTGATCAAATGTTGAATTAAAGTTCCCTACTGTTTAATCACTGTATTCATATTAGCTAACATTAATCCAAATTGAGCTAGGTCCATCATGTTTGAAGTGTATGGTGGTGTATCATTTATAGGTGGTATCGGTAGATTAGGAGGGTTAGGAGGTGGTATTACTTCCTCAAGTCGACCATTTCCATTTTTATTTGCTTCTTTTACCATAATTAGATTCATAATCACTAACTATTAACTCTGTACTTACAACATATGTACCAAAAGTTAGTATATGATCTAAGTAACTTACATTCATATATAGATCAATTATTCCCTTTATATGTAATATACAACCATAGATTCCTCAACAAGGATTTCAATCAACATAAGACTTGTAATATTTCATCCATGTGTATAAAGTAATGATATTCATACATCACTTGTTACACATTCTATCATGTGATCAAATATACCTTTACATTATGAACTCATATAGACTTCACTTATAGTATCATATCATCATTTTACTTCATTCCCTATAATCACTACTCATACTTGCATTTCATACAAATACTAGAAAATAAAAATGTTCTATACTCTTTCATTATGGGACAATTGGAACTTTACATTCAAAAAGATTACATCACTTCATTTACAACATAAGATTACACATTTGATCACCTATTCACATTACATTCATCTATATAAAAGTTTATTTACATAATTTACATTTTCAGTGACGAAAACATCAAAAGTACAAAAGTTACATTCAAAAAGGTCAAAAGTATATCAAAAGTTGCCAGGGAACCTAGGTACATTAAAACAACTAGGTCAAATGATATCAAAAGTCCTAAACACGTCTTGTCACTATCTTTTCGCTCTTTTAGTTACGCAACTTTTCCAAAGTTGCCACATCTTCTAGGGGCAACCAGTCATCCTCTTCAGAATCTAAACTTATTACCACTATTATAAGGGTGTCTAGTAACACAATTACATTCCGCACTTTGCTCCCACTATCCTGTGCTTCACCTTCAAGAGTAGCTTTTACTTTAGCCTTTGCCTTAAACTCCTCTTCTGAATCCTCCTCGGGATCCTCTTCATCATCAAACCCTACATTTAACTAATCATTCTAGGGTGGATTCTTAAGTGGCATAATAGGGGGTTTAGGTTCTTAAGATTATAATGATACTTCTATACTTGTAGTCTCAACTATAGGATATTTGAGAAACTAGTCAATCACACTAGAGGGATAATTTCTAAGGATATGTAGGAAAATTAGGGGTACATGATCAAAACCTGAAGGGTAATTCTTATCTACCTCTACAATAGTAGGGAAATATAATATATGAATCATTGTAGATAAAATCCCTTTTTCCATACAAGTACTTTTTCTCATAGGTAGCTATGGTAGTGTACTCATTTTATGCAGGTCCTAATTCATCCCGCATTATCCTCCAATCATTCTGCAAACTAAAGGACATTGCATGGTTATAATTTTTAATGATCTCATCGATGGTATAAACACCCTATAGTTAGTCATATCTAATAATTACTATTGCATCCAAATCCTATACTCAATAAGTGTTTCATCTCCCTTCCCATTCAAAATGCCACTATACATGTATAAGACCATTCTTATAGATTTAAAAACAATCAAGTTAAAAGTTAGGTGATGTCATACAAGACTTATCGTGATTACTTTAGAACCCTTTTTTCATACATAAGTTATATATATATGTATAATATATATATAATCCTATAAATCTAAGTCTTTTATATCCCATTAGTAACCCTACTCTTAGTAAACCTATTGTCTACTTATTTTAATTAGACGTTTCAAAGTTTAGTTTTTTTAGAACCATGTACCGATACCAACTCAAAACTGTTATGCCCTGAACAAAATAAGTCATAATAGTCTTGTAGTATACATTAACCTAAGTTAGAAGCTAAGCTCATAGCTACTATCGTAGATATAGTCTACATAAGACGTACATGACTTAACTAGCTTGAAGCATCTAGTCTGACACCTGTCAATAATTAAACCTTTAGAATAGCTTTTCAAAATACCTATTTAAGACAACCTATTGTTCAATAATGTGATAGTACTTGTATAAGCATTTCTATATGTAGAGTTATAATTTACATTAAGAGTTTATAAAAGCCACAGGTCTTAATGTCTATTTGCAATAAGATAGGAAACTAGTGGGTGTCTCAAGAAATTCTTAATTTGTTTCCTCAAAATCGAAAAGAAAAGTTAGAAGCTTAGATTT
Organism: Lumnitzera littorea; assembly: GCA_024138015.1. Lineage (NCBI taxonomy): Eukaryota > Viridiplantae > Streptophyta > Magnoliopsida > Myrtales > Combretaceae > Lumnitzera > Lumnitzera littorea. The sequence continues at coordinate 50,762,726 of JAMXBB010000004.1, read as the reverse complement.
AGTAGATTCTCCTTTCCTCAGTTTACCAACCAATGATATACTAACTTGGGTGTAGTGATATCTATAAATCTTGAACTTTCATTTGTCACTTGCAAAAGAGTCTATAGGGATGTAAGCACAACTAACTCAATAAGTGAGATGGAGTCAGAAGAGTACCATATATTCACAACTAAGGTTATTGATTATAATGAAATACAATGCAATAAATCACTTAAAACATTGTACAATGTTTATTTGGTCTAATGTGAGGTTAAAGAAATTACATCTACTCCAACCCAGATTGAGGAGTTTACCACGACTCAAAATTAGACCAAATGCAAACTTGTACATTGGAGAACACCCTTCTCCTATGACCATCTTTGAACCATGCCTCACACCTTTACTATGATCTCTTTACTTGTCACTTAGTTCGACTAAGGATGAAGAAATGATCATTTCAGCTATCTTTATTGAAGGGAGTTAATATTTGGTCTGATGCTCCTAATCATTCCCCTAATGATTGCTATGCATGTCGAGTTAGTGGTTAGATTACTATTAGTTTCATTTAGGGGTGGCTAGATAAGTTCACACAATACAAATCTATGAAATCATGCAAAATAGTATACCAATAAGTTCTACTCCTATCACAAATAAAATATCAATCACATACATAGTATGCGTAAAAATAGCTAATTTACAACTATAAGCAAAAGTAATCTTAAGCTTTTGGATGCTTTGATGTAGTATTTCTATAGACACCTCATTTTTGCCCCCCTTTTAGACAAAGGTATAGAAAATTTAAAAGATTACAAAAATAAGAAAATTTAGAATAATACAAAAAATAGAAAATTTATAAAAGAAAATAAAAAATTACAAAATTACAAAAAGTAGAAAATTTACAAAAAGAAAGAACAAACAAAAGAAAAATTGGAAAAGTCACAAAAATGGAATAGGGGATTTTAGGGAAATTAGAAAATGATGATAAATTATAATAAAATAGTTTAGGTTTTTTAGATTTAAGTATTTTTAAGGGAGGACCGTTAGGCTTAGACTTTGAGTTGAATCTAGTATAGGTTGACTAAGTCCATATATACAGTTTAATTGTACATATGAATAAGGTACATGCCAATGACTTAACGAATAAACACTTGGATATGGTATTAGGTTTAGCTTGGGATCTTAGGTTTAAACCTCACCAAAGGCATAAAAGTGCCTTTTGTTCTTTTTCCACAAAACACACATAACATGCTACCACGCGTTATGATCTCATTGTGCCATATTTCATTTAGTTGGATTGCAATCGAAGTAGTGCCACATGTGTACCAAGTTAGCATGCCATCTACATGTCATGCCATGTGGCATATACATGGCATGATACGTATCCCTTGACACATCACACCAGTTGCCACATGTCACGTTAAGACACGAAGCATTTCCTTATTGGATTATACGGTTGATGTGATGCCACATCAGCACCACGTCAGCACTTTCCTTCCTCTTTCCCCCCTTTTCTCGCATTTTCCCTAGAGTTCCTTATGCGACTTTAGCTTTAGATATTGACTTTTTGCACATTTTTTATATGTTTTTCTTTGTGATTTCACCAAACTAATGGTGAAATCATACCAAGTAGGATACTTTGAATTCATACAAGCAAACATGACCAGATTTGGTTTTTGCAAGGATTAACTAAGGTTTGAAAATTCGAAAAAACTGGAATTTTAAGGATTTACATTCAATTCGATTTTAAATTTTCAAGCTTAACTGGGTCATTTTAAGTATAAATAAGGTCAATTTTGTTTGTTGAGAGGGGTGGAGGTAGGGGGAGTGGTGGTGTGTGCATGTGGAATTAATCAATTCTATACAACTCCTACTCTAAAAAACTCTCTCTCTTCCCCAATCATTCTCTCTCTCCTTACACTACCGTATTTCTCACTCTTTCTAACCAAGTTTAAGCTACACCACTACCCTAGCAAGACTCCTTAGAGCTTAGGCTCTCCAACCGAACCCTTACTGCCCTTCGCCATGACCCCTAATAGCGCTATGCAATACCATCCTCTAAACCCTTATCGCTATACTCTCTCTACATCAAACCACCATATTAGGTGGTTCTCAGGCTGCATCACCACTATGGTCGCACTGACAACACCCTTAAACCTAATACCACTCCTCTCTCATCCCATTAGCAACCACCATGTCGAAGACCCTAAGACCACCTTTGGTTGCCTCTTCAATCACTACCCAAATGCCACCATTTTTCCGAGGCGTTGAACCTATCCCCCTAACCCCAATTAGAAACACATAAAAGTCCATTTTCTAACTCAATTTGGTGGCTAAATCGAGCCGAAACACCCCCTCCAAGCCACTACCATCTTCTCCCTCAAGTGACCTGTATTTCATTCGGATCCAACCAGAAGATTGCTCTAAAACTAACCTAAACACTTCCAGATCCGAGCATCTCTACTTTGGGTTTAGTTTGGCCCTTACCCTTTTTTTCGTTTTGGTTTTTTTTTTGTTGTTTCATTTTTATTTTTATGTACTATAAAATTGTATATAAAAAAAAAAGGAAAGAAAGAAAAGGTTTTACTTTATTTATTTTTATGTTTTGAATAGTAATGAACAATTAGAATAGTAATACTAAAATAGAACATAAAAAAAATTAATAAATAAATAACAAAGTTAATTTATCACTTGGAAAAGTTAGTTTTTTTTTCCAACAAATAAAATAAATGGACCCTTTCCAAATTAAAATTACTTTAGAGTTTTTAAGAATAAAACCTCGATTAGGACCCTTTAGAAAAATTTCCTTAAATAACTTGAATCGAATAAAAACATAAACTTGATCATTTTTTCAAAAGATAAAAGAAATCAACCCGCTTAAATTTTTTCGAGAAGAACTACGTATATTTAATCCTGAATAGCAAGTACATAGGTACTCATACATAAATACGAAGTGACTTAAATTATGGAAAATTTCCTTTTTTTCACATTTCATAAATAATTGTCTCATTTAATTAATTTAGTTGCATGATTTGTAAATAACGATATAGTGAAAAGTGAAATTAAAATCTAATAGTTAAAAAGTGGTACTTATTAAAGGATTAAAAAATTAGCCTCGGACTCGAATCTCTACTTTTTAAAATCGTATTAACAAAAATCGGTTTTATCAAAAGACTAGTGGCTAAGTTATAACTAATCCACCCAATTGGTCATAATTTAACTCTTTTTCCTGACTTCAATCAAGAGGCGACTCCAAATAGTTGTCAAAATAAAGACCATGTTTTTTCTTAACTCCTAATTAAGTGATAGTATTAAATGGGAAGGGTTTAATACCAACTAGGCTAAGGAAAATATTAATAAAGTCAAGAAAAAAACAGGCTTGGCAAGATGGCGACTCTATTAGGGACAGTTAAGAGGGTTAGCCACTTAAAAACATTCTGAAAGTAGATTTTCCTTTCAAAATACTCGCATTATTTATTTATTTGTTCATTTATTTCATGTAAATGTTATTTTAATTGCCATATTCATCTTCCATGCATTATACTTGGGATATGGGAGATCATTTGTTGCATAAAAAATGTAAGGTAAATGCGATTAGACTTAGGCTACCTTAGGACCCTAAGTAAGGGGCCATTATGTAGACTCTGAGTGTAGTAGGGTAACCATCACTCGAGTTTGATTAGGTTACTTCACTTAAGCTGTAATGTGACTAGTGAAGGCGTTTTCTAAAAATGAGTAAGGTCACAAAGCTTAAGGACTTTTTTGAACCTACCTTGACTATATATACTTTCCTTCAAGTTTAAGTTAATACAATACTACTAAGAATTGTAACCCTACTAATTTTTTAAAGTTTTAATGCAATCAGTGTTTGAAAATAACAATAGGTTTGTAGCTTAAGGAATAATGTATTAACCCAAACAATCTTAACATCGGCATAGTTTTACATACTCTCTTTTGTTGCATTGATAAATGATTCTTGCCCATAAAATGTGTAGATCTAGAATGGTAGATAACTAAGTAAATAACTAGGGAAATGATAGGTTACCAAATCTCTCTAGAATTTGTGAGCAGCTGTTGAAGGATGAAATTTCCTATCTAAAGGAGGCCTAAAATAAATGTTAGTTTTAAGAATAAATGTTAAGCCTTCTTCCTTAGTTTTTGTACTTTGATTTTCTAAAGCAATAAAAGCTCTCTTCAACTTATTGCTCTTCATTCTTTAAGATTCCCTTTTTAAGTATTTCAATTATCATTTGGCTAACCATTCATTCTCTCTCCTTTACGAAAATTTAAATAAATCTCATAAAGTTGTAAATAGAACTCTAAAAATCACCAACCTTATTTGTAATTTGATTTCTTGGTTTTTGTAAAACAAAACTTTATATTTCTCTCTCACACAAAGAAAAGGGAAGTTGCTAATTGTTAAAGAAGTCTTCCAATTAGGTTCACATGGCTGATGACAAGATTGCTTCCCTAGAAAAGATGGTATATCAAATGGCTCAACAGTGGCCAATCTTGTTTCCAATAATCACCACTTTCCAAGTGCCTTAAGATTCAAACCTGGAATGGAGGCTCTTAAACCTAGAGGAAATGGTAGCCATGCTAAAAAGAGCATTACTGATAGGAATTAACCCCTTAGACCGATCACGTGCGGTCGAGCTAGAGGACTCTAAGGACTTACTTAGAGGATTCTAGCTCTAGGCTATAGTCGAGATAAGGATTCATACCCCGAGTTGATCTTTAACCAACTTGACTATCAATCCTCACATATGTCAAATTCATCCCTGTTCAGCAACAACGCTTTACTCCAGGAGACAGCCTAAGAATGGCCGAGGCAAGCTCCTAATTAGACCATAGGCATCTGACCTTGAAGCAAGCTAACTTCTTTTCATAACTAATTGGTCCCCAACCTAAACCAGATCAGGTGAGCCTTTGACTGCAACGCCCTCCTATTTCTACCTACTTTGTAACATATTCCTAACAACCAGCCACCAAGCGATACGTGCCTTCTAATACAATATTCCCAAATGATTCTTTCTTTTAGTACTGAATATTCTTTGTCTCTTTTATCCCCTTTTAGTACGTTTCATGTAACCTAAGTGTAAAATACCTTTTTTGTCTTTTCATACAAGTAAAGTAACCCTAGTAGATAGGTATATAAGTCCTCATTTCCTTGTACGCAAAGATCTAACTTTCAATATAGATTTATTTAGTTGGGCAACCCTAATTTTCTCGCTATCTCTTAACTCTTATCTATTCCCTTTAGCAAAATGTAGTGGCAAGTGACCCTTTAGTTCAGATTCGTATGTCAAATATGGTGAATTGTAGGTCGAGTAAGATCAAGTGGTACGTTATATCCATTTGGTAACTGCCTAGACTTTGCTAACCTTTTTCCCTATTTGTTTTGGTTTGCTTCATTGTGATGTCTCTCTGTATGTCTGACCTCGGAGACACATCAACTTTGCTAGTATCAAAGCATAGTTTCACAAGGGATTGTTTGAAGTAGCAATGAAGTTTTGGTTTATTTTACTATTAGTGGCTACTTTGTTCCTTCCATAGCTACTATAGTATGTTTATGTAACAGCAAGTGTGGTTTCATTGCTACTCGATTTCTACTCTATTTCCCATTGCAAAAACAAAGCAAGTTTGTTTCTATTATATTTAAGTAGCCATCAAGTATTACAATTGTTAATGAGTTGTTAATTCATTTGAGAAGTACTATACCATCTCCTATTCAAGTGTTCAAGGAGTTATTGGTGAATAGGGTAGTGGTGCTCAACCTGGTCATGGTCATAACAGTATTAATACCCTAGTGTCAGTTGACAACAAACTTGATAGACTCACAAACCTAGTTGAGAGTCTAGTAACCATAATGCAAATTAACAGATAGCAACCCTAAGGTGTACAGCAACAAAACCCATTGGATGACGTCCCTAAGAGATACTATGGCCAAGGTAACTAAACCAATCACCCAATTCAATTGCCACAAGCTGGAGGAGTTATAAACAGAGCTACTAGATGAAGACTGGAGTTGGGGGAGATTGGGGAAGATGATGAGGAGCTGGATGTTGAAGAGTTTGGCAAAGAACAGGTAGACTATTACCGAGCGCAAGGATGAGGACGTCAGGTTCCTCGAATGCTAGACAATGTTAAGGTACAAATCCCGCCCTTCAGTGGAAGTGGAGACGCAGATGAATACTTAGAGTGGGAAGAGAAGGTTGAGAAAGTATTTGAATGTTATGGGTATGAGGATGTGTTCCAAGTCCAACTTACTACATTAGAGTTTACTGGGTATGCTACTATGTGGTGGAAGAATTTGAATGCAACTAGAGTAAGAGATGGAAGACAAGGTGTTAAAACTTGGGATGAGATGGAAAGATTGTTAAGAGGCAAATTTGTGCTCGAGACTTACCTATAAGATACACTTAAAAAATTGTAGGAGCTTCGCCAAGGAAGTCAATCTGTTGATGACTATGTCAAAGAGTTCCAGATGCTAATGATTCGAGCCAATGTAAAAGAACCAAAGGTCGATACAGTATCATGGTTTGTTTTTAGGCTTAAGTATGAGATTCACAATATCATAGAAATTTAAAGATTTTATACATTAGAAGAGGCCATCAAGATAGTATAGAGGGTCGAATGGTAGAAGAGAAGTGTTTCGAGCCAACTTAAGCCAACATTATCATAGGTATTAGTACTGTACCAATCTATTCAAGCTAAGTTGAGGAGGCCATAAAGGATTGAGGATAGGAATGATCAACTTGAAGACAATTGAGGAAACTTGTAAGGCTAAGCCGAGAATAATCCGACCTCAAAGACATATGAGAAAGGGTAGACTTTCGAATGGAAGACTAGTGAGGTAAAGTGCTTTAAATGCTTGGGCTTCGGGCATATGGCTACTGAGTATCTAAACCAACATGTCATGGTGCTTCGAAGAGATGTAGTGGATAGCATCGATGAGAGCGAGCTCATAAAGGAAGAAGATGTTAGAAAACCTGAAGCTAAAGAGGAAGAGGAGACCTATATCTATGCCAACCAAGAAGAAGTAATGACCCTAGTCTTGAGATGAGTCATAAGTTCCTTGCCAAACTCTACAGAGGACCAGGAAGAGAATTTGTTCCATATCAAGTGTACTATCAAGGACTAATTATGCATGATCATAGTAGATTCAGGAAGTTATACAAATGTAGTTACATAATCCTTTATGCATAGGTTAGGTTTGTCGACCTCAAAGCATCCTCAACATTACAAGCTGCATTGGCTTTATGATAAGGGTGCTTTGCACATGATTGAACAAGTGACCGTGCTGTTCAGTGTTGGAAATGTATATAAGGATGAAGTAGTGTACGATGTCGTCCCTATGGGAGCTTCGCATCCATTGCTTGGACAACTTTGGTTGTTTGACTGATGTGCTACTCACAATGAGTATAAGAACACCTATGCCTTTGTCAAGGATAGGAGGAAGATTATGTTGTAACCTTTAACCTTGTCCCAAGTAACTGAAGCTCATAATCAGCTCACTCGAGCTAGTAAGAAGAAAGCCCTAGTGATGAGCCAAAGAGAGCAATCTGCTAATAAGGCTAATGAACCCATATTCTTGTTGGTTAGGAGATTGTTGGAAATGAGGGAATTACAGGATGTTCCAAAAGAGATCGAAAGGTTGCTAAATGAGTTTTTCAACCTATTTCTAGAAGAACTACCTCCAGTTCGAGGCACAGAGTACTGTATTAACCTGTAGCCAAGTGTTGCCCTCCTAAATCAACCTACATATAGGATGAATCTGGAGCAGGCTACAGAGCTGAAGAGGTAGGTGGACGAGCTTGTAGAATGAAGGTATGTAAGGGAGAGCATGAGCCCTTGTGCTGTACTAGCTTTGTTCATTCCTAAGAAAGATGGTTCATGGCACATGTGCATCGATAGCTGAGCAATCAATAGAATTACTATTAAGTACAGATACTTGATATCAAGGCTTCATGATATGTTACATGAACTTCATGATGCTAGAATATTTTCAAAGATTGATCTACAGAGTGGCTACCACCAAATTTGCATGAGGTCGAGCGATAAATGGAAGACTACCTTCAAGACTAGATACAGACTCTACGAATGGTTGGTTATGCCATTTAGGCTTACTAACACACCAAGCACATTCATGAGGTTAATGAACCTTGTAATGCGCCCTCTAATTCAGAGATGTGTGGTCGTGTACTTGACGATATATTAGTATACAGTACCAACCTAAATGACCATGTTTGACATCTTCATGAAGTATTTGACATTTTGTAAATTGAGAAGTTGTATGGGAATGTAAAGAAATGTATGTTTTGCTAGAGAAAAGTGATATTCCTAGGGTTTGTAGTGTTAAGGGAAGGGATTCGAGCAAACGAGGAGAAGATCCGAGTTGTTTTGGAATGGTAAATGCTGAAGAATGTCATAGAGGTCCGAAGTTTCCATAGCCTAGCTTCTTTCTATAGACAATTTATTAAGGACTTCAATACAATAGCTATCCCATTGACTGAGTTAACTAAGAAGAGTAAAGGATTTAGGTAGAATGACCGAGTAGAACAGAGCTTTAGAGAGGTTAAGGAAAAACTCACCTCGGCAACAATCCTGTCATTACCAGATTTTGGTAAGCCCTTCCAACTAGAATGCAACGCATTGAGAGTTGGAATTGGTGTTGTCTTGATGCAAGAGTGACGACTCATTGCCTTCTACAGTATGAAACTTAGTAGTCTTACCCTGAATTATTCTATATACGAGAAGGAGTTGTACTCCCTTTTTCCGAGCCCCTACCATATAGCAACACTACTTGCTCCCATAAGAGTTTGTTATTTACACTAACTAAGAATCATTGGAGCATCTTAGGAGTTAGAATAAACTCTCAAAGAGACAGGCCATGTGGTTAGAGTTTATGGAGGCATTTTCGTACATCATTCAGTACAAGAAGGAAAGCATAAATATGGTCGCTAACGCTCTATCATGATAGCAAACTTTATTGACCACTTTGTAGATGAAATTATTGGGCTTCTCATTAATTATCGAGCATTACCCTCATGATTCTCATTTCAGCCCTATCATAGAACAATATAAGGATAGAATTGCTATCAAGGGATATTATCTCAATGATGGCTACTTACTCAAGGACCAAAGGTTGTGCATAACAAACTGTTCGACACATGAGCTATTGATTAGGGAAGCTCATAGTAAAGGATTATCTAGTCATTTTAGGGAGACCAAGATAGCCAATATGTTGAAAGAAAACTTTTATTAACCTGATCTTGCCAAAGATGTTCATAAGATAGTTTGTAGTTGTAAAGTGTGCAAGCATGCTAAAGGGAAGATAGAACCCCATGGAAAGTACATGCTACTACCAATACGCACTTTACCTTTGGCCGACCTCAGCATGGAATTTGTCTTAGGTTTACCCCAAATATCTAAAGGGAAGGACTTTATTTTTGTTGTAGTGGACCACTTCATTTCATGCCATTAGACTAACAATGCCCTATATATCGCTAATATGTTTTTGTAGGAGATTGTTCGACTACATGGAGTACAAAAGGACTATTGTTTCAGATCAGGACACAAAGTTTTTTAGCTATTTTTGAAAGAATCTTTGGAGAAAACTTGAAACTAAACTTATATTTAGCTATAGTAGCCATCCTTAAATTAATGGCCAAACTGAAATGGTAAACAGAACGCTTAGTAATCTGCTTAGAGCTATCATGGGAAAGAACTTACGGGATTAAGATCTATGCCTACCAGTTGTAGAGCTTGCATACAATCGAACTGTCCATAGTACTACTAGGAAGACTCCATTTGAGGTTATCTATGGTCTTAACTCTACTGTTCCTTAGGATATGATTGGTACCTTAGCAGCTATTGAAGAAAGTCAATTTGCAGTAAACCGAGCCTAGGAATTACATGAGCTACACCAGTCTATAACAAAGAAGATTGCTAAGTTTAATTAAAGACAATGAAAGATTGGAAACCGAAGCTACTAAACTGTTTCTTTCTAACCTAAAGACTTAGTATGGATTCACCTCAACCATGAGCAATTTGTACACTTGAGATAGAATAAACTGTCTCTACGTGTTGATGGTCCATTTAAGGTCCTAAGGAAAATCAACCGCAATGCTTATTAAATCTAGTTACCTGATGACCATGGAGTTTCTTCCATCTTCAATGTATTCGATTTGATCCCTCACCAACCAACCGAAGAAGACTCAGTAAGCACCTGAGAAGAAAGAGTAGAGACCGCACTAGATTTGAAGGAAAATCTTTTTGACCCCCAGGCAAATGATAGGAATTAACCCCTTAGACTAATTATGCATAGCCAAGCTAGAGGACTATAGGGGCTCACTCGAAGGATTCTAACTCTAGGCTATAGCTGAGATTGGGATTCCTACCTTAAGTTGATCTCTAACTGACTTGACTATTAGATCCTCACATACGTTAGATTTGCCCCTATTCAGCAGCAACACTTTACTCCAGAAGACAGCCTGAGAATAGTCAAGGTGAGCTCATGATCATACCACAGGCATCCGACCCCAAAGTAAGCTAACTTCTTTTCAGAACTAATTGGTCCCTAGTTTGAACTAGATCAGGTCGGTCTCTGACTGCAATGCTGTCCTGTTTCCACCTTCTTTGTAACATATTCCTAACGACCAGCCACCAAGCGATACATGCCTTTTGACACAATATTCTAAAACGATTCTTTTTTTCCGTACTAAATATTCTTTGTCTCTTTTACACTTTTTAGTATGTTTCATGTAACCTAAGTGTAAAATGCCCTTTTTGTCTTTTCATACATGTAAAATTACCCTAATGGATAGGTATATAAGCCCCTACTTCCTTATACGCAAAGATCTAACTTTCAATACAAATTTATTCAGTTGAGCAACCTTAGTGTTCTTGTTATCTCTTAACTCTTATCTATTCCCTTTAGTAAGGAGTAGTAGCAAGCGACCCTTCAATTCGGACTGGTATATCATATTCAACGGCTTGCAAGTTGAGTAGGATCAAGTGGTGCATCACATCTATTTGGTTGCTGCTCGGACTTTGCTAACCTTTTTCCCTATTTGTTTTGGTTTGCTTCGTTGTGGTGTCTCTCCATATGTCCGACCCTAGAGATGCATCAATTACAAACTTGAAAATGGCAATAGACTCAACACTTAGAAGATTTCAACACCTAACAGCCAATACTGATCAAATATTGATAAGCCTAGATAATGAAAGTGGTACAAAGAGAAATGACCCTAGGATAAGTGGGAAAAGGCATGCCTATGGGACTTAGAGGAGACAATTCACTCAATTAAAGATCTCAATGACCTAAATCTTTCATCATTTAAAGGAAGCAAGGATTATAGCCTGTAAAGTCCCTAATCCAAATTACAAACCATATAGCTTTGACCTTGAAGCACAATGCGACTACCATATGGGTTAGAATGGGCACTACACTGAAAAATACTGGAGATTGAAGAACAAGATTCAAGAACTCATTGATGCTAAGGTCATTTAGCTAAAGCTAAAGCTACAACAAGTTGGTCCTTCTTTAAGTCATGGGGGTAGTTTAACTGAGTCACCTAAAGCTCTAATTCTTTTTATTATACCAATGCCTTCTAATAAGCTCACAGGTTATCTTAAGTAATTGGATGCTTAAATGGAGCAAGTTAAGGCAAAAGCAAAGAAGAATCAAGTTGTTTTCAATAAAGTCTATTTTTGAATAGCTTTGTAACAGCTGGAATGAAATAATCTTATTTATTGCCTTTTTAATTGAGTGATTATAGAATAAATCCCTCCTTAAGGAATCAGTAACTCACTTTTAAAAGGTTTAGAATGAAAAGAGGCAAACTCCATCCCATACATTAACCTCTAAAAATACTTTAAGAGTTGACTGACATCGAAGTGAAGACATTTTAGACTTATTCCTTAAAGGAGGTTGATTTTGAATTTGATACGTAGATTAAAGTGAAGTTAGGCATTAATTTTCAAATCCTAAACATAGCTATCCATTATTTAACCCGTTGGACCAATTTGAAGAATTTTCAAATTTAAATCTTATCAAGAATCACCCTACAATCGCGTAATTTAGAGGTTAAGGTCATTGATTAGGAGAGAAGGATAAAATTGGTTTATTGCTTAAGTAATGTTAATTTAAAAACAACTTTTATTTTCGATAAGTTATTTTTCTTTGAAATGAAAAAGAGCCAATTCCTTTTTCAAATGCCTTAAGCCCATACGTACCTTAGAAAGACAAAAACTTGGTAGCAGAGATAATCACTTCTTAGGTAAAAGGAAAGGAAAAGAGCAGGTAATTATAGGGCAATGTAATAAATTAGAAAAGAATGGGACAAGAATTAAAAAGAAAGAAAAAATAAAAGAGGGGAAAAGGTTTTAAAATTAAGCTTGTATAAGAGAAAAGCCCTCCAACCGAAGAAAGCTCAAAAGATGTGAGGCCCATGATTAAAAGCCTAAACATCCCTAAGAAACAAAAGGCCCTTATCAAAAGACATAAAGCCCCTTTACACATCCTCAATCACAAACACAAGAGCTCTACACTCACAATACTATCCTTACTTAATAAAGCTCTTTCGATCGTAAAAAATAATTTATCTTTAATAAAAATTGTTTTTGAAGCTAGGGCAAGCATACTTCTTATTTTTCCTAAAAGGTTCTTGACTTGTACACTTAGGTTGAATAAGTAAATCTTTTAAAATAGGCATTCTCATTAGTCCTCTTTGAGACCCTTGGACCAAAAGCCTAAATTCATAATATTGAACTAAAGAAGACCTAATGGATTGATCAAGGTGTATCACCTATAAAATGGAATATAATTTTAGGACTATAATCAAGAGCAAAATCTAGACCGAGAGTTTGTAAGGAAGTCCTCTTCGACTAAACTAGTCATGAGTTATCCTTTCATTAAAAAATGGCTGTTTGAAATCACAAGGCCCTACTAAGCATCTTAATGTTAAGGTTGAGGGGAATATAAGAGGCCCAATGTGAGTATCAAGGCAGAGTTTTTACCTGTTAGCAAACTTTCAAAGAAAGGAAAAAAAAAAAGAGAGAGAGAGAAAGTAAAAGCTTATTACAAATCTTTTATCTAAGTCCATGTTGGCCCGAGTGGCCAAGCTTTCAATCCATGTCACCAAATTTCAATAAGTTGACCACAATAATCTGGGTCATTCTCACTCTTTCCAAATGAAGGGGATTATCCCTAATGTCTTTTTTGTCATAAATGGTTTTTACCAAATTCTTTGTCTATATTTTTTCGAATCAGGTGGTTTTTCAAACGAATTTCAGTTCCTCACTTCGCATCTTTCACCATTGTTAGGGTTCTAGCCATCTCTTAAAGCATTGTCCCCTCTCTAATCCTTTTAGGGTTCTAACCAGCTCTTAAAATGCTATCATGTCCTTAATCCATTCTTTTCTAAGATTCTAACCAGCTTTTAAAGCGTTACCCCAACTCATATACTCTCTTTAGGGTCTTAGCAAGCCTATAGGGTGCTTCCCCTCATCGACCTTCTTTAGGGTCTTTGTGAGCCCATAAGGTGCTTCAATATTCATTAATCTTGCTTAAGTGTTTTAGTGAGCCCATAGGGTACTTCCCTTCATCAATCTCTTTTAGGGTTTTAGTAAGCCTATAGGGCACTTCTCTTCAGCAATTGCTCTTAGTGAACTTGTAGGATGATTCCCTTCATTAATCTCTTTTAGGGTTTTAGCGAGCCCATAGGGCTTTTCTTTTCACCAATTGCTTTTAGTGAGCCTATGAGGTGCTTCCCTTAATCAATCTCTTTTAAGGTTTTAGCAAGCCCATAAGGTGCTTCTCTTCACCAATTGCTTTTAGCGAGCCCGTAGGGTGCTTCCCTTCATCAATCCATCTTTAGGATTTCAGTGAGCCTATAAGGCGCATCCCTTTAATAATTTCTCTTTTAGCAAGCTTATAGGGTGCTTTTTTTAAGCCAATTCAAGGTTGTTAGTCCCTTAGAGATGCTCCTGTCAAGGTTAGTGAGCTTAAAGGAGTATAGCTAAGTTTTTTTGAAATTGATTCCCATTTAAGGTTGCTAATCCCTTAGAGATGCTCCTGCTTAGGTTAATGAGTTTAAAAGAGCACAACCAAGTTTTCTTAAATCAATTCCCATTTAGGGTTACTAGTCCCCTAGAGATGCTCCTGCCTAAGTTAGTGAGCTTAGTACAACATAATCAGGTTCTCTAAATCGATTCCAACTTAGGGTTGCTTAACACTTAGAGATGCTCCAGTCTAAGTAAGTGAGCTCAAAAGAGCATGCCTAGGTTTTTCTCAAATCAATACCACTCCTCTAGAGACGCTCTTACTTAGGTTAGTGAGCTTCGAATAGCATGATTAGGTTTTCTTGAATCGATTACCATTTAGGGTTGCTAGTCCTGTAAAGACACTCTCGCTTAGGTTAGTGAGCTCAAAAGAATATGACTAAGTTTTCCAAATCAATTCCAATTTAAGGGTATTAGTCCTTTAGAGACACTCTTGCTAAGGTTAGTGAGCTTAGAAGAGGGTGATCAGGTTTTCCAAAATGATTCCAGTTTAGGGTCGTTAGTCCCTTAGGCTCTTCAACTTAACCCTTACTACTCTTCACCATGACCCCTAATCATGCTATGTAATACCACCCTCTAAACCCTAATCACCATACCCTCTTCATGTTGAACCACCACATTGGGTAGTTCTTAAGCCATGTCACCACTACGATTGCACTTATAGCACCCACAAACCCAATACCACTCCTCTCTTATCCCTTCAATAACCACTGTCAGGACCCTAAAGGGGGCCTAGTAGGATTACCTAAAATTTTCATAACATGTGTGCACCCATGATATGAAAACCGTCTTGTAAGTCAGAGATTGCAAGACTCTAAATAATAAATCACTAAGATTAATGATTTTCAAGTAATTAATTTATTATAACATGACATAATATATAATTATAAATAACTATGGATATCCGGTATCCCATAGTTCCTCAGAACCGCAGAGAATCGGTATCCTCTACCAAATAATAAGACAGGATTACCAACATTATAAAACTACAAGAAGAATTAAATTATATTAAACTCTAACATGTGAATATTTTCTACAAAGAGTGTTTATGTAGCACCTATAAAAATCTCAACTAATCCTAACACTAATGTACATATCTTCATCTCGCCCTCAGCACTCGAGACTTATCCCAATCCCATTGTATGTAAACCTGCAAAAGAAACTAAGGGGGAATGAGCATAAAATAGCTCAGTGAGTTCGTTCCTCACCATTACCGGTCAGGCAAGTTTTCGCACATTATTATCACGCATGCAAGCAAGCTATCTACATACATAATGAATGCAGGCATGATGAATGCAAACAACACATCCATAGGAGTCCGGAACTATGGAAGGTGTAGAATTACGTCGTCCATACTTCGATTATCCCCTGTACTTACCCGCACAGGGCACCTCAGCTTACCCGCAGAGGCTACCTAGGGGCACCACCCCACTAGGCAAAACTTGACTATTACCCTAGCCGAGAAAAGAGTTTCAATCCAAATAGGGGGAGTCCAAACTAGGACTATCCACCCTCTAAGGCCCCTCGGACACAAACATGCGAGTCCTCTCGCAACCAAAAATAACCAAGGCCTTTCAGGCACTATAAAGCGAGTCCTCTCGCTATCAAGTGGAGAACCCATGCTAGCTTTGCCTTAACGTTAAAAATACTATTTATAGCTCCATAAGCCCTTACAGCGATCATACAAAAATTTGTTTAAGGATAGAAAAGCTTTTGCCAAAAATACTTTTCTTAAGATTTTTGCAAGGCTAGCACTCTCCATTCATAGCTTTACCAAGTCATAGACATGCGACGAGTAGAACCGGTTATTTGGGTCAGACATTTATATTTGTCAATTTAAAAATGTGATCACATAGATGATGGCATACAACCAGAACAGTCATTCAAATATACAAGCAATAGCAAACAACAAAACATCATACAAATAACACGCACAAGCAAGTAGCAGGTCATCAGAATTCCCTCACTTGAATTATTGCTCATTCTCCAAGCCTTTAAGGTTTCCAAGACTCGACATCGAACGCCTAAATCAAAATGGTAAACCTTATAAGTGTTCTGAGAATTCAAACTCCTTAGTCAACTAAAAGTCTATTGTAGTTTATTTAGTTTCTTCCAATATAACCCGAGTATAGTGTGTATAGGGTTACCATATTTTATGAGATTAATAGTAACTATTTTCTTATATTATTAAGGTATGAGGCTTCCTTTATGTATTTTGTAATTTTTTTGTTCTGATTCTGATATTTGCGAACTTATAGTCGTTTTTCATCGTTTTCGGACGTACATTCACACGGTAATGTCCGTTTTGGACGTTAAGACCTGTGTTTTATGATATGGACTAAATTTATTGAAATTTTATCTTATTGAAGGTTAATTATTCTTATTGCTTATGTTTATGCCCTAGTTTAGGATTTAATGATTGAATTAGCTATTTAATTCTTACACTTAGGAAATTTTACATTAGTGCTACTAATTTACATACTTGATTAAGTTTAATTCAATCTGGGAAGTGTATTAGGGTTTAAGGGATTTTTGGCTTCTAAGTACATGTATATACCTATGTTATATGCTTATGCAATCTTATTATTTCTTCTTTTATAAACCTGTGCTTACATCATTACTTATGTAATCAATTGATGATGTCATGGCTTATGTAATGTTTAGATGATGTCATGGCTTATGTCATCATGTGCTTATGTCATCACTTACCTCATCATATGATTACATAAGCCTTTCCTTATGCTTATGTCATATGTATATGTATTATATACATGTTACCCCTTTCTCTTATACTTATGTACATACACCTTATACATACTTATACTCATATCTATACTTAGACTTATATCATATTTATACGTGTATACATACTCATATACCTATACGGTTGGATACGTATTTTTATACTAAAATTCGTATGCCTTATTTACCCTCTTAAGAAATCTTCACAATTCCATTCTTTTTGTATTTTAAGGGTATATTTAAAATGGCTTATGTATGTATAGTTAGTAGACGTCCAAATTGAGTTATGTACATAATGAAAACTTATGTATAAAGGTATTTATACATGTATATCTCTAGCATACCCTTATGTATACCTACTCAAAGACATGTACACATGCATCTTCTTCCATTGCCTAAAGGATTCTACACTTCCATATGTAAAGATTGAAACTTTAAGCCTAAATCAACATATATATAAACACAACACATAACCTAACCTTTTCTCCTTCTAACTTGTAAAGAGGATGAAGTAAGACATAAATACATAATAGCATACCTTAAATTGCCCTTGACTATGGATGAAATGGTTGGAAAGGAAAGAAAAATGAAAGGGGAAAGGAAGCTCACAGCATGGAGGATGTTTTTGTTTTGTTTCCTTTGATTTATTTTGCTTATGGAAGAAGGAAAATGGTGGGGCCTAGAAGATGAAAGTAGTGGACGGCAAAGAAAAGAAAAAGAAGGTGAAAAATCAAAAGAAAAGGGAAGAAATCATGAGAAGGAAGATATTTTTTCCTAATGAAAGAGACACTTTTGTTGACTTTTTCAATTGTTGACTTGGTCAACATTTTGACCTCAGTCAACATGTGTTGACTTGGTCAACTTTCAAAAAAATAAAGCCCCTTTTGTGTACATAATGAACTAATTAAGAAAAATTTGGAGAAAGATTAAGGAAATGAAGGGAATATAAAGTGATTAATAAAAAATAGATAATGAGATCTTCTATTAGGTATTTATATCCTATATACACCATTTGTTAAGCTACTTGGTATAATTGAGATGAAAAATAGCATTTAGGGTATTAAGGTTTACTACATTTAACCTAATCTCCAACTATACCTCTAACTCTAAGTAAGACTATCTGAATCATACACTTAAGAAATAAATGTAATCTATGATTCAATATCTTAGTTTCTAAGGGATCATTTAAGCATTCTAAATGTTTATGCATGATTGAGGGTTATCTTCAGTCGTTTACCGATGAAATGGAAAAATATGGAGGATATATTATCACTTAGGGTTTTAAGGTAAATTATGGTGAATTAGTGCTTTTATATCCTTGAAGTTATAGTTTTAGGGTTTTTATTACTTTAGGGCACAATCTCTAATGTTTTTACACATTTAGGATTTCATATGTTCTTACGCGATTAAATCTTCGATTGTTATCTTAAGGTTTTGATGAGGTTCGAGGTTTTAGGGTCTTCGTATACGGTTAGGGGTTCAATTGATGATTTAAGGTTTTTTTTTTTTTTGTATCCACTTTAGGTTTTGGATTGAGATTTTAATCGGTTTTAAATCTTACTGGCTCTTTTGAGTTCGAGAAATTATCTACAGTTTAGACGTTTATTTCTATACTTAGAAAGCTAAATTCGCGGGGTTTACAACCACCATGTTGAAGACCCTAAGACCAACCTCGGCTGCCACTTTAACCATTGCCTAAACGCCACCGTTTGGTCAAAGCATTGAACCTACCCTCCCTAACACCAATGAGAAACACATAAAGTCCATTCTCCCACTCAATTTGTTGGCTAAATCAAGCCAAAACAACCCCTCCAAGCCACTGCCATCTCCCCCCTCAAACGACCCATATTTGATTTGGATTTGACTTGAAGACCACTTCAAAATCGACTTAAATGCGACATGATTCAACTCGCATCTGTGTTTTAGATTAGGTTTAGCCCTCACCCTTTTTCTATTTTGGTTTTGTTGATGTTTCTTTTTTTTTTTTAATGTACTGTACAATTGTATAAGAAAAAGAAAGAAAAATGAAAGAAAAGAAAATGAAAAACCAAAGAAAGAAAAAGGAAAATAGAAACAAAAAAGAAAGAAAAAGTTTTACTTTATTTATTTTTAGGTTTTAAATAGAAATTAATGATTAGAATAGTAATACTAAAATAGAAAGTAAGAAAAATGGACTCTTTTTAAATTAAGACTACTTTAGAGTTTCCAAGAATAAAACCCCTATTAAGACCCTTTAAAAAAATTTCCTTAAACAAATTAAATCAGGTAAAAACGTAAACTCGTTCTTTTTTTAAAAGTTAAAAGAAATCAACCCGCTTTAATTTTTCTAAAAAGAAATACGTACGTCTTATCCTGAATAGCTGGTACGTAGGCACTCGTACGCAAATATGGAGCGACTTAAAATATGAAAAATTTTCTTTTTCTTCATATTTTGTAAATAATTGTCTAATTTAATTAATTTAGTTGCATGATTTGTCAATAAGGGTATAGTGAAAAGTGATTAAAATCAGAAAGTTAGAAAGTAATACCCATTAAGGGTTTAAAAATATTAGCCCCGAACTCAAATCTTTTGTTTTCAAAGCCGTTTTAACGAAAATTGGTTTTTTTGAAAGACTAGGGGCTAAATTATAACCAATCTACTCAATTAGTTATAATTTAACTCTTCTTCTCGACTCTAGTCGGGTGGTAACTCCAAACAATTTTCAAAAATAAAGACCAAGTTTTTTTTAAACTCCTAGTCGAGGGTTAGTATTAAATGAGAAGGGTCTAATACTGACTAAGTTAAGGAAAATATTAATTAAATCGAGAAAAATTTTCTTTTTTTTTCATATTTTGTAAATAATTGTCTAATTTAATTAAAGACCAAATATGGAGCAACTTAAAATATGAAAAATTTTCTTTTTTTAATAATTTGTAAATAATTGTTGAACTTAATTAATTTAGTTACATGATTTGTAAATAAGGGTATAGTGAAAAGTGATTAAAATCGAAAAGTTAAAAAGTAGTATACATTAAGGATTTAGAAAATTAGTCCCAGATACAAATCATTGGTTTTCAAAACCATTTTAACAAAAATCGGTTTTATCGAAAGATTAGGAGCTAAGTTATAACCAATCCACCTAATTGGTTATAATTTAACTCTTCTTCTCAACTCTAGTTGGGTGGCGACACCAAACAAATTTCAAAATAAAGACTACATTTTTTTTTTAACTTCTAGTCAAGGGTTAGTATTAAATGGGAAGGGTTTAATACCGATTGAGTTAAGGAAAATATAAATTAAACCAAGAAAAAAATTAGGCTTGACATGATGGTGACTCCACTAGGGATCATCAAGAGGGTTAGTCACTTAAAAACCTTTTGAAAGAAAATTTACCTTTCAAAATACTTACGTTATTTATTTATTTGTTCATTTATTTATTTATTTATTTCATGTAAATGTTATTTTAATTTAATACAATACTCTTAAGAATTACAACCCCACTAATTTTTGAAAGTTTTAAAGCAATCAATCTTTGAAAATAACAGTAGGATTCCAGCTTAAGGAATAATGTATTAACTTAAACAATCCTAACATCCGCATATTTCCATGTAGTTTCTTTTGTTGCATTGATAACTGATTCTTGTCCATAAATGTGTAGACCTAGAATGGAAGATAACCAGGGAAATGATAGGTTACTGGATCTCTCTAAAATTTGTGAGCAGTTGTTGAAGGATGAAATTGCCTATCTAAAGGAAAAACTTGAATGCTTTAAAGCTTACAATTGGGCCTTAAGAGCCCTTCTAAGACAGGTCATTAGGGAAACTAATGAAATGCTAAAAGACCTTAGGGCTTGTCAATGAGACTTAATCTAATAATTTTTTAGTTCATAGTTAGGAGGCCTAAAATAAATGTCAATTTCAAGAATAAATGTTAGGCTCTCTTCCTGGGTTTTTTGTACTTCAATTTTCTAAAGTAATAAAAATTCTCCTCGACTTATCGCTCTTTATTCTTTAAGATTCCCTTTTTAGGTATTTCAATAATCATTTGGCTAACCATTCATTCTCTCTCCCTTAGAGAAATGTAAATAAATCTCATAAAGTTTTAAATAGAACCCTAAAAACCACTAACCTTATTTGTAATTTAATTTCTTGGTTTTTGTAAAACAAAACTTTATATGTCACTCTCACACAAAAAAAAAAAAAAAGAAAAGAAAAGAAAAGAGAAAAGGGAAGTTGCTAATTGGTAAAGAATTCTTCCAATTAGGTTTACATGATTGATGGCAAGATCACCTCCCAAGAAAAGATGGTACAGAAAATGGCCCAACAGTGGCTAATTACTGTTCTCCAAGTTTCTCAAGTTTCAAACCTACAGAGGAGACTCTCAAATCTAGAAGAAAAGGTAGTTATGCTACAAAAGAATATTATAGACTTAGAAATGGCAGTAGGCTCATTACTTAGAAGATTTCAACAACTAACATCCAATACTGATCAAATATCAATAAGCCTAGATAATGAAAGTGGTACAAAGAGAAATGATCCTAGGATAAGTGGGAAAAGGAAAGCCCAAGGGACTCAGAGGAGATGATTAACTCATTTGAAGATCTCAATGACCTAAATCTTTTATCATCTAAAGGAAGCAATGATTACAGTTTGTGAAGCCCCTAATCCGAATTACAAACCATATAGTTTTGACCTGAAACCACGATGTGACTATCACATGGGTCAAAAAGGGCACTCTACTGTAAAAAGTTAGAGATTGAAGAACAAGATTCAAGACCTGATTGATGCTAAGGTTATTTAGCCAGAGTTACAACAAGTTAGTCTTTTTTCAAGTTATGGGGGTAGTTCAACTGAGTTGCCTAAAGCTCTAATTCTTTTCAGTAAACCAATGCCTTCTAATAAGCTCATAGGTCGTCTTAAGTAGTTAGATGCTTAAATGGAGTAAGTTAAGGTAGGGGCAAAGAAGAATCAAGTTGTTTTTAATAAAGTCTATTTTTGAATAGCTTTTTAACAGCTGGAATGAAATAATCTTATAGCCTTTTTAATCGAGTGATTGTAGTTTGATTAATATTGGGGAAATAAATCCCTCCCTAAGGAATCAATAACTCACTTTTAAAAGGTCTAGAATGAAAAGAAACAAACTCCATCCCATACAATAACCACTAAAAATACTTTGAGAGTTGAGCGACATCAGAGTGAAGACATTTTAGACTCATTCCTTAAAAGAGGTTGATTTTGAATTTGATGTGTAGATTAAAGTGAAGTTTGGCATTTATTTTCAAATCCTAAACATAACCATCCATTGTTAAACCCATTGGACTAATTTGAAGAATTTTCAAATTTAAACCTTACTAAGAACCACCCCACAAATGTGGCAATTTGGAAGTTAGGGTCATTGATTAGGAGAGAAGGATAAAATTTGTTTATGCTTGTTTAAGTAATGTTAATTAAAAAATAACTTTTATTTTTAGTAAGTTATTTTTCTTTGAAGTGAAAAAGAGCCAATTCCATTTTCAAATGCCTCAAGCCCATACATACCTCAAAAAGGCAAAAACTTGGCAATGGAGATAATCACTTCTTAGGCCAAAGGAAAGGAGAAGAGCAAGGAATAATAAGGCAATGTAATAAATTAGAAAAGAATGGGGCAACAATTAAAACGAAAAAAATAAAGAAAAGAGGGAAAAAGGCTTGAAAATTGGGCTTGCGTAAGAGAAATGCCCCCAATCGAAGAATGTTGAGAAGATGTGAGGCCCATAAAACATTCCCAAGAAACATAAAGCCCTTACCATAAGACACAAAGCCCTTTTACACATCGTTAATCACAAACACAAGACCTACCTACCAATAATCACAACTTTACTTAATAAAGCTCTTCTAATCTTAAAGGATAATTTACCTCTAATAAAAATTGTTTTTGAAATTGGGTAAGCATGCTTCTCATTTTTCTTAAAAGGTTCTTGTCTTGTACGCCTGAGTTGATTAAGTAAATCTTTTAAAATAGGCATTCTCATTAGTCCTCTTTGAGACCCTTAGACCAAAAGCCTAAATTCATAATGTTGAACCAAAGAAGACTTAATGGATTGAGCATGGCGTTTCACCTATAAAATGAACTATAATTTTAGAACCGTAGTCAAGAGTTAAATCTGGACTGAGAGTTCGTAAGAAAGTTCTCTTCAACTAAACTAGTCATGAGTTACCCTTTCCTTAAAAAAGGGGTATTTGAAATCACTAGGCCCCACCAAGCATCTCAGTGTTAAGGTTAAGGAGAATATAAGAGGCCTCATATGATTATCAAGGCAGGGTTTTTACCTGTTAGCAAACTTTCAAAGAAGGAGATTATCACTAATGTCTTTTTTGTCATAAATGGTTTTCACCAAATTCTTTTTCTATATTTTTTCAAATCAGGTAGTTTTTCAAATGAATTTCAGTACCTCACTTCGTATCTTTTACCATTGTTAGGGTTCTGGCCATCTCTTAGAGCGTTGTCCCTTCTCTCATCCTTTTAAGGTTCTAGCCAACTCTTAAAATGCTATCACATCCTCAATTCGTTCTTTTTTAAGATTTTAGCTAAGTGTTATCCTAACTCATGTACTCTATTTAGGGTCTTAGCAAGCTCGTAGGGCGCTTCCCCTCATCAACCTTCATTAGGGTCTTAGCAAGCCCATAGTGTGCTTTTCTATTCATTAATCTTGCTTCAGTGTTTTAGTGAGCCCATAAGGCGCTTCCCATCACCAATTGCTCTTAGTGAACCTATAAGGCACTTCCCTTCATCAATCTCTTTTAGGGTTTTAGCGACCTCATAAGGTACTTCTCTTCACCAATTGCTCTTAGTGAGCCTGTAAGATACTTCCCTTCATCAATCTCTTTTAGGGTTTTAGCAAACTTATTGGGCACTTCTCTTTACCAATTGCTCTTAGCAAGCCCATAAGGCAAGGGTTTTAGTGAGCCTATAGGGCACTTCTCTTCACCAATTGTTCTTAACGAGTCCGTATGGTGCTTCTCTTCATTAATCCCTCTTTAGTATTTTAGTGAACCCATAGGGCACTTCTTCTAAGCTAATTCAGGGTTGTTAGTCCCCTAGATACTCTTCCACTTAGGTTAATGCGCTCAAAAGAGCATAACTAGGTTTTCCAAATCCATTCTAACTTAGGGTTGCTAGTCCCACAGAGACGCTCCTACCTAGGTTAGTGAGCTTAGAAGAGCACAACCAAGTTTTTCTTAAATCGATTCCCATTTAAGGTTGCTAAGCCCTTGGGGATGCTCTTGCCTAGTTTAGTGAGCTCAAAAGAGCATGGCCAGGTTTTCCCAAATCAATTCCCACTCAAGGTTACTAGTCCTCTAGAGATGCTCTTGCCTAAGTAAATGAGCTTAGAAGAGTACAACCAAGTTTTTCTCAAATCCATTCCTATTTAGGGTTACAAATCCCCTAGAGACGTTCCTACCTAGGTTTGTGAGCTCAAAAGAGCATGACTAGGTTTTCTTGAATCAATTCTCATTTAGGGTTACTAGTCAACTAAAGATGCTCCCGCTTAGGTTAGTGAGCTCAAAAAAGCTTGGCTAGGTTTTCCAAATTGATTCCAGTTTAGGGTTGCTAGTCCTCTAGAGATGCTCTTGCCTAAGTTAGTGAGCTCAGAAGAGCACAACTAGGTTTTCCAAATCGATTTAGTTTAGGGTTGCTAATCCCTTAGAGATGCTCTTGCTTAGGTTAGTAAGCTTAGAAGAGCATGACTAGGTTTTCCAAATCAATTTTAGTTTAAGATTGCTAGTCCCCTAAAGATACTTTCACCTAGGTTAGTAAGCTTAGAAGAGCACGACCAGGTTTTCCAAATTGATTCTAATTTAGGGATGCTATTCCCCTAGAAACACCTTTACTTAGGTTAGTCAACTCAGAAAGGTACAACTAAGTTTCAAACCGATCTTTCTAGCTAGCTCCCACGATGTTAGACCGTTCTAAACTCATCCAACTAGCTCTTAGAGTACCTTCTCTCCCTTTCACATTTCACTAAATCCCCAATGGATCGAACCTAGGATAGCTGACCAACTGTAATGCTTTTTATGACAAATTCTACCCTTGGGGCAAAAATAATGTCTTTTTGTCTTTGTGGTAAAGTTTTGCTTAAACTTCATCACAATGATAAGCAATTATAAACACTCCATTTTTGCTTTCTTTTATTTTTAGTTTTTTTTTTTTTAAGATAGGAAAAAGGGTCCTAATTTAAGAAAGAACACCAAAAAAAAAAATTAGAAAAAAAAAAGAAAATTTAGACAAAAGTATAGAAAATTTAATAAATCGAAAAAATGAGAAAATTTAGAATGATAAAAAAAAAATAGAAAATTTATAATAAAAAAAAAATTAGAAAAATATAAAAAGTAAAAATTTAGAAAAAGAAAGAACAAAAAATAGAAAATCGGAAAGGTCACAAAAATGGAAAAATTGGAAAAATAAAGGATTTTAGGGAAATTTAGAAAAAGATGATAAATTATAATAAAATAGTTTAGGTTTTTTAATTTAAGTATTTTCAAGGTAGGGCTGTTGGGCCTAGGTTTAGGACCTAATCCATATGTATAATTTAATTACACATATGACTAAGGCATAAGCTAACAGCTTAACAGATTAATATATAAGCACTTGGATATGGCATTAGGTTTAGCTTGGGATTCTAGGATTGAACCTCACCAAAGGTATAAAATTGCCTTTTCTTCTTTTTCCATTAAACACACATAATACACTGCTACACATCAAGATCTCATTGTGCCACATGTCTTAATACATAGCATTCAGTTGGACTGCAACTGATGTAGTGCTACATTAGCATGCCATTAATAAAGGCATATTTTTCATGTTTTAAAAGTACAAATTAAGATAGAATTATTATAGATTTTATAGAAATCATTAAGAATTGATACTTAATTATTTTTATTTAGATATTCCAGGAATTAAAGGATTCAAGAGTGGAATTATAGACGATTTAGAGGAATTTTAAGCAAATAAACAAAGTTCGAATCAATACATGTAAATTGGAATTAAAGGCAACCGGCCTAACAGTCGGCTTACAACTTACAAACTTGCACTAGCGGCCTTTGATGTCTATACCATCAGCCTTTGATGGCTACACCGCTGGCCTAAATGTTGGCCTTATAATTACACTGCCAGCCTTCATGAAAAAGAAGTTTATGTTTCATCGTTTGAGGGACTTTTAGACATACTTTTTCCTTAGACGTCGAGAGTCATGGAATAGTTTTTAGATAGTTTTTAAAGAATTCTTCGGGAGAAGTGCTTTGATCATTGAGAGGATTTTGCCTTTGCTGTAGAGATTAAGATTGAAGTTTCAATTGAAGATTATTTCTTTCCAATATAGAATTGGTGACATCTATTTTAATTATTTTTATGCAATTCTGTGAATTACTTATGCTTTCAATTATGAATTTCCTTATAATTTCACTTGGTATTTGTATTTTTGTTTCCAAATCCATGGCTAACTAAAATTATTTGTGGGAATTGATGAAATCTTAGATAGTTAAGATGATGATTGTGTTCATGTTATAAGATTAAGAGAAGTATGGATGATTCATGATTGCAATTTCTATGATTTCGATTATAATTGTTCAATTGATTATAATTGCTAGAAACCCTAATGATACGGGAGTTGATATAGGATTTGTTAGAAGTTCTTAGTTGATTTGATTAATCAACATGGAAGCAGAGTTAATTGAATTAATTAGAAATTATCTAAAGATTAATGCAATGTTTGGCAATTGATTATTCACTAAGACATTAGGGATAATTGATTTAGGATATTAAATGATCATCGTATCAGGAGATACATGATTATAATTTAGAGTCCATTGTTAATTGGAAGATGCAGAAGCTAACTAATTAATTATGGGTTTTAACCCTTAAGTTTTAAGGTATAATAATTTTACTTGAATGACCATATAGCTATTAATCTATATAATATGATAATAATTTGATTTGTGTAATCTAAGGTGGATTCTATTTTCCTACAATTCTCAATTGATTGCTTAATTTTAGATTTTTCATAGTTATTTTTTTTCTCAATAGTTTTAGAGTAATTATTGGATTAATAATTTAATTTTGATTGCTTAAATATTGATAAGAACTAGTATAGGATTAGTAATTTTTTAGTCTTCGAGGGATCGACAACCTTACTTTCTCTATATTACTTGATTCTAACCTACTATACTTATTGGAGTATTTGCGATTTATTTATATATATATAGTTTAAGCGAATCAGCCATCTATGTGTCATGCTATGTGGTGTACATGTGGCATAACATGTATCCTTCGATACATCTCGCTAGCTGCCGCATGTTACAACAGGACATGTGGTATTTCATTATTAGATTACACTGTTGGCGTAGCGCCACATCAGTGCCACTTGAGTACTTTCCTTCCTCTTTCTCACCCTTTCTTGCATATTCCTTAGATTTCCTCGGGTGACTTTAGCTTCGGGAGCTGACTTTTTGCACATTTTGATCTATTTTTCTTTGTGATGTCACTAAACTAATGGTGAAATCACAAAGACTACATAGGATACTATGAATTCATACAAGCAAACATGTCTACATTCGGTCTTTGCAAGGATTAATTAGGGTTTGAAAATTTGAAAAAACTAGAATTTCGAGGATTTACATTCAACTTGATTTTAATTTTTTGAGCTTAATTGGATCATTTTAAGTATAAATAGGGGTCGATTTCATTTTTTTTAGGATGGAATAAATCTATTCTATACAACTATCACTCTTAAAAACTCTCTCTCTTCCCACCACCGTGTTTCTCTCTCTCTACTATTCTCTCTCTCTAACTAAGTTCAAGCTACACCACCACCCTTGCAAGATACCCCACAACCTAGGCTCTTCAACTCAACCCTTACTACTCTTCATTGCTACCCCTAATCGTACCATGCAATACTACCCTCTAACCCTAATCGCCATACCCTCTCCATGTCGAACCACCACATTGGGTAGTTTTTAGGCCATGTCATCACTATGGCTACACTCGCAGTACCCCTAAACCTAATACCACTCCTCTCACATCCCTTTAGCAACCACCAAGCCGAAAACCCCAAGACCATCCTTGGTCGCCGCTTCAACCACAGCCCAATGCCACCTTTTCACCGGGGCATTGAACCTACCCTCCCTAACCCTAATTAGAAACATATAAAACTCCATTTTCCCATTCAATTTGGTGGCCAAATTGTGTCGAAACACCCCCTCCAAGCCACTACCATCTTCTCCCTCAAGCGACCCCTATTTGATCCGAATCTAAACCAAGACTGTTTCAAAATCGATTCAAATGTGACCTGATCCGACTCATGTCTCTACTTTAGATTTGGTTTAGCCCTCACCCTTTTTTCACTTTGGTTTTGTTATTGTTTCTTTTTTATTTTTTATGTACTATACAATTATATACAAAAAAGAAGGAAAAAAGAAAAAGAAAAATAGAAGAAAGAAAAAGGAAAATATAAAAAAAAAAGAAAAAAAAAGGAAGAAAGAAAAAGTTTTACTTTCTTTATTTTTAGGTTTTAGATAGCAACAAATTATTAGAATAGTAATACTAAAATAGAAAGTAAAATAAATAAATAAATAACAAAGTTATTTTATCACTTAGAAAAACTAGTTTTTTCTTTCAAATGAATAAAATAAATGGACCCTTTCCAAATTAGGACTACATTAGGGTTTCCATGAATAAAACCTTAATTAGGACATTTTAGAAAATTTTCTTCAAATAAATTGAACTAGATAGAAATGTAAACTCGATTTTTTTTAAGTTAAAAGAAATTAACTTGCTTAAATATTTTCGGGAAGAACTATGTATATTTGATCTCGAAGAGTGGTTACATAGGAACTCGTACACAAATAAGAGGTGACTCAAAATATGAAAAGTTTTCTTCTTTTTTTCATATTTTGTAAATAATTGTCTAATTTAATTAATTTAGTTGCATGATTTGTAAATAAGTGTATAGTGGAAAATGAAATTAAAGTCCAAAAGTTAAAAAGTGGTACCTATTAAGGGTTTAAAAAATTAGCCCCAGACTTAAATCTTTGGTTTTCAAAACCATTTTAACAAAAATCAGTTTTATCAAAAAACTAATGCTTTAATTATAACCACTCCACTCAATTGGTTATAATTTAACTTTTTTTCCTAACTTTGTTCGGGTCGTGACTCCAAACAATTTTTGAAATAAAGACTAAGTTTTTCTTAACTTTTAGTTTAGGGTTAGTATTTGATGCATCTCTAAGGTCAAATACATAGATAGGCACCACAATGAAGCGAATCGAAAAGAAATAAAGAAAAAGCTAGCAAAGTTTAGGCAGCTACCGAATGGATATGATACACTACTCGATCATACTCAACCTACAATCCACTAAATATGATACACCAATCTGAATTGAAGGGTCGATCGCCATTACTCCTTGCTAGAAGGAATAGATAAAAGTTAAATGTTAATGAGAACACTAAGGTTGCTCAAAGTAAATGATTCTACATTCAAAGTTAAATGATCCTCGTATGCAAGAAAGTGAGAGTTTATATACCCGTCTACTAGGGTTACTTTATATGTATGAAAAGACAAAAGGGTATTCTACATTAAGTTACATAAGACATACTAAAAGGGGTAAAAGAGATAAAGAATATTCAATACGGAAAAAAAAAAGAATCATTCTAGAACATTGTGTCAAGAGACACGTATCGCTTAGTGGCTGGACATCAGGAATATGATACAACATAGGTCGAAGCAGGAATGTGTTATAATTAGGGGCTGACTTGATCTAGATTCAGTCAGGAGCCAATTAGCTTGGAAAAAAGAAAAAAGAGGTCAACTATCATGAAGTTAGATGCTAGTAGATCAGGTCGGGAGCTCGGCTCGGCTAGTTCTAGGTTGTCTTCTAGATTAGGACTTCACTGTTGGGTAGGAGCATGTCTAATACACATGAGGATATCATAGATAGGTCAATAGGAGGTCAGCTCGAGATAGGAATCCATGTCTTAGCTATGATTTAGAGTTAGTATTCTTCATACAAGCCCTTAGAGTCCTCTAACCTGGCTTCTTGTGATCGGTCCAAGGGGATGATTCATATCATCTGCTTAGGGGTCGAAAAGATTTGCCTTAAAATTTGAAGTGGGTTTTGCCTCGTCTCTTAAGGTACATGTAGGGTCATCTTCTCTTAATTGGTGAGGGATCGAATCGAACACATTGAAGGTAGAAGAAACTCCATAGTCATCAAGTAACTCGATTTGGTAAGCATTGCGATTGATTTTCTTAAGGACTTTGAACAAACCATAAACTCGAGGAGATAGTTTGTTTTATCTCAAGTGTAGGAATTGTTCTCGACTGAGATGTATCCATACCAAGTTTCTTGGGTAGAAAGAAATAGTTCGGCATCATCGACTACCAATTTCATGTTGCTTCTAATTGAACTTAGTGATTTTCCTAGTTACAAACTAGTGCAGCTCATGCAATGCTTAGGCTCAATCCACTCCAAATTAACTCTCTTCAGTAGCTGTTGGGGTGTCGATCATATCTAGCGGAATGGTAGGGTTAAGGCCATAAATGACCTCAAATGGGGTTTTTGCAATAGTGCTATGCATAGTTCGATTGTATGTGAACTCCACAATTGGTAGGTATAGATCTCAATCCTGTAAGTTCTTTCTCACTATAGCCTTAAGTAGATTACCTAGCATCCTGTTTACCACTTCAGTCTGGCCATCAATTTGAGGGTAGTTATTAGAGCTGAATATAAGTTTGGTTCTAAGTCTTCTTGAAAGAGTCTTCCAAAAATAGCTCAAGAAGTTTATGTCCCAATCTGAGACAATAATCTTCGGTATCTTATGTAGTTGGACAATCTCTTACAAAAACAAATTAGTGATATATAGAGCATTGTTAGTTCGATGGCACATAATGAAGTGCACTATCTTGTTGAAATGGTCCACCACAATAAAAATAGAATCTTTGCCTCTAGATGTTCAAGGTAACCCTAGGACAAAGTCCATGTTGAGGTTAGCCTAATATAAGGTTGGTATTGGCAATGGCATGTATTCTCCATAGGACTCTCTCTTCCCCTTTTCACGTTTGCACACTTCACAACCAGTAACCAACTTATAGACATCTTTAGCCAAACCTAGCTAGTAAAAGTTCTCCCTCAATAGATTAGCTATCTTGATGTCTCCGAAATGACCAAATAACCCTTTGCTATAAGCTTTCCTAACCAATAACTCAAGCATGGAGCTGTTAGGAATACATAAATTCCATCCTTGCACTGTTCTAAGATAAGGCCGAAATGGGAATCATGAGCATACTGCGCAATAATTAGTGAGAATCCCAATAATTTTGTCTACAAAGTGGTTAGCAAGGTTTTCTATCGTGATAAAATGTCGGCGACCACATTTGCACCTCCCTTCTTGTATTGGATGACATACAAGAAACTCTCCATGAACTCCAACCACCTAGCTTACCTCTTTAAAAGCTTATTCTAACTCCCCAAATGCTTTAGCGACTCATAGTTTGTATAAATAACAAACTATCGCAATAGCAAATAATGCTACTAAGTAGTAAGGGCTTAGTAAAGAAAGTACAACTCTTTCTCGTACATAAAATGGTTTGGGGCAAGACCACTAAGTTTCTCACTATTGTAGGCAATGAGCCATCACTCTTGCATTAGGACAACACCAATTCTAACTCCTAATGCATTGCATTCTAATTCAAAGGGTTTGTCAAAATCTGGCAATAATAGGACAGGGGCCGAGGTAAGCCTTTCCTTAATCTCTTTAAAGCTCTATTCAGCACGGTCATTCCACCTGAACCCTTCACTCTTCTTGGTCAGCTTAGTCAATGGGGCAGTTATTGTATTGAAGTCTTTAATAAATTGCTTATAGAAAAAAAGCTAGGTCATGAAAAATTCAGACCTTGGTTATATTCCTAGGCATTACCCATTCTAAAGCAGCCCGTATCTTTTCCTCATCTACTCAAATCCCTTCCCTTGATACTATAAACCCTAGGAAAATCACTTGTTTCTGGCAAAACGTATACTTCTTCGCTTTCCCATACAACTTCTCATCTTGCAAAATTTCAAATACTTCATGAAGATGTTGAACATGGCCCTTCAAGTTGGCACTATATACTAATATATCATCAAAGTATACAACTACACATTTCCCAATTAGTCACCGCATTACATGGTTCAATAAGCTCATAAATGTGCTTGGTGCATTAGTAAGTCCAAACGACATAACCAACCATTCGTAAAGTCTATGTCTAGTCTTGAAGGTAGTCTTCCATTCATCACTTGGGCTCATACAAATTTGGTGGTATCCACTTCGTAGATCAATCTTTGAAAATATCTTTACGCCTTAAAGCTAATTTAACATGTCATTGAGCCTCAATATCTGCTATCTGCACTTGATAGTAATTCGATTGATTACTCGGCTGTCAATGCATATGTGCCATGAACCATCCTTCTTTGGAACAACAAAGCTAGTACAGCATAAGGGCTCATGCTCTTCTTCACATATCCTCACTTAATGAGTTCATCTACCTATCTTTTTAGATTAACAACTTGCTAAGGGTTCATCTTGTGCGTAAGCCAATTCTGTAGGACAGTACCTAGTTGTAGATCAATACAATGCTCTATGCTTCGATCTAGTGGCAATCCTTTAGGTAGTTCTTTCGGAAATAGGTCAAAAAACTCATTTAGCAAGTTTTGGATCTCTTCTGGAACATTTTGTAACTTCTTGATCTCCATCAGTCTCCTAACCAACAGGAACATCGACTCATTAGCCTTCTTAGTAGATTGGAGCTCTCTACGGCTTATAACTAAGGCTTTCTTCTTACTAGCTGGGATGAGCTGATTTTGGGTTTCATTTACTTAGGATGGTGTTAAGGGTTGCAACACTATCCTTCTTCCATCCTCAACAAAGGCATAAGTGTTCTTATACCCATCGTATGTAACACATCGGTCAAATAACCAAGGTCATCTAAGCAACAGGTATAAAGCTCCCATGAAGACAACATTGCACACTACTTTGTCCCTGTATACATTTCCAATACTAAATGGTACGGTTACTTGTTTAGTCACGTCTAAAACACTCTTATCATGAAGCTAATATAGCTTATAAATTCGGGGATGCCTTGAGGTCAGTAGACCTAACCATTGTACAAAGGATAACGTAACTACATTAATGTAACTTCCTCCATCCACTATGATTGTGCATAATTGGCCTTTGATAGTACACTTGGTATGGAACAAATTCTCCCTTTGGTCTTCCTCAGGGTTCGATAAGGAACTCAGGACTCGTCTCAAGACTAAAGTCATCACTTCTCCCTGGTCAACATAGATACAAGTCTCTTCATCCTCCTCGACTTCTGCCTTTCGAACATCTTTCTCCTCCTTAAGCTCACTCTCGTCGGTGCTATCAACTATATCTCTTCGAAGCACCATGATATGCTAGTTCGAGCACTTAATAACCATGTATCCAAAGCCTAGGCATTTAAAGCATTTCACCTCGCTAGACTTCTATCTGGAGGTCTGTCCTTTCTCATACATTCTCAGGGATAGCCTAACCTTGGCTCAGCTTAGCTATCCTACTAAGCCATGCTGACCTATTCAGCTAACATTAGGGCAATCGTTCTTTTCCTTGGCTCGATATAGTCTCCTTAGCTTAGCTTGAGCAGGTCGGCATGGTACTGAGGCTCGGGAGAATGTTGGCCCAAGTCAAGTTAGAATATTTCTCCTTTGCTTTTTAACTCTTTATGCTATCTTGATAGCCTCTTCCAAATTATAAAACCTTTGTACTTCCACGATATTGCAAATCTCATACTAGAGCTTGGAAATAAACCTCGATATTGTACGGGCCTCTAGCACTTCCATGTTGGCTTGGATCATTAACATCTAGAACTCTCTTTTGTAGTCATCAATTGATCAAGTTCCTTAGTAAAGCTCCTGTAACTTTGCAAATGCATCTTGTAAATAAGTCTTGGGCACAAATCTACCTCTTAACAACCTTTTCATCTCATCCTAAGTTCTAACACTTCATCTTCCATCTCTTGCCCTGGCTATATTCAAATTCTTCCACCACATGGTGGCATACCCAGTAAACTTCAATCAAGAAAGTTAGACTTTAACTACATCTTGATACCTATAACATTTAAATACTTTCTTAACCTTCTCTTCTCACTCTAAGTGTTCATCTGCATCTCTACTTCCACTGAAGGGCAAGATTTGTACCTTGACATTATCTAGTCATCGAAGGACTCAACATCGTCGTCCCTATACTTGGTAATAACCAACTTCTTCTTCTTTACCAAAACCCTTCAACACCCAACTCCTCGTCATCTTCCCTAATCTCCTCTAACTCCAATCTTTGTCTAGCAGCTCGATCTGCTACTCTACTAACTTGTAGCGGTCAAATTAGGCGATTGGTTTGATTGCCTTGGCCATAGTATCTCTTAAGGGAATTTTCTTATGGGTTTTGGTGTTATATACCTTGGGGTTATTATTTGTTAACTTGCATTGCGGTGACTAAACTCTCAACAAGGTTTGTGAGTCTATCAAGCTTGTTGTCAACCGACCTTAGAGTATTACTACTATTAAGACCATGACCATGTTGAACACCACTACTCTGGTCACCAATAACACCCTGAACACTTGAATTAGACATGGTACGGTACTTCTCAAACAAATTAACAACTTCAACACCTGATAGTCACTTAAATAAGATAAAAACAAACTTACTCTGTTTTCACAATGAAAAACAGAGTAACAATAAAGCCACTCTTGGTATCACACTAATAAACTGCAATAGCTATGAAAAGAACATAGCAACCGTTAACAGTAAATTGAACAAACACTTCGCTACAACTTCACATACTCCCTCGCGAAACTTAGCTTTGATACCAGCGAAGTTGATACATTTCCAAGGTTGGACATACGGAGAGGTACCACAATGAAGTGAACCAAAATGAAACAAAGAAAAAGCTAGCAAAGTCTAAGTAGCTACTAAATGGATATGACACATGACTCGATCTTACTTAGCCCATAATTCACCGGATATGACACACCGGTCCAAATTGAAGGGTGGTCACTTGCCATTACTCCTTGGTAAAGGAAATAGATAAGAGTTAAATAATAATGAGAGCAGCAAGGTTACTCAAAGTGAATAATTCTATATTCAAAGTTGAATTATCCTCATATACAAGAAAGTGGGGGTTTATATATCCGTCCATTAAGGTTGCTTTAAATGTATGAAAAGACGAAAGGATATTCTACACTAGGTTATATAAGATATACTAAAAGGGGTAGAAGAGACAAAGAATATTCAGTATGGAAAAGAAAAAATCATTCTTGAACATTGTCTCAGGAGACAGGTGTTGCTTGGTGGCTAGACATCAGGAATATGATACAACATAGGTGAAAGTAAAAATGCATTATAGTTAAGGGCGGACCTGATCTGGATCAGGTTAGGAGCTAATCAGCCTAGCAAAAAAAAAAGGTCAGCTGTCTTAAAGTCAAACTCTAACAAATTAGGTTAAGAGCTTAGTTCAATTAGTTCTAAGCTATCTTCTAGATTAGGACTTCGCTGTTAGGCAGGAGCATGTTTGATACATATAAGGATATGATAGATAAGTCGGTAGGAGGTCAGCTCGGGATAAGAATCCTCATTTTAGCTATGGCTTAAAGTTAGTATTCATTGTGAGAGCTCTTGGAGTCCTCTAGCTTGGCTTCTTGTGATTAACCCAGGGGGCTGATTCTTATTAGTATTAAATGGGTAGGGTTTAATATCAATCGAGTTAAGGAAAATATTAATAAAGTAGGAAAAAAATTAAGCTCGACAGTCTTAATAAGCAATAAAGCCACGATCTCAACTTTCTTGTATTGACATTCACTATGGTAAGTTCATATTGTCAACGTTCTAATTACTAAGAGACCTTATATGTATACTCAAATTTAGTTTTCGTAAAAGTTATGCAAATGTTAGAGTTTTATCTTCAATTTATATCATCATGAAGTTATATAGATATATATATATATATTAAGTATATTATTATTTTTACATGGGGAAAATAGTTTTATTTAGATATGCATTTATTATAGTTTTATTATATAAGTTATATTAAGTTAATAAGTATTAATAATGTATGGAGTTATATTATTACTTATGATATACTATTTTGATCATATCAAAATGTATTTTTAATCTATCAAGTTAAGTTTCAATTATGATAAGGTTACTATAGTATGCAAATTTTCATAATATTATGGAAATATGTGTTATATTATCTAAAATTATCCAATTTTAGTAAAAGTGGTATCATCAAATTCATACGAACTTGATGATAAATACTATGAGTTCTATCACGAGAGATGACTTCTAAAGGGTATTTTTATTTTCTATTATACCTATATGCCCCAATAACAAGCATTATCATATTATGTTCATATTATATAAAAGGCTATATTTTATATAATTTCCTAAAATAGATTAGTATATATATATAACATTTAGTCCAAACACGCGTGTATCCTAGTTTAACTCATATAACATTACAAAATACGATAGAAACTCATCATAGTCAGATCTAATTGGTAAGGTATAGAGAGGATTTATTCAAATATTTACTATAATTTAGCCTAATATTCCTAAAAATATACCCCGTTTGGTAAATTATGCTAGTTTACTTCTAAAATTCATAATAAATAGCTTGGGTCACTAATTAATTCTACAAAAATTTCTATGAACTCATAAAAATATAGGGAAATCAATAAAGAAGTGGTTTTACGATATGGAGTTTAGTGTTTATATATTGAAAATTATGTTTTAACCCTAAATTATAATTAATTAGGCAAATAACATTATTTTTATACAAAATTAATTCCCTTACACCCTGACATCATTATAAGCATCCATAATTCATTTAATACTAATTTCATCAATTATTTTCATATAATCAATTTTATGTTGGAACTTGCTCTATATTGGCTATTTTTACGGTAAAAAATACAATAAATACTAAACATATATTAAATAAAAATCATGCTATTTAGAAATTAACTAGGTATAACATATATTATACAAAAAAAATTTTCAACTCAAAACAACATCATTTAATATATTTATTTTAAGTTTGAAGTTTCAATGAATAGTAACTTTGTTAAATAAGTATATAAAATATTTATAATTTTACAAAAATAAATTTATAGTATGAAATTATATCTAAAATAACCAAGAAATAAATTTTTATTAATTAATTTAATATTTTTAGAAATTATAAAAAAATAGGGCTAATTTGGGAATTCACCATTCGTTGGAGATTCGGTAGCTAGTGGCTGGTGAAGGTGTGTCAGAGAGGCTAGACGTAGGGTGTACTAGTGGTGGTTGGCAGCATTCAAAAGAAAACAGTTAATTAGGTTGCAATGGAATGTATATCAGTAGTTCCCCAACTCTTGATTTATATTTCCTTAAATATTTCTAATTTTCTAGATTTTTTCTAACCTTATCCTAGCTTCTAGATTAGTACATGAGGCATGTTTGGAGTCAATTGCAATTTATAGCAATTGTGTCAGCCAAAACCTATTTTTTTCCTATTTATTTTTCCTCTTTTTTGTAAGTAGGAGGTGGCAAGTTTTGTGGACTTTGCCTTTGACTCACCTAGTTTAATTGCTGTGAGGATGCCATTGATGATTTCCTGTTTTTGTAGATTTTTTTTTTTTATCGCAATTGGATAAGTTTCGATTAATTTTGAAGCCAATTATTGATATTTTACATATATTATATTAGTATTTAGCACATTTATCAATATAC
The DNA here is from genome assembly GCA_024138015.1 of Lumnitzera littorea. Classification (NCBI taxonomy): domain Eukaryota; kingdom Viridiplantae; phylum Streptophyta; class Magnoliopsida; order Myrtales; family Combretaceae; genus Lumnitzera; species Lumnitzera littorea. Next base: position 50,725,144 of record JAMXBB010000004.1, on the reverse strand, counting down.
ATGTATATATCCTATATGTATGTCATGTGTAATGTGTAATTATACTCATATAATTATGCTTTTAGCATGTCTTTTATTTTTAAGATATGCTTTCTAATTAATTTGCGAATTTGTCGATTGTTATATATAATTATATAAATTTGGGTTAATTTATAAGTATAATTATTATATATACCGGGTATATTCATAAAGATACATATATATTCATATAATATATTATGCTACATTATTTTCTTTTATAACTTAATTAACTTATCTTTAAGTTCTCGTTATATTTTAAGCTTAGTCTTAGAGGTTTTGATGAGTTTTATGCTATATTATATAACTACACTTCGAAGGCTAAAATTAAGATTTTAGATCACTATTTTTATAATCTAACTTCACTAGGTTACTTCCATTAACTTTTCCATTATTGCTGTAAAGTTTGGACTTAATTTAATAGGTTTCCCTAAAAGCCCTAAATTTGAGTACAATTACCTTAAATACAATTTTAGGGGCTTATAAATAGCGCCATTGGGAAACGACCTAACACTCAACCAAATTGGAGCTCATGAAGAAGAAGAAGAAGAAGCTAAAGCTCTAAAAGCCTTATCTTACATTTTTGTTGTTTCTAATACAATTTTCACAAGGATTATGACTTATGAAACTCCAAAAGAAGCTTAGGATAAGCTCAAGGAGATATTTGTAGGAAGTGAGAAAAGAAAGCATATGTAGATTCTAAATTTGAAAAGAGAATTTGAAGTTTTGAAAATGAAGGATGATGAATCCATCAAGGAGCATTTTAATAGACTTTTGGAATTTGTCAACAAAATTAGATTTCTTAGAGAGGATCTAACCGATCAATAGGTCGTGGAAAAAGTTCTAGTATGCTTGCTTGAAAAATTTGAGTCTAAAATATCTTCTCTTGAAGTGTCAAAGGATTTAACCAAAATTTCTTTAGCTGAGCTTGTCTATGCTTTCCAAGCTCAAGAACAAAGAAGATTAATAAGGAAGGAAGATAACAATGAAGGGGCTTTTCTTGCCATGCAAAGAAAGAAAAGTTCCTCAAGGTGGAGATAAGAAGGAATCTGGTGTACACAAGGATAAGGAGAAGAATAAAAGTCAAGAAATTAAAAGAGGTAGTAAAAAGAGCTGCTTTGTATGCCATCATTGTAAGAAGAAGAATTATCTAAAGAATTATTGTCGGTTTATGCTAAGTGTGTAATGTAGGTCATGCAAACAATATGGTCACAATGAAAAGGTATGCAAGGATAAAAATAGTCAACAAGGGCAAAAAAGATAGCAAGCATAAATAGCTAAAAACTAGCAACAGTAAGAGGAGTTATTTGGTGTTTCAAATCATGCACCAAGTAGTTGTACAAAAACTGGGCCTAGTGATAGTAGCTATACAAACCACATGACACCAGATCTAAACAATTTCATGGAATTGGATTAGTCTTATAGGTCAAAAGTGAAGATTAGGAATGGAGACTTAGTTGATGTCAATGGTAAGGGAGTTGTTGTTATTGAAACTTTAACAGGTATCAAATATATCTCAGATGTGTTATTTGTGCTTGAAATTAGTCAAATTTTATTATATGTGGGATAAATGTTAGAGAAGAATTATTCTTTGCATTTTCAAAACAAATCTTACATCATTTTTTATAGTGCTTGTTGTGAGTTGATGATTATAAAGATGAGAGACAAAATCTTTTCAATTAAGTGGAAAGAAGCCAATTTGCATGCTACTATCATCGATGACTTAATGTTGTGGCATAAGAGATTGGTCATTTTCATTATGTTGCACTTAAACATTTGCATCATAAAGATTTAACTCAAGGCTTGCTTATCATTTGTGACAAAAAGACTGTTTGTCAAGTTTGTCAATTTAGGAAGCAAAGCAGGTTGCCCTTTCCCATTAACAAAGCTTGTAGAGCATCAAAAAGGCTAGAGTTGATCGATACTGATGTGTGTAAACTAATGAAGACACCGTCTCTAAATGGTAGTAAGTATTTCAGTTTGTTCATAGATAATTATACAAGAGTGTGTTGGGTTTATTTTACAAAGCAGAGGCTAGAAGTAGTTGGTGTGTTTCAAAATTTCAAGGCTTTGGTAGAAAATCAAGCAAACTACAAAATTAAGGTAATAAGATCTAATAATGGGATCGATTATGCATGAAAAAAGTTTGATAGGTTTTGTGTTGAAGCTAGAATCGAGCATCGATTGATGGTCACTTACTTTCCTTAACCAAATGGCATAAGCAAGAGAAAGAGTAGAGCCATCATGGAGATGACAAGGTGTTTACTACTTGAAAAGAAGATGACCAAATATTTTTTAGCAGAAGTTGTTAATATAGCCATCTATTTACTAAATATACTCCTAACTAAGGTAGTGAAGGATTAAATTCCATTAGGAGCTTAGCATGGAGTTAAACCAATTGTGGAGCATCTTAAGGTATTTTGTAGTTTATGCTACACTTGCGTATCGGATATGAAAAGAGATAAATTGGCCTAAAGCTAAAATGGCAATATTTTTTTGTTATAGCTCTATCTCCAAGGGCTATCGAGTTTTCAATTTGAAGACAAAAAAATTGATGATTAGTAGGGATATCAAGCTTGATGAAGTATCAATGTAAAACTAGAAGAAAAATGAGATAGAAGATGGAGATGTAAATGAAATTGGAGCAACCATATCTCAAGATCTTGCACTACAAGAGCCTACTTACTATAATGAAGCTGCTAAAGAAAATGGATGGAGTGTTACAATAGAGGAGGAGGTAAAAATGATAAATAAGAATGGCACTTGGGCATTGGTTGATAAGCCTAAAAATCTAAAGGTAATTGGCATTAAATGGGTTTTTAGAGTCAAATATAACCCAAATAGTTTTGTAAACAAATTTAAGACCAAATTGGTTATAAAGGGCTATTCTCAAGAATATGGGATTGATTTTTCTAACACATTTGCTCTAGTGGTTAGGTATGATATTATAAGGCTTCTAGTGGCTTTAGTAGCAAAGATAGGCTAAAAAATTCATCATCTTGATGTGAAGCTAACCACTCTACCACTGAGCTACTAAGGAACAACGAGATTGAACCAATAGTTATTGGAGTTATCTACCATAGAGGCCAACAATAGACAATAACTCTCCCCTTACCTCAATGTCCCCATTAGATAATGAACTACTACATGGTGTGCTTAAAGAAGATATTTATGTTGAGCAAACAGAAGGGTTCCAAATTTCATGATGTGAAGATAAGGTTTAAAAGTTTCATAAGGCTCTTTATGGCTTAAAACAAGCACCGAGAGATTGGTACATTAGAATCGATGCCTAGTTGCTACAACAAGGATTCAAAAGAAGTGAATATGAAGCTACTCTACATGTGTTGAAAGTTTAAGATGAAGTTTAGATAATGGTCTCCTTGTATGTAGATAACCTATTATTTATAGGTTGTAATTCAAAAATCTTGAAGCAGTTCATGCTAAAGATGGAAAGTAGTTTTAAAATGTCTAATTTAGGAGAGATGAAATATTTTTAGGCATGGAAATTTGTCAATATGATGATGGAATTTTCATCTCACAACAAAAAATATGCATTGGATGTTTTGAAGAAATTTTACATGGAAAGATGCAAATCATTGGCTATTGTTGGCAGGTTTTGGGTTAGAACTTTTGTCCTGCAAAGAAAGAAAATGTTTTTGGTATTAGGGCCAATCTAGTGCAATTACTTTGATACTTAAGCTAGAATTGAGTATAGGAAAAAATTGAGTAAGTAACAAAGTGTTATTAGATATCTCTTACAACATTTCTTTCCCTTATTTATAGATGAATGCCATATCTGAAACAATAGTTATCAAAATAATTATTAGGACACATGGAGGTCTCATGATTAGGAACATTCCTCAAATGTAGAGAGAGTGGGCAATTATGTAATATAACCATGCCAAGTGATAGCTGTTTACACCACTCCTTTAGAATTCAAATTAGATATGAATCTGTATTACTCAGCTTTAACTTCCGAGTGGATGAAACTTAACTATCGACATTTGTCCCCTAACTCCCGTATTCGAAGGTTCAACTAAGGGAGTAAATATTTAATGCTCTAGAGGTCAAGTAGGGAACTATTCCTTAAATGCTCAGTAAAGCAAGAATACGGATCGCATCTTATCTTAAAGGTTGTAATTTTTAATTTTCTTGCCTATTAAAAGACTATAGTGGAAAGTACGATAACTGTTACCTTGGTCATCATTATGCCATAAGCCTAACAACTGTCAGAGACTTGACAACCGTAGGATTTCTACCTCTAAACATGTGTCAATAATCCATGCTATTATCTAAGCAAAGCATCATTTCTATTGGAGAGTCATTGCAGTTATGAAGCTAGATCATTCATATTGAAGGAACTTTTCAAAAGTGAAAACAAATTTCTTTAGTCGCATCCATAAGTTTTTTGTTATTTGCTTGACAACTTGTCTCATACCTTGCAATTCTTCAATTTCCATGACATTCATTATAGTCAATCAGGTATGGTTCACAATGTAATTCGTTAACATATCCTTTCAGATTTTGAAGCAACTCATTCTAAGGCTGCTTCTTCCCCCTAGAAGAGGAGCGAGATGGTATGTTCCTCAAGTAACTCGATCGATAGTGTTGTAGAGCAATGGGATATACATACTCAGATCAATTCTCTCGCAGCAAATAATTATCTAGAAGACAAAGAAGGAAGATCCACAGTTAGGTATTTGTTTAATAATATAGTTTACTCGGTAATTCACCAAACAAAGCAACTAATGCTATCTGTAGGGTCCTTGTTTCGAAATATAACAAGTATTGGCAAGACCTTCCTAGAGTGTGGAATCTTAAGAGGCCAAAAGAAGAGAAAAGGGTATGATTTTCAAGGGAGCGCGAGTTCCATGTCTATTTAAAATATCTCAACTTTGGGTTGCGCTTCCCTTTCTCAAGATTTGTCAAGCAATTCTTCAATTACTTTTCAGTTGCGCCGAGTATGTCCCTACCAAACACATATTTGGTTCTAGTAGCATTCAAGGTAATTTACGAAGAAGTTGAAGTTAAGACTATGCCTCAACTGCTTTTGTACTTCTTTACAATTAAGAGGTAACCTGACAACTAATACTTTGCAATTGCTAGGCATGGGCAGAAGTTCATAAACGGGCTAGAGTCCAAGATCCATAAATGGCACAACAAATTTGTGTTTATCCTTTCAAATGAGGAGTTGGATTTTTAAACCTAATGGATTGAAGCAATTCACATTAAGGACATTGGGTTGATGCCAAATGATGCTATCGCAGCAAAGAAGATCCAAGAAAGGAAGAAAAAAAAATATTTTTCTAAGATGTTGAGAGAATAATAAGACATTATAAGAGCGAAGAGCCAATTTTTTTTTTTTTTTAGAAAGAAGGTACGCTAATGATTAATCGCTGTGCCACGTATAGGTACAGGAGGAAAGCCATTCTCATGACTTAAGGGAGGAATTATTACCTTTGAGCCTTGCTCCGCATGAAGAATGTAACTTCTTTTTTATTCCTCGCATTAGCATTAATACATTTACTTTATATTGCAGATATAAGTGATGGTGAGGTGAACCCTACTAAGCTATTGGCCTAAGTGAAGGCTAAAAAATCAAAGGCTAACAAATGTGCATCCTCCATGGTCGCAGCTACTTAGCTAATAGCCATTAAAAAGGTAGCGAAAGAGGGTGCAACGAAACAAGTGATGATGTAAAAGATCTCTCATCTTACCGATAAATGACAAGGGAATGACAAGCCAAGGGCGAACGAAGCCACGTAAGTAGAAACTAGTCCAACAAAAAATATTACCCTTGCCATGAAGTCGAGAAATGGTGGCCAAGAAACCCAACCACACAATAAGGCTAAAACTACCACGGCTGCTCAAGGGTCATCACTCATGGTAGAGGCTATGTCGAGTACCAATAAGAGAAGTGGAAAGGAATTTGTTAGCTAACCCCTAGCTAAGAGGTCCAAGGAATTAGACAAAAGGATGAAGATGGCCATGTGCAACAAAGCTCTCAGCATCAATAGTGTCAAATTCATCCCTAACATAAAGGTCAGCGAGTGTTTCTTCCCGTGTTAGAGTTACAACATCTTACATACCGACTCAACCTTTGGCAATAGGCTAAAATCTTTAGCCTTGATGGAAGGCTAAAATCTTTAAAAACCAAAAGGTGAAAAACCAGGTTCGATAATTACCTTCTTCATTTCTTTATCAACTTCGTCCAAGGCTGTTAGAACGTAGCTATTGATCTAAAAACAAATAGGAGTATTAGCATCCAAACATGCCTAACAATTGAAAGGATTTAATAGATACTTACATCATATAGCTTAGCTACAATATGAACCTTATTATAATCATCGACCTTATCGACATCTTTCTTCGAAAATTAAACTTAAAAATCACCTTTCAACTCAATTTTTTACCTAAATGGGATAATTTGAACAATCTAAACTAAAAAGGGAAAATTATGTTTTCTATATTTTATTGTTGCCACGTAGGTGCCTACGTACTAACTATTTGGAATCAGATGTACGTAGTTCATTTAACGAAAACTTTAGTAGGTTGATTTGATTTTAATATTTGAAAAGAGATTGGCTTTACGTTTTATCTAATTCAATTCATTTAAGGAAATTTTTCTATAAAAGGAAAGTCCTAATTAAGGTTTTGTTTTTGAAAAATCTAAAAATAATCCTAATTTGTAAAGCGTCTATTTATTTACTTATTTTGAAAACTTGATTTTTCTAAGTTAAAAAATACAATTTTTATTTATGAGCTTATTTACTTATTTTTATTCTTAGCATTATCTTATTTATTATATTTTTTTATTCTATCCATCCTTATTTTTATTAAACTAAAAAATAAATAAAGAAATGAACTACTCTTTTCTTTTCTTTTTTTCTTTCCTTTCTTTTTTTTCCATTTTCTCTTCCTTTTTTCTTTCTTCCTTTTTTTTCTTTTTTTCTTTTTAATATTACAATTTACATGTACATAAATAAATAAATAATAGCAAAATCGAATAAACAAAATAAAAGGAAATAAATCAAATAGAAAATAAGGCTAGATCGGATGCTAGACCAAGATGTGAGTTAGGATACAGTTTGGGTCTGGACACTAAGTCGGATCTTAGGTCGCGAGTCGAACTCGGTTTAAGCTCAAATTCGGAGCTAGGTCACCAATTGAAGAAGAAGTAGTAACAGCTTCTAAGCGTGGTTCAAAGTGATTTGGAATGAATTTTTTAAGGGTGAGGACAAATTTGTGTGTTTTAGATCAGAGATAGTAGGGGTAAAGAGGATGCCGTAACTTGGGGTGGCTGTTTAGATGGTGTTGCAAAGTGAAGGGTAGCAATAGTGGTGTACCACATGCAATGGAGGTTGTTGGGTGTTAAGGAATGGCGTGGCTTGGGGCTTTAGGTGGTGGTGAAGCCAACCATGTGATTGGTTTGGGGTAGAAGTGGCTAGATAAGGCGATTTGGAGTAGAGAAGGAGTAGTGGTTAGCGTTTTGGGGGTTGGTAGTACACAACACAATTAGGAGTCATGGCGGAGCACGGGGGTTGCTATGTTGAAGAGCTTAGAGTGTAGGAGTTGCGGCTATAGTGGTGAGCTCAATTGAAAGTGACGAGAGGGAGAGACTCGAAGAGAGAGAGGGGATGATTCAAAGAGAGAGAGAGCTTGTATGTAAGAGCTACAGCTCGTATATGGTTGCATGTCTTACAATGAACTCCTTAACACCCTTTTGATATACGAAACACCCTAGAAAACAAGGAAAGCTTGGATTCGAATTAAAAGAAAATTTTTGAAATTCTAGTGTTTTTCTAAATTTTAGAGCACGATTTGAATGCTCATTTGACTGAATCCAGACTCATTTTTTGTACCAATTTACAATAGGCCATGTGGTAAACAAGATCAAAGTAAGAAAAAGAGCATATGTATGTGAAATTTGTGCAAAATTTTGAGTTAAAGTGAAGGGGTTGGGTCTGTTTTTGCTAGGAAATTGGAGGAAAGTATGGAAGACTTAGAGAAAACGAGGGAAATAGAGAAAAAGAGAAGGAAAGTTGGCTGACGTGGCACTGACGTGGCACCATGTCAACCGATTTGACCAACTACGGTGTATTACATGATTGCTACATAGTGCCACTTTAGTATTGGCCATCCAACCTAATTTTGTCACGTGTTAGGATATATGGCATAATGAGATCCTGATACATAGCAGTTCTTGATGTGATAAAAGTAAAAAGGCTTTTACATGCCTTCACCAAGATTTAAACCCCTAACCTCATGCCTAAACCTAATACTCAATCCATATGCCGCTGGCCTGCACCTTATCCATATGTGCAATTAAAATACATATATGGATAGATTAGCTAAGGCTAGATCTAAGCCCAAGCCCGATAGCCTAACTTCTAAACTTATTTTAAAATTTAAAAAATCTATCCTATTAAATTGTTATTCACCAAAATCATCTATTTTTTTCAATTTTTTGTGATTTTTCAATTTTCTAAATTTTTTCAACCTTTTTTTTTTCTAAATTTCTTTTTTTTTTTTTTTGCGTTTCTTTCTACATTTCCTATTTTTTTTTTTATATTTTTCCAAATTTCTTTTTTTTTTGTGCTTTTTCTTATTTTTGTGTTTTTCTAAATTTCTTTATTTTTAGGGTATTCTTTAATTTCCTTTTTTATTTTTTTCCTAATTGAGGACCTAATGAGAAGATAAAAATAAAATAAAGAGGGGCAAAAATTAAGTATTTACAACCACTTCTTTTTGTGGCAAAGTTTAAACAAAACTTTATCACAAAGACAAAGAGACACTATTGTTGCCCTAAGGAAGACTTCATAACAACTAACTAGTTATCCTAGACATGATTTACAAGGGATTTGGTGAAGAAATGAAACTTGGTTGTGCCTCTATAGGTTCACTAACCTAAGCGGGAGTGTCTTTAAGGGATAAGACACCTTACGTTGGAATTGATTTGGGGAACTAAGTTATGCCTCTATAAGCTCATTAACCTAGGCAAGAGCGTCTCTCGGTGACTAGCAACCCTATACTGGGATCAATTTGAAGGACCCAATCATGCCTTACTAGGATCACTAAACTAAGTGGGAGCGCCTCTTAAAGATTAGTAACCTTAAGTTGGGATCAATTTAAGCAACTAATGGTGCCTCACTAGGCTCACTAACCTAGGTAAGAGCGTTTCTCGGGGACTAGCAACCCTAGGATAGGATCAATCTAAAGGACCTAGTTGTGCCTTATAAGACTCACTAACTTAGGTGGGAATGTCTCTCAAGGATTAACAATCCTAAACTAGAATCAATTTAAAGGACTTGGTCGTATCACCTAGGTACACTAACCTAGGCAGGAGCGTCTCTCGGATACTAGCAACCCTAATCTAGGATCGATCTAAAGGACTTAATTGTACCTCGCTAGGCTTACTAAATTAAGCAACAGTGTCTCTTAAGGACTAGTAACCCTAAGTTGGGATCGACCTAAATGACTTAGCCGTACCTCACTAGGCTTACTAACTTAAGAGGGAGTGTCTCACGGGGATTAGCAACCCTAATTTGAGATAGATCTAAATGATTTGGTTGTATCTTACTGGGCTCACTAACTTAGGTGAGAGCATCTCTCAAGGACAAGTAACCCTAAGCTAGGATCAATCTAAAGGACTTGGTCATGCCTCACAAGGCTCACTAACCTAGGTGAGAGCGTCTCTCGGGGATTAGCAACACTAAGCTAGGATCAATCTAAAGGACCTGGTTGTGCCTCACTAGGCTTACTAACCGAAGAGGGAACGTCTTTCGAGGACTAACAACCCTAATTTAGGATTGACATAAAGGCCTTCGTCATGCCTTACTAGGCTCACTAACCTAAGTGGGAGTGTCTCTTGAAGACTAGTAACCTTAAACTAATATCAATCTAAAGGATATGGTTGTGCCTCTTTAGGCTCACTAGCTTAGGCGGGAGTATCTCTCGAGGACTAGCAACCCTAATTTGGGATTAATCTAAAGGACCTAGTCATGCCTCACTAAGCTTATTATCTTAGGCAAGAGTGTCTCTTAGGAACTAGTAATCCTAAGTTGAGATCGATCTACATGACTTAGTTGTGCCTCACTAAGCTCACTAACCTAGGCAAGAGCATCTCTCGAGGATTAGCAACCCCAAGTTGGGTTTAATCTAAATGACCTAGTTGTACCTCACTAGGATCACTAACTTAAGCGAGAGCATCTCTAACAGACTAGCAACCTTAACCTAAGATTGTTTTAAAGGACCTAATCATGCCTCACTAGGCTCACTAACCTAAGCGGGAACATCTCTCGAAGATTAGCAACTCTAAGTTAAGATCAATCTAAAGGAACTAGTCATACCTCACTAGGCTTACTAACCTAAGCGGGAACATCTCGAAGACTAGCAACCCTAATCTGGGATCGATCTAAAGGACCTGGTCATGCCTCACTAAGCTCACTAACCTAAGAAGGAGCATCTCTCGGATGACTAACAACCCTAAACTAGGATCGATTTAAATGACCTAGTTGTGCCTCTTTAGGCTCACTAACCTAAGCAAGAGCGTCACTCAAGAACTAGCAACCTATATTTAGGATTGATCTAAAGCACCTAGTTATGCCACTTTAGGTTCATTAACCTAGGTGAGAGCGTCTCTTTAGGACTAACAACCTTAATCTGGGATCGATCTAAAGGACCTAGTCATGCCTCATTAGGTTCACTAACTAAGGAAGGAGTATCTCTCGAAGACTAGCAACCCTTGGTTGGGATCAATCTAAAGGAGCTGATCGTACCTCACTAAGTTCATTAACCTAGGTGAGAGCATCTTTCGAGGACTAGCAATCCTAAGCTAGGATCAATCTAAAGGACCTAGTCATGCCTCACTAGGCTCACTAACCTAGGTAAGAGCGTCTCTCAAGGACTAGCAACCCTAAACTAGGATCGATCTAATAGACTCGGTTGTGCCTCTCTAGGCTCAATAATCTAAGTGAGTGTGTCTTTTAGGGACTAGCAACCCTAATTTAGGATCGTTGTGAAGGACTTAGTCATGCCTTACTAGTCTCACTAACCTAGGTAGGAGCGTCTCTCAAGGACTAGCAATCTTAATCTAAGATTGATCTAAAGGACTTGATCGTGCCTTACTAGGCTCACTAACCTACGCGGGAGTATCTTTTAAGGACTAACAACCATAAATTGGGATCATTCTAAAGGTCCTGGTTATACCTCTCTAGGCTCACTATCCTAGGTAGCAGCATCTCTCGAGAACTAGTAACCCTAATATGGGATTTATTTAAAAGACCTAGTAATGCCTCAGTAGGCTTACTAATCTAAGCGAGAGTATCTCTCAAGGACTAGCAATCCTAAACTTTGGACTTTATGCTGTGCCCTATGGGCTTGCCAAAAGGAACCGATGTAGAGAAGTACCCTACGAGCTTGATAAAAGAAACTTGGTGAAGGGAAGTGCCCTATAGGCTTACTAAAAGAACTTGGTGAAGGGAAGTGCCCTATAGGCTCATTAAACGACCTTGAAGAGAGTTAAATAGGTAGAAGGCGGGATAGCCCTTTTTGAGAGTTGGCTTAATTTGAACTTATCTAGAACACTACCTAACTTGAGGAGGATATTTACCAATAAACCTTTTGGCAAACACCATTTGGGAAGAATGAGAAAAACGCTGACTATTGTAGTCAACTTTTTTGGAATGGATTGAAAACTTTGCCACTTAAGTCGACTTGGACTTAGAATAAAGATACTTTCTCTCTGTTTTTCTTTTTATTACCCTCTTTTTTTTCTTTCTAGTTTGCTAACAAGTAAAGAATCCTTCCTTAATAATCACATAGGGCCTCTTATTCTCCCCTTAACCTTGATGCTGGGCCACTTGGTGTAGCCTTATGGTTTCAAACACCCTTATTTTTTTTTTTTTTAGGAAAAGGTAACTCATGACTAGTTTAGTCAAATAAGACTTCCTTGCAAGCTCTCGACCCAGATTACACTCTTTACTACAATCCAAAAATTATAGTCCATTTTGCATGTGATACGCCTTGATTAATCCATTTAGGCTTCTAGTCTAAGGGTTTCAAAAGGAACTAATGAAAAAGCCTATTTTGAAATAAATATTAATCCTAGGTGTATAAGTTAAGAACCTTAGGAAACAATTAGAAATATGCTTGCCTCAATTTCAAAAACAACTTTTATTAAAGATAGATAACCTTTCAAGATCGGAAGAGATTTTATTGAGTAAGGGTGGTATTATGGGTGGGAAGGCCTTGCATGATTAGGTAAGAGAGGTTTCAAAGTGTCATAGTGGATATGGAGATGTTGGGTTTCCAGGCTTTGGAGCATGATTTAGGGCCTTGTGTTTCTTAGGGCCTTTTGGGTTTTGAGTTTTGATTCGATTTAACTACCTCTGCTGGGATATGATATAGCTTTTGACTTTTACTTAGCTTTTGGCTTACACTTGAGCCTAATTTTCCAACCTCTTTTCCTTGTCTTTTTCTTTTCTTTTTTGTTATTATTACTTTGACCCAATGTTCTCTTGTTATTTTTTCTTTTCTTTTGGCCCTATCAATGTTTGTCTCTATTGCCAAGTTTTTACCTTTTAAGCGATTCAAAGCCCTAAATCCATGGATTTCTATTGTATGGGCTTGAGTGAGGTAAAAAGTTGCTTTTGAATTTAACATTATTGAAGCAAGCACAAACCAATTTTATCCTTCTCTCCTCATTAATGACCTTAACCTTCAAATTGCCCCATTGTAGGGTGGTTCTTGATAAGGTTTAATTTGAAAATTCTTCAAATGAATGCCTAACTTCATTTTAATCTACGTATCACATTCAAAGTGAACCTCCTTTAAGGAATGAGTCCAAAGTATCCTCACCATTGTATCACTCAACTATCAAAGTGTTTTAGGTTAGTGTGTGGAAAATAGTTTGCCTCTTTTCATTCTAAACCTTTTAAAAGTGAGTTACCAATTCCTTAAGAAGAAATTTATTTGCTTGAATAACATTGCAATTATTCAATTGAAAAGGCAATAAGATTACATTATTATAGTTGCTACAGACTTTATTGAAAACAGCTTGATTTTTCTTTTCCCTTGTCTTATTTAAGCATCCAACTACTTGAAACAACTCATGAGCTCATTAGAAGGCCTTAGTAAGCTCAAAAGAAATAGAGCTTTAGGTGACTTAGTTGAACTATCCCCATGACTTGAAGAAGGATCGACTTGTTGTAGCTTTGGCTGAATGACTTTTGCATCATTTAGGTCTTGAATCTTATTCTTCAATCTCCATCATCATTCAATAAAGTGCCCCTTTGACCCATATGATAGTAGCATCGTGCTTCTAGGTCAAAGCTATGTGGTTTGTAATTTGGATTAGGGGCTTCACAAGCTATAATCCTTGCTGCTTTCAAATGATGAAAGATTTAGGTAATTGAGATCTTTAGTTGAGTGAATTATCTCCTCTAAGTTTCTTGGGCTTGTTTTTTCTTACTCCTCCTTGGCGTTTTTCTTCTTGGGCCTCCTTCATTACTTAGGCTTATTGACATTTGATTAGTATTGAATGTTAAGTGTTGAAATCTTCTAAGTATGGGGCCCATTGCCATTTCTTGATTTGTAGTGCCCTTTTATAGCGTGGCTACCTTTTCTTCTAGATTTGAGTCTCCTTTTTAGGTTTGCATCTTGGGACACTTAAAGAGTAGTGATTATTGGGAACAAGATCTACCATTGTTGGGCCATCTAAAACATCATCCTTTCTAGGGAGGCGAGTCTATCATCAGCCATGTGAACTTGATGAGGAAGAATTCTTTACCTGTTAGCAACTTTTTCTTTTCTTTTCTTTCTTTTTTTTTTCTTTTTTTTTTTAGTGAGAGAGAAAGTTAAAGCTTTATTTTATAGAAACAAAAAAAAAATCCAAATAGAGATTGCAATTTTTTTTTTTTTTTGGGTTTTTAATTGCTTTTCCTTAAGTGAGAGAGAATGAATGAAGGATAATCTACAAAGAAGGAAAGAATGAAGAATGATAAACTAAAGAGAAAAAAAAAATTATTTTATAAAGATCGGAAGGGAGCCTACCAATTATTCTTAACAATACTTAAAATTTATTCAAAGCCTTTTAACTCCATCTAAGGTTTCTAATCTAACTCTCGTAGTTGGGCTTTAATCTTGTCTAGCATTTCTAAAGCCCAATTCATGGTCCTCTCGCTTTCTTCGACTTGAGCTAACAAGGCCTTATTAGAGGCCTCAGTACGCCTAGCCCTTTACTTCTAGTAGGTAGCTTCAACTTGTAGCAGTTGCTCATAGATTCCTAGGACATTTAGTAGTCTATTGACTCTTTGATTATTCTCTTGTTGGTAACCCGCCATTCTTAGGTGTACATATTTCATGGATAGGAATCAATCATCAATGCAACAAAAGAAAGCAAAGGGGAATATGCATATGTTGGGATCATTTGGGTTAATACATTACTCCCTTAAGTTACAACCCTACTGTTATTTTCAAAAACTTGATTGCGTTAAAACTCTTAAACAATAAGTAACGTTGCAATTTCTTAAGGGTATTGTATTAACTCAAGCTTGGAGGGGAGTATATGAAATTAGGGTAGGTTTTGAAAAGGTCCTTAAGTTTTGTGACCTCACTTGTTGAAGAACACTTTCATTGATCACACTGAGTATAAATGAGGTGACCTAATCAACCTCGAGCAGTGGTTACACCACAGTACTTAAAGCCTATACAATGGCCCCTCTCCTAGGGTCCTAAGATGGCATGGGTCTGACTGCATCTACCCAGCATCTTTGATGCAACCAATGACCCCCCTATATCACAGTGCATGTGATATGTAAGATAATGGTACAGACATGAAGTTAATAATAGATAAACAAAAGCTGGGATGAATTCTAATAGAAATATAGGGAAAGAAGCTTCAGGATTGTTTTTTTCTCCTTCTCTTTTATAACCATGTCATCTTATTAGCTATTTTTCAAACCCTAAAGAATGTATGTAAGAAGAGTGGGTTTTAGAGGTCCTTAAACTTTGTCACCTCACACGTTTCTAAAAAACTATTCTTTGGTCACATTAAAGTTTAAGTAGGATAGCCTAATTTGCTTCGAGTGGTGATTACCCCACTACTCCTAGAACTCACACAATGGCTCCCTCTCTTAGGGTCCTAAGATGGCCCGAGTTTAATTATATCTATCATGCATTCATGGTACAAGAAATAAATCCGCCCCTAAATAGTTAAATACATAAAATTAAACTTGCAAAGATATTAGTACAATTATGATACAAATAAAGAACGAATAAGTAAATAAATTATACTAAGGTGATTTTTAAGGATTAAATTAAAATTTGGAAAGTCAAATGGTTAACCCTCTTAACAATTCCTAATAGAGTTGCTAAGCTATCAAGCTTGGTTTTTCACCTCTCGGTTTTTAAAAATTAAGTCTTCTTTTAACCGACCAATATTAAACCCTACCCGTTTAATACTGACTCTCGACTAGGGTTTAAAGAAAATCGGTTCTTAATTTGAAAATGTTCTGGAGTCGCTACCCGATTAGAGTCAAGAAAAAGAGTTAAGTTATAACCAATTGGATTGATTGATTATAACTTAGCAACTAGTCTTTTGATATCAGTTTTAAATTGATTTTGTAAAACGGTTTTAAACCGAGAGATTTAGATTTGGAGGTTATGATCTTTAAACCCTTATGTCTATTAACTTTCCAAATTTAAAATTAAACTTAAAAATCACCTTTCAACTCGATTTTTTACCTAAATGGGATCATTCAAATAATCTAAACTAAAAAGGGAAAATTAAGTTTTTATTTTTTACCGTTGCTCTGTAGGTGCCTACGTACTCGTTATTCAGGATCAAACGTATGTAGTTCATTTAATGAAAACTTTAGTGGGTTGATTTAATTTTAAAATTTGAAAAGAGATTAGATTTACATTTTATTCAGTTCAATTCATTTAAGGAAATTTTTCCAAAAAACGAAAGTCCTAATCGAGGTTTTGTTTTTGAAAAAATCTAAAAATAGTCCTAATTTGTAAAGGGTCTGTTTGTCTATTATCATTATTTTTTTTTAAAACTTAATTTTTCTAAATTTAAAAAAAATTTATTTATTAGCATAATTACTTAATTTTATTCTTATTATTATCTTATTTATTATTTTTTTTATTTTATCTATCCTTATTTTTATTAAACTAAAAAATAAATAAATAAATAAACTACTTTTTCTTTTCTTTTCTTTCTTTTTCCTTTCTTATTTTTTTTTCTTTTTCTCTTCCTTTTTTCTTTCTTCCTTTTTTTTCTCTTTTTTTTTTTTATATTACAATTTACATGTGCATAAATAAATAAAAAATAACAAAACCAAATAAACAAAATAAAAGGAAATAAATCAAATAGAAAATAAGGTCGGACTGGATGTTGGACTAGGACATAGGTCAGGCCACAATTCGAGTTTGAATACTAGGTCAGATCTTGGGTGGGTCGCGAGTCAAACTTGGGGTTGGGCTCGAATCCGAATTTAGGTCACTAATTGAAGAAGAAGTAATAGTAGCTACTAGGTGCAGTCTAGAGCGATTTGGAATGAATTTTTCAAGGGTAGGGAGGGATTTGTGTGTTTTGGATAGGAGATGGTAGGGGTAAAGAGGATGTTGTAACTTGAGGTACTTGTTTAGGTGGTGTTACAAAGTAGAAGGTGGCAATGATGGTATGCTACATGCGATAAAGGTTGCTGGGTGTTAGGGAATGGCATGGCTTAGGGCTTTGGGTGGTGGTAAAGTCGACCATATGATTGGTTTAGGGTAAAAGTGGCTGGACGAGGTGGTTTGGAGTGGACAAGGAGCAGTGGTTAGGGTTTTGGGGGTTAGTGGTACATAGTATAGTTAGGAGTCATAAAGGAGCACGAGGGTTGCTGTGTTGAAGAGCTTAGAGTGTAAGGGTTGTAGCCATGGTGGTAAGCTCGATTGAAAGTGATGAGAAGGAGAGACTTGAATAGAGAGAGAGAGTTTGGTAGAGAAAGAGAGTGATTCGAGGAGAGAGAGAGAGAGCTTATGCGTGAGAGCTATAGCTCGTGTATGGTTGTATGTCCTGTAATGAACTCCCTAACATCTTTTTTATACACAAAAACACCTTAGAAAACAAGGAATGCTCGGGTTCAAATTAAAAGAAAATTTTCGAAATTCCAATTTTTTTTCGAATTTTGGGGCTTCATTTGAATGCTCATTTGACTGAATCCGGATGCATTTTTGGTACCAATTCACAATAGGCCATTTGGTAAACAAGATTAGAGCAAGAAATCACGCATGTATGTATGAAATTTATGCAAAAATTGGAGATAAAGTGAAGGGGTCGGGTCTATTTTGGCTAGGAAATTAGAGGAAAGTATGGAAGACCTAGAGAAAATGAAGGAAACAAAGAGAAAGAGAAGGAAAGTTAGCTAATGTGGCATTGACGTGGCACTATGTCAGCCGATTCGAGCAACCATAGTATGCCATGTGTCAATAGTGATACATGGCAGCTAACATGGCATGCCACATGATTGCTACGTGGCGCCATGTTAGTACAAGCCATCCAACTCGATGCTACCACGTGTCAAGATATGTAGCACAATAAGATCTTGACACATGGCAATTCTTAATGTAATAAAATTAAAAAGGCTTTTATATGCTTTCACTAAGATTTGAACCCTTGACATAATGGCTAAACTCAATGCTCAATCCATATGCTTATCTATTAGGCTGCTAGCCTGTGCCTTGTCTATATATACAATTAAAATACACATATGGACCAGGTCAGCCTAGGCTAGTTCTAAGCTTAAGCCTAATGGCTTAACTTCTAAACTTATTTTAAAATCTAAAAAATCTATCCTATTAAATTATTATTCCCTAAAATCGTCTATTTTTTCAATTTCTTCTATTTTTTGTGATTTTTCAATTTTCTAAATTTTTTCAACCTTTTTTTATTTTCTAAATTTCTTATTTTTTTGTGTTTCTTTTTAGATTTCTTATTTTTTGATATTTTTCCAAATTTCTTATTTTTTTGTGCTATTTCTTTTTTTTTTTTGTATTTTTCTAAAGTTATTATTTTTATTCTAAATTTCTTTATTTTTAGGATTTTCTTTAATTTCCTATTTTTTTTATGTTTTTCCTAATTTTGGACATATTGAGAAAATAAAAATAAGATAAAGGTCTAAAAAATTGGGTGTCTACAATAATAACAATAATAATCTTTCACGTATTCTGCCAAGTGATTTGGAAAATTCATCAATGTATTTCCACTTGTTGCAAAAAATTGAGGATGCATATAACTCCTCAAAAGCACAAACTCTAATTGCCAAAAATGCAAGAATAAGGGTTGAGATCGAGACTAGAAAGTATTAAGATAAACTAGCTACCGAGAAACCAGTACACTCTTTAGTTACCGATGAAGTCTCAAGCCTTAAGGCTAAAGTTGATGAGCAGTATAAGAAAGTTGAGGACCTAAAAGAGGAGCTATGCAACAAGAAGAAAGAGTGCTGGGGTTTGAGCCGAATACTCTACTCTATGAATGATGAAGAAGATAGGCTTCGGATACAAATTAAGGAATTAGAGACCAACACCACTGGGCTACAAAGCCGTGTTGCTAATTTAGAGGAGGCTATGAGGAAAGGACCCTTTGTTAAAGAAGCACTTGAAATCATCACTCTTAGCCGGCAATACGAGATACTATTGCAGAAGAAGTTCTTGGAAGGGGGTAGGGGGTGAAGTCTAGGTGGCAAGGGAAGAGATCCTTAAACTTCACTTTGACTATGATCTTTCGTGCTTGGATTTCATCAATGTTGATGACAAAGTTAGCAACAATGATGAGGAAGATGACAAGGATTCGGGTGCTGAGAACAACATACAGGATGAAGATGAGACTCATGTCGAGGATCCTAGAAATGACGAAGATCATCTATCTAAAGAAATGCCCTATGAGTGTAAAGAAAAATCCACCTATTTCAAGACCCTAAGTACCGAAAAGGAAATATGCTTTAAGAAGGCCCTAGCTTTTGATTGACAAAATGCGTCTGCTCAATCTGAAAATAAGTCATAAGATTCTTATCGTTTTATACTTTGTATAGACTATACTAGGCTAAGTGGTCAAATCTTGTAATTGTATTTGTGATGAACAAGCCATTTCTTCACATAACTTAGTATTTTCAATACGTTTTATTTCACCTACTTTATCATTTCTAGGTATGATTCATTTCACATGTTTTAGTCTTGCTAGCATGCATTATTTCACATGCCCTTATTTCTCGACATGTTTTAGTTCACATGCTGTTTCCTTAGCATGTTTTATTTTACACGCCTAATTTCCTTAGCATGTTTTATTTCATACGCTTAATTTGAGTGTCTAATAGACATTATCCGTTAGTCATTTGAGATGTGGACTAGCTGTTTTACTTAAGAGTTCATTATTTGGCTTTTGGATTGATTTATGATGTTTATTGATCGTGATAGCCTTGAACTAATACTAGTTTATTCATTGTACAGTTTGAACTTATTAACTCGTCGATCATAAAAAGATCGAGAAATAAATTAAAACATTAAATACAATTGTCTTGCACAACAAGTAAGCTGTCACCTTATAAAACAAATAGAAATGCATAATATAAAGGGATTCAGTCAAAATAAAGTTTCAAGTTCTCGGCATTCCATGCACGAGGGATAACAATACCATCTAACCTTTCTAGTTGATAGGCCCCTTCACTAACTACTTCCTGGACCCTGATAGGATCCTCACAATTTGTACCGAGTTTCCCTTATTTTTCCTGTATGCTAATTGCCTCCAACTTTCGACAAACCAAATCCTCAAGCTGAAAAACCTTATGCTTCATCTTTTGGTTATAATACCTGGCTACCCTATGCTAATATACCACAACCTTTACTCTTACGATATCTTTGATTTCTTCAATCGTATCCAAATTAGCTGTCAAACCAACATGATTGACCATCACATCAAAATTCTATGTTTGTAGATTTAACAGATCCAACTTAATTGGTAAAATTGCTTCCGTACCGTATACTAACCTAAAGGGGGTTTCCCCTCTTGTAGTTCTCAGGGTAGTTCGATATCTTCATAAGACGTTTAGCAATTCATCAGCCTATTTTCCTTTAACTTAATTAATCTTCCTTCTTAAGCCATGCAAGATGATCATGTTGACAGCTTTGACTTGCTTGTTAGCCTAAGGATGAGCTACAAACATGTAGTTCAAGCGAATGCCATATTTCTCACAAAATACTTGGAATCTATTGTTGTTAAATTGTGGTCCATTTTTGTAATAATCATAAACAGGACTACAAACCTTGATAGTATGGACTTGTAAACAAATGCCTCAACCTTTTGCTTAGTGATTCTTGCGAGTGCCTCAACCACTACCAATTTTGTGAAATAGTCCATAGTAACAATGACAAATTGTTGCTGGGTTGTAGACTTCGAAAAGGGTCTGAGTATGTCCAATCCCCACTAGGCAAAGGGCTAAGGACTAGTCAGGTTGCATAATTCAATTGAAGGTGTATTACTTGGTGCTTCATGCTTTTTGCACTATAGGCAATGCCAAATAGCAGTTCTTGCATCTTCTTTCATGGTTAACCAAAAATAGTCAAGTCGTAATGTACGGATATATAACATATTTGCTTTTTCGTGATTATTGCATATACTACCATGTAGTTTAGATAATACTCGTTGGGCATCTCTTGAAGGAAGGCATCGAAGATAAGGTTAAGATATGCTGTGTTGGTGCAATTGATCATTTATCAATGTGTAATTCACAACTTGATAAACTAATCTTCATGCTTCTTTCTTGTTGTTAAGAAGGACACCATCTTTTAAGTAATCTACGAGGGGATCCATCCAAGACTTCTCTCTAGCGTAAGTAGCCAATTCACAACTTTACAAGACAATGGACCAACTGTTTTGTGGGAGAAATTCGATAAAAACTTTGTCACTCGGGTTAGGAAATGCTATACTGGCCAGCTTGGGCAACTTATTAGCAGCAATATTCTTCCTTAGCCACATAACTTCCTGTGACTTGATTTACCACTAATTATGAATCAAAGAAAACTTAGAGTTTCTTAGCTCCAATTTAAGTTCAACTATCAAAGCTTCATATTTCGCTTCCTTATTGTTAACTAGGAATCCGAATGTTAAGACACAATTAACCTTAACATTATGGGGTTCTTATAGAACAAGGCCCACACCATTCCCCTGTCTATTAGAAGAACCATCCACATGAAGGTACCATATAGGTTTTTCGGCAATCTCCACGCTATCTTCTTCACCAATGAACTCGACCAAAAAATCTATTAGCACTTAAGCTTTTAATTTCTTTTTAGGTTTGTACTATATGCCATAGGTACTTGGCTCTAAGGCATATTTTATCATCATCTCGAAAGAGTCTAACTATTATAATGCCTATCGTAATGGCTTATTAGTGAGGACTGTGATTTTGTAAGCCTCAAAATATGGTTTCAATTTCCTTGTTGAGAGACCACTGTTAATACAAACTTTTCAATTTTCCTATATCAATGCTTCAGTCCTTACAGGACATGACTCATGTAATAAACAGGTCGATGCTCCTTGCCATCTACTTAGATCAATACAAGAAAAAGAGCTCTACAGCTGGCTGATAGGTATAAATATAAATTCTCTCCTAAGATAGGTGTCAAGAGTATCAGAGGTGACGCGAAGCATTCTTTAAATTCATTGAATGCCGTTTCATAATCATTTTTCCATTTGAAATCCTTCGGATTCTTTAGAATTTTATGCACTTATCCGTGCTTCTCGACATAAATCGATTAAGGGCACAATTCACCCAATGAGTTCCTATACCTCCTTAACAGTATGAGGATATTTCACGTTTACTATTGTGTCAATCTTTTTTGGATTAGCCTCAATACCGCGCCAAATGACCATGTATCCTAAAAACTTTCCTGAAGTAATGCCAAAAGCATACTTTTGCAGATTGAGCTTCATGTTATATCTTCTCAAAGTGGCGAAAGTTTCTTCAAGATCAGCAAAATGCCGATCCTTTATCAAACTTTTCACAATCACGTCATCTACATATACTTTGATATTTCAATGGATTCGGGACTTGAACATTATGGTAACAAGCCTCTGGTAGGTTATGCCGACATTTTTTAGCCTAAAGGGCATCATCGTATAACAATATGTTTCAAAATTCATGATGAATGATGTGTGAACTTCATCTTCCTTGTTCATTTTAATTTGGTTATAGCTTAAAAAAGCATCAATAAAAGAAAGCAATGCATGTCTAAGGGTCGAATCAACCATCTAATCAATTTTTGGCAGTGGGAAGCAATCCTTAGGACATATCTTGTTAAGATCTGTAAAGTCTATGCACATGCGCTATTTGCCATTAGACTTCTTGACCAGCACTTAATTGGTTAGCTAAGTCGAATGAGACTCTTCTTGAATGAATCTCGCTTTCAAGAGTTTCTAAATTTCTTCTTTTATGGTCACTTGCCTTTTGAGAGTAAAATGCCTTTTCTTTTGTTAAATCACTTTCACACTTGGATCAATCTAGAGATTGTGTACTATGACATCTATAAGGATACCTGGCATATCTGAAGGGGACCACACAAACACATCTACATTATTTTGCAAGAAGTTGATTAAACTTTGGTGAATGTGTGCTGGCAAGGGTTTCCCTATCTTAGTTGTTTTTCTAAGGTCATCTCCCAAAAAGACTTCCTCCATTTCATTCTCAGCATTGTCTATGCAGACTAACTTTCCTTCTGGACAAGTTTCTACTTGAAAAATCTCTTCACGCCTCAAGGCCCTCATATGTAAAGATCTTGCCAACTATTGATCCCCTTTTCATACACCAACTCTTTTGAGAGTGGGGAATTTGGCTTTGAGATGAGCAATAGAAGGGACGATGCTGAATAAGTGTTGACATGGCCATCACATGATCATGTTGTATGGGGACCAACATCTGACAACAAGGAAGTTTACTTTATCTTCTATGACATGCTTATCATCTCTAATTTGGATTGGTAAAGAGATTACTCCGACTACCTAAACCGGTTGATTATTGAAGGTATACAAATCATAATTGTAAGATCTCAGCTGTGCTTCAATCTTTGGTCTCATCTAGTCAAAAGCGTGCTAGAAAATGATGCCTATCGAACTTTTATTGTCAACGAGAATTTTCTTAACCCCAAAGTTGGCAATTCTCGTGCTAACCACAAGTGCATCATCATGTGGCCTTTGAACGCCTTCAAAATCTTCCTCTGTGAAAGAGATCATATTGTCAATCTTAACCTTCTTGCCTTAGATATTGCAAACATAATTTTTGGCACTAATTAGACTCAAAGAGCATGACTGGCCTATAGTAGGTCTGCCAATAATAGTGTTGATTATCCCAATGAGTGCTCTACTAGTACTCCCATCCCTTATATCTCTCCTAATAACTGCTGGTTGAGTGTCATTCTCATGGTCTTCACATCTCCTATAGGACGATCGCTCCATATTCTTAGCATCATGCGCTAGAAACTTTTGCAAGTGCTTACATTGAATTGCATCCTCGATCGCATTCTTAAGTTAGATGCATTCATCTATGTTATGATCTTTATCGTAATGGAAATCATAGTGCTTAGTAGAATCTCTCCTCAAGGGATTCCCTTTTTTCTTTTCCAGCCATTGCAATATGCCTCTTTATCTACATACCACCATTAATATGTCCAAAATTGGATAATTAATCAATGTGTGGGACGAATATATCGGAATATATGGTCTCTTTCTCTCGGCGTTTGGACTTTGATCGCCATCTATCTCGAGTCGATCTTTTTCACTTCTCCTCTTGTCATTTTTCTTATCTCCTCTATTTTGATCGGCTTCTTGCTGAACCTTTATGTTGTCCTCTTGTCAAATGGCAGAGGTGGCTTTGACTTTGAACTTAGCAAAAGTTTTTGGCTTACTCTTGGCGAGAGACTTAAAAAAGTCTCCGTATGGCTTAACCCCTTCAATGATAACATTGAGCGCTGCACTCATGTCTAACTTTGGGATTTGAATCATCTCAACCATAAACCTAGCCAAATAATCTCTAATTAACTTGTTTGATCTTTGCTTTATTATGTTAAGGGTTAAAGAATCCTTAATAGAAAGCTTACTTACAAGGAAATGCTGAAGAAACACTTTTGCTAAGTCTTCAAAACATGAAATAGTGTTTAGTTTTAGTTGTTTGAACTATGTACTTATCACGTTCCTCAATGTCGAGGGAAAAGTTAACAAGCCACAATATCACTCAAATTGTGCAACTTGGCTAAAGTGCGGTAGTACTCTAAATGATCTTTAAGATCTTTTGTTCCATCATAGGTTTCAAATTGTGGTAACTTGATATGTCATGGTATAACCTCCTCCAAAATCTCAAGAACAAAGGGGCTCTTCTTAATTTAGAACTGCTTACTCATTGCAACAAGGGTGCTTATATGCAAGGGTCCAACATGGTGCACTTATTACAGTTGCTTACCTTTGTCAATCTTCTTGAGAGTAGGAGCTAAAGGTCCCATTGAAACCTGGGCTTGCTTTTCGGCAATTCAGGTGAATAGATTAAGTCATCGTTATCCTCAGCATCATAATCGCCATGCTCTTTATTTTGATTTAGGTAGATACTATTATGGAGGAGATTAAGGATCTCTTCATGTTTTTTGTTTAGTTCCTGATTTTCTTTGGCCAAATCAAAGCAAAGTTACTCCAATTTAGCCAAACGTTGCTTGTTAGTATGCTTATTTAGCCCAACATTGCTTGTTAGTATGCTTACTCCCTCCTTTAAGATAATGGGAGGAAGTACCAGCATCCGCACTCTTAATCAGCTTAGTTTTCGTCATGTATGTGATTTTAAGAAAAAATAGATGGTGCCAAATGTTGTTGGTAGGTTTTAGGTTAGAACTTTTGTCCTGTAAAGAAAGAAAATGCTCTTAGTACTAGGTCCAATCCAGTGCAACCACTCTAATGCCTAAGTTAAGATTGAGTATTGGAAAAAATTAAGTAAGTAAAGGAGTGTTATTAGATATCTCTTACAGCATTTCTTTCTTGTATTTATAGGTAAATGTTGTATTTGAAACAACAGTTATTGAAATGATTATCAGCATACATAGAGGTCTCATGATTAGGCACATTCCTTAAATGTAGGGAGAGTGGGCAGTTATGTAATATAACTATACCAAGTGATAACTATTCATGCTACTCCCTTCGAATTCAAATTAGATACGAATCATTATTACTCGACTTTAAGCTATTTGTCATGATGGTTACCGAGTGGACAAGTGGATGAAACTTGACTATCGATAGCGGCTACTTCATTGGTTGCGAAAGACAAGTTGTTGAAGAATAAGGAAGGTAGTAAAGCAAATGCTTCTGTTTATAGAAGCCTGATTGGGACCTTGCTTTACTTATTAGCTACAAGGCCAGACTTAATGTTCTTTGCAAGTCTTTTCTCAAGGTTTATGCAATCCTTAAGTCCAATTCATTTTGGTGCTGCTAAGAGAGTTTTAAGGCATATCAAAGGCACTTTTGATTATGGCTTATGGTTTGCTGAGAAAGAAAGTAATGAACTTCAAGGATATGCAAATAGTGATTGGTTTGAAAATATAGATGATTCTAAAAGCACTCCTAGTTATGCTTTCTCATTTTGAAGTGCAGTTTTCTCATGGATCTTAAGGAAGTAGGAGGTGGTGGCCCAATTCTCAATAGAAGCCGAGTATATCTCAATTGTAGTAGCTTCGAACCAAGCGATTTGGTTAAGAAAACTATTGAAAGATTTAGGACAAAGCTAAGATGATGCTACTCTAATATGGGTGGACAACAAGTTAGCCATTGCAATTGCAAAGAATTCCACATAACATGGAAGAACCAAATACATAAATGTGAAATTTTATGCAATTAGAGAAGTTGAGAAGGATGGTGAAGTCAATCTAATGCTTTATCATCAAATTGCTAACATATTGACTAAGGAACTTCCCAAGGTGATGTTTTAAGAGTTAAGATCAAGGCTTGGAGTTTCTAAGAAAATTCTCAAAGAGGAGTGTTAGAGTATTGAGAATTTTCTAGATATTGAAGACATCTTCTAGATGTTTTAGTTAAGATATTTCTAGATGTATTATTTAGACAATTCTAAAAATGTTAGTTAAGATAATTATAGTACTTGTGGTAGGTATAATAATGCAAGAGGTATCTATAAATAAGTCCTTATATGTGTAAGTTTTGTATGAGTGTTAAAAACATATTTTCCTTCATAAAAATTTACAAAGATACATATCAAATTAATCTGTGAGATAGCAGAGTAGGCTTATAATTGATCATAGTATTGAATTTTCACCGCATACTAGGAATGTCAATTGTTTCGTATGGAATTGTTGCTCGAGGAAAAAACTTGGTGAGATGGTCCCTCCTATTCGATAATCGTCCATTATCAGCACTCACATGTAGCGACAAGCCATCGCCATCCAGTTCTCCAACAACCTTTATTTGCATCCCACCTCAAGGAGACCTCATATTCGTGGTCTAAGCTTAAAGAGTATTCTTTGATCTTTTCTCCTGTCACTCTCCACAGTAAAATCTTTCTTACATCATATTCCACCAGTGCCAAGTACTCACAGTACCCTATACGGAGCAGGTTCAATCGAACGGCTGCAGGTGGAGGCCGGGGAATGGGGGGAAAGGTCAAAACTTTGAAACTTTTTGACATGTAAATGAAACGCCAAAATGCACATTGTACTTCGTGCTTTAAGGTTCAACGTCCAGAATATGCCGCCATTCCAGTATGTGTTATGGGAAAGTGTATAGTTCTGCAAATGGTAAGGTGGAAGTATTTTTTTCCATGTATCCTCTTCACCAATAGTAATCATATAATATTGATAATGTTTGACTCTTGTTGTGATCTTCAAAACTTCGGATGACTTTATACGTGCTTGCGAAAGTGTCAAAGCCTAGGGCAAGCCTTTGATTGAAAATGGAAGGTCTCAACTTCCCCGTAGATGAATATTTGGTGCACTCTCGTCTTTCTCTTGCTTGACGAAATGGAGGCAACGTAATACTCTCCCCTCTTATTGGATTATACAGAATGACGGGATCAACATGGTCACGACGGCAAAGGCAGAGTAACCCATCGTAACGGCTCTCTTTTGTGAAATCTTTTAACGCTGGATCTCTAAGAGGAATGCGTCGTACTTTCTTATCATCAATATTCAGCAACAAGAAATTAACAACATTTGGTTCAGGACTTTCACGAGAACAACAAGCTGATGTCTGTTAGTTTTCCCATTCATATGCTCCTCTAGAAAGAGAGGATCATGTGTTGATGAATACCATGACTTACACGCATATCTACAGCATATAATTGATTCTAACGGAAGTCCACGAAGTATTTCAATCAATATATCAGAAGACAAATCAGCAAAGCTCTTGAGCTCACTAGAAGCGCCGATATGCGATCTCTTACCACTCTTCATTGAAGCAAGCCAAAGAGCCTATCCAGTCTTGAATCTTTCCCTACGAAATATCTACCAAATGAACTTACATGACTTGGAAAAACGAAATAATTGAAGGCATATAGAACATAGTGGTGTATATAAAAATTAAAAACAAACAATTTTCTTAAAACATATCTGACATAGCAGAGTATTACAAGATATTAAGTAATAGGCATATTCGATTCTAAATTTGTCTAGCCGTATAGTTGATGATAATACGATAAACATATTTTTCCAATAAAGGTTATCCTCCTGGACTTGCGAAAGAGCCGATGGGAAATTTTAGTATTTTACGGCATATTGCTTTTTCATACAGCTATCGTACGCAATTACGGCGTAGAAAGTGATGATGTGTGGTGTCTTGTTATTTCAAATGAAGCATCCATACTGGATAAATTTTTGTTGTTTCCATGCACACTTGATGAGGTATTAAATGCTGCCATGCATAAATGAAAAGGACGAAAAAATGGCTTCCAGTTCCATGAATATATTTTGATTAAGTTGTAATAAGAATAAGAAAATAAATGGGAATTAATCCGCGTGAAACATTTTACGGAAATAAATATATGTAATGTTTGATTTTGGTAAAGTTATAAATCAGCCATTAAGATTATGTAGGTTTTTTAAATATCTGCTCACATCATTTTAACATTATAATCTTTTATATGATTTTAACTATTAATTACACGTAATAATACTTCATCTCCAAAAAATTTTAAAAATGCAACCTAGAGAAAAGAAGCTCTATATTATAGTTACTCAGAAGTGACTATATAGTTTAGTAAATTAACTTAATTTATAGTAAATAAGACATTAATAGAAAAAATACATTATCGACAACCTTATGGAAATTGTTAGTAGCTTATATAAAGATTTATTGATAGTCTTATTTTTACCATTGACAGTTTTATGTTTTACTCTTAATAAACCTTATTTGTTATAAATTAGGGTAATTTACTGAAGTCAAAGTGAGTAAATATGCTAAGAAGTCACATATAATATTAAAAAAAAAACATCAAGATGGTCGAAAATGATAAGAAATTATGCTTTACAATAAAAAGATTAGTGATGATGATTCAAGAGAAAGCTCAAGAATCAATTTCATTCGGCACAAAACAGAAGAAAATGGAGATCGAAGTGTAAGATATACGTGCAAAAATAGCCAAAAGCAGTAGAAACAGTAGGCAAGATTAAAAATTTGAGTCTTCTTTGATTTGAGGAACATACAAATAAGACAAGGCAGAAATAATGAAATGGAGTAAAACATTACCGCGTAAACCACAATAGGACAGTTGTGGCAAAAAAATAGTTACACCCTTTCTTTGTCAATCGTTTTAGTTTTTTACGAAGATGGAAATTGAAAGGAATGATTGTTTTTTTCCTTGATTTTCTCAAAGGATTCGTTCTTCTTTCAAGGGCTTTTGAAGTTTTTTTTTTTTTTTCTTCCTCCCTACTTTTTTTGGTTTCTTTGAAAGATTGACACAAGGCAAGAAAAAGCTGAATACATATGTTTTTCTACTGAGTTTGAGTTAATATTTATAATAAGATTATTAAATGAGTTTCCATACATAATAATCCCTCTCGGATACAATCTTTTTATGTTCTTATCCTCTTTACCACTGGGAATTAATTGTGCTACCATATTATTGAGAATTTGTGAAAATTCGTATGCAATTGAATGAGTTGATATTAACAAACTTAGTTTAGCTTTTTTTTTTTCCAATTTTTGTTCATAGCTCACTTTTCTTTTAAATAATAAAAGAATATTCGAATTGTATTTCTCATCTTTAACAAAAAATTCCAATACAAAAATAAAAAGGTGGCGCCTTGTGTACGAATGAATATGGTTACTTAATAAATCTTTTTTTTTTTTTTTGGGAAAGATAATCAAACGTTAACTACACTCCAAAATTAAATTTTTCTCAGGTTTTCATAATTCATTTAAATTTTTAATTTCAATAATTAAGTTCCAAAGCTTTTTCAAAACATGCCATCAAACTTTCACACCGAATGTGGTGCTAATAAGGTACATACGAATATGTCATGTCAGAACATTACATATGACTATGATTTTTTATCAATAATTCAATTGTTTTCAAAATTTTAGTACTGAATTACATTGTTTCAGAAAGTCTTTGGAATTGGTTGCTAAAGTTAAAATTTTTTTATTCAATTAGGATCTTCACGAACCTTTTCCCATGAGAAAATACTAATTATTTTTTTCCTCTCATTTTTTATATTTTAATACAAAATTTAAGAACTTTAAATATTACACAAATAAGGCTTTTCTTCCATAGATGTTAGGACTGCAAGCTTTTATATATTTTTTGACATAGTTTAATTTTGATGTGGCTCCACTTGTATCTTGTTTCTTTTCATTGCATTTAATTTTGTTGAGTTTTATGGTTCTATTTTATTACTTCCTTTCATCATTTGCCTCAACAATGAATTTCGACTTTTTATTTTAGTGTTTGCTTATTAGTATATGATAAAATAAGGAGAACTAAACAGTATAACTATAAAGAATACAGAATGGTATAATATTATTATATTATATTTGGTTTATTTAGCCATGAATAACGATTTTTATGATATTTTTTATTTGATATACACAAGTATTGGACTTTATATTGTTTTTTTTTTTATATTTATATTCTCAATATTACCGAATATTTAATTAATGATATTTGTATATTATTAAAAAAGTACAAATTTTAAATATTATCAAATATTTATACTCCCAATAATTTTTAATATTTATATAATTACATTTAAATTCTCAATACTTGAGAGTCAACTTTTACACTATATTCTAGGACAAATTTTGAACATTTTGTACTTTTTTTTTTTTTCTCAACAACCAAGCTCTAATAATAAACCAAACATTAGACAAAACATTTTGTCTAGTTCTGTCTTATAAATTTTGTGTAACCAAAAGATACATTTAAGTTTTTTTTACTCTCTCATAGTAAATAATTAAAAAAAAAAAAAAAAAGAACACACAAACCCGCAAATTCTATCCTTTCTGAGGGAGCAATAATTACCATCGTTTTAATAGTTCACGTACAGCGGAAATGAAGCATCTTAAATGGGTTTATATAAATGGCTTCAAGAATGGAAATTTGCTCTTTCTCACAGTTTGAAATTTATTATTGTTATTATTATTATACACCGTCAATGCAACTCGATTTACTTTAAAAAAACCTTAAGCAAATTAAATAGATTACCCTAAAATCTATACAATTTACATTGATCCCCAATTTTTTCGGAAGTCTACACTTACACTTTTGAAAATCTGAAATGGCGGCTTACGTGTAAATTTTAATATTGATGTGACACTTAATTTAATATACTTAATTAAGTAATATTTAAAATAATATTAACAAATTCAGAAATTAAAGAAAAAAAAAAAAAGGAAAAAGAAGCTGGGAAAAAATGAAGTATATTCCCTATCGGCGAAAAACTAAGGCCATTAATCCTCTTCAGCTTATAGAAAGCGTCATCATAGAAATAGTCTCTACGTTTATGCCCCTCTGATTCCACTGCGTTCATGAAAATCCAAGTAAAGAGAAATGACTCTGTGAGTCATCTCATCTACTTCTTTTTCTTCGCTTTGCTTTGGATTTTACATTTATTTATTTTTTTTTCCCAACAATTATAAATTGTACAACTTTAAGGGAAGTGGAAAAATCAAATATGGTTGATTCTATTGAGAGATTTTATTTATATCATTAAGTTATAATGGATTTTATTTTGCTTGATTAGTCTGATAATTATATCAACCTTATTGCCTGGATATAAGAAGTAACATTACTATCTACCAAATATGAAGAGGAACTTCAAAATTATGCGAAATGCATTTATGCTCGATGTAAACTGTCTCTGTGTTATTTCTTTATTTCTTCTTTTTGTTTTTGCAATTTTTAATATTCTTTAAATATTAGTTAATTAGATACATCAAATTAAGCGTTAAGTTAGTGGCATATCAGTTGACACATAAGCCCTCACGTCAACATTTTAGGAAGTAAATATCACTTTTGAAAAACTTAGAGATTCATATAATTTTCAAAGTTTTCACAGATGCTCTGTATAATTTATTGAGAAATTTTATATTTCACTTGGCACCCTACACAGATACACCAAATCGAAAAGAATTTAGACCTTCCTCGAAGAAAATGGAAAGCTAAACTACAAGCTAAAATAAGAGTTCAAAATATGGGTTGATTCAGGAGAAACTCTCTCCTTTTATTATATTTTTGACAAAAAAAATTGAAGGCCGTGATGATCGGTCGTATGTGTAAAGAGGAACAGTAATAATATACATGCTAGCAAAATTTATCTCTATTTGTTTTTCTGCTAGATAGTTAAAGAAAAAGGCTCAAGATCTATGTACATAGTAATAAACAACTTTTAACAATTTATGAAATATCATTTTTTTTTAAATTCTATATCTTTAAGGTGATAGGAAAGGCAAATCAATCCTGTTCCATTTTAATCCCATTAGGCCATACTACGATGGAAAAGAAAACAGAAAAAAAATGGAAAACCGAGAAAGTTATATGAATCAAATCATTTTCCCTTTTGAAAGGTAAAAAAAAAGGCAATGAAAGGAGAAAACAACTAAAGAATATTATCCCTTTTACATATTGCTTAATCGATAGGTGATAGACTATTAGTTGTTATTCGTCCAAGAGGTAAAACAACTAAGATCATACTATAGGTATAGGAATTCACAGATTTTTAGCTTTAAGGGCATTTATCAAGCCAACCAAAAAAAACAAAATGTGGTTCTACTATAAGACGATTCGATCCTCAGTTCCATTCGACCTCTTTTATCGTTTGAAGTGATTTAATCTGCAATTCCTACAAACTGAACAACTTCAAATTTAATTGAACGTCTAAAAAAATAAAAGAAAAAGCTTTTATGTTGTATAGAAGAGTCACTATTTTACCTTTTAGACAACTGATTTTGTTTTAGCTAACTAATTATACTATATTTCCATTGAATTTCATTATTTTGACCTCGAAAGTTCTAACATTCATGCTTTTTAGTATGAATTTACCAGAGAGGTAAAAAGTTCTTGCATATTTTATAATATAGAATGGATGGAAAGCAAAAAAAGTCAGTTTAAATTCAAATTAAAAGGGATATGGATACATGGCTAAAACATATACATATATATCAAAATATGATCACAAAAGAAATAGCAAAATTTTAAAAAAATAAAAGAAAATCAATAATTTGAATTGAAATTGTTACCTCTCTAGGTGTGCTATTAATGTAACCGAAGACTCTTAGTGCCTATGAGATAGTTCATTATGTCATCCTTAAATTGGGGTTAAGACTTTACCTGTAATAAAGCAACCTATTAAACTTCATCAATATAGATATAGCATAAAACTTCTCTTTATTAACATAGTGGAACTTTTAAAATAGTGAGCATTTAGAGTATTGTAGCTCGATTCTCCTGTATTCATCGTTACAAATTTACATATCATCTTCCAATTAGGTTCATCTTTATACTATCAAAAGCCTAACCTTTCCCTCAACATACAACATATTGACTTGTTAGGTTGATTTCCAATAGTGTCATTGCACAAAATTACTACATAACATTCTCAAATCTTGCCCCACTTGTAGATCCTTTTCTTTCTAATCTTTAGTACCTATGGTTAGATAAGCTAAGATTTTAAGCTGAGTAAGTAGAAAACTAAATAATAACATACATCAATCAAAATGTAGCCAAAAATATTATAAAAAAGTACTAATAAAGGAACAGGCATAATTGAAAGTATTCATGCAACATTAGATATCATGCTTATGCTCATAATTTGTACTACTACCAAATCCTAAGTAGGCATCGATCCAAAGGCTTTAAAACAAAGAGATTTATATAATGGGTAATGCTTGGTAGCTTAATTTGAAGACTCCAAAGCAAATAGATTTATATAATGAGTGATACCTAACCAGTCGATCCAAAGTTTTGAAGAGTGCAATTTATATGCTAAAAAATCTAGTTATTTAAGGGTATAAGTGTAGGCTTTTAAAAAAATTGGACGATTAATGTAATTTATATGGGTGAAATGTACTTAATGAGAATCTCATGTTGGTTTTTGCTTAAAAGAAATTCAATAACACTTGATCATATGCAATAACCTATACAAGTAAAAGCATAAAGCACAACAAATCACAATTAAATGAAATAAAAGGTCCCACATGCTCATATCCTTCTATAGAAATACATTAATGACTTGCATACTTTCAACCATTATGTATATACAAGATAATGAAGTAGGGATATTCACTAAGGTTTTAGCAAGTTCTTTTAAACAACAAGCTTTACCAAATCTATTATATCCTTATACTCCTAAAGTTAATTTAATAAAGCACAACAACCATAAGTATATTGTATATTATTAACTCTTTATGTAACTTTCTTCTATTGATTGTAATTTCTACATTGATTATATTTTTAGTAAACTTTATTTTTTCATGATTATCCTTTTGAGAATTATACAAATGTGTTGAAATACTATGCCCACAATATTAATAGAATGATAAAAAATTTCCTTTTTATAATAATAGTTTAATCATAAGTTATCATAATTTCATAACGAATCCAAATTACACTCATTAATTAGTTAATAACTATAGTTTTTTTAAAATGATAATTAATTAGCAATCCATTTACACATTATTGTCATTTAAAATCATTAGCTTATCATATATATTGTTAGATCAATCCTAATTTACCATAAAGCTTAATATATATAGATGTGTAGTTGAATAACAATAGTTTTGTTAATAAATATCATAAAAGCTCAGTTAATTGCACAAAATCATGATAAGCTTATGCAATTACATACTTGTTAGATTGTTAGTTGTAAATAGTAGATTATCGTAATGCTTTACGTTTTAAGTACCTAGTTAATTTATTTGTCAACCTGTATTACTTAATCATCGTGCTTAAAGAAAAATATTTTATGTCGTCCTTAAGGTAAGGAAATGATTTACTAAGTCTCAATGTGTACCTATTTTTCACAATCATGAATATCTTATATCTTATATGGAATAATTTACCTACACATTCACTTATAAAAGCATCAACAGGTGCTCACTATGTGCTAAAATCTATAGCTTAACTTCATATATGGTACTTCTACCTAACAAGTTGTCACCTATATTTACAACTTTACATCCATATAATCACTTTACAACTTACATAGTGATGCTTAAGATAACATTATTTAACATTGTAATGCCCCAAGCTCAAGATGCCACAAACTACCATGTGCCCTTAACATCTAATGATACTTCATGCTTAAACTTTTGACTAGAGACTCCAAAATTCCTATAAGTCTCCTAACAAACTCATGAAATTTAATTCTCCAATTTGAATTAAAAGTAACATCTAGGTAATTCTTAAGTTCTTGAACAATAAATACTTATCATAAGTAACAATCCTTTCTATCCTATCTCATAAAACAACCTTATAATTGTAATCTTAATTGTCACTCTCTATCTTAGTGGTCTTGGTAAAAGTCTTCTAATTTAATAATTCCAATTGTTTTCACATAAATACTTGTACTTGAAAAATATTAATAGATGAGCCAAAGCCCAATGTGTGAAACTTATGACCACACACACAAGCCATGGAACATTCATAATTATACATATAATAATGCAACAAGAAATTCAAACACTAAGTTATTGTTTTTAATTAAGTCATTAAATAACATAGTTTAGGATTACTTATGATTAACCCTAAACTCGAAGTACCTCAAACCCTATATGCGATTCATAGGTTAAGATACTAGCATTATGACTCTCATCTAATGGTATTGGGATATTAGCACTATGGCTCTCAAATAACTGAACCCACTTGGCTCCAAGACACTAGTGCAACAATCTTAAAACACTAACCAATCTACCTTAAATCATTTTTAAGGGGGACTCTACTTGAGACAACATCACCTAAGGATCAACAATGTGCAACCGTAGGAACACCAGTATTATGACCCCTTGAGCCTAGCCAAATACAAGCAATAGTCAAAACTTATCCAATTATTGATTGATTGGATTAAATGATGGCCATGCTACACAAGTACAAACAACAAACAAATGTTTTATGTACTTAGAACTTGAGAATGATTGAAAGTATTCAACTTAAGAGTCTTTTCATTGTCAACAATTGAAGAATAAATAAGAATAACTTCTTTTAGATTATGTCTCCATGTTATCTAATTCTAGATAGGTTCTCTTAATTATCTCACTAGGTTCTTGACTCTAAATCTTAGCATAACCTAAGGTTTTAGAATCAACTTAGACTTCAATACATGTGTTGAATAGGTTAGATTAAGGTTTAGGGGGATAAAAAACAACAAAAAAGAAGAAAAAGTGATCGTATAACATCATGCTTGGGAATCACGCTTGTAATCTTAGATCATGATCCTCTTTGACCTTAATTTCTTCAACTCAAAACTTACCTAAGGGTTTACAAGTAGAATCATGACCGTGATCTTTACTTGCAATCCTTCTTGATAGGCATTCTCCTCTCCTTTCTTGGCCTTTAGCCTCTTCAACCCATCTTAATTTAACTTTAACTTATCCTACACACCAAATCCTTTCTAGTTTTGATCATTGTTATTGAATTAATGCAATGGAACACGCGATGTGTTTCTTAATATGAAATTGAGATCAAGAATCAAGAACATACCTCAATTACCATGCTTGCCACAAACACGAATTACAACAATTAGAATAACATATCACACATAAACATGAATTACAATAATCATAATATCATATTACATATCCTAGATCCACATATTTTATAATCACAGTCAATCATAGTTCCTTTCTTTTTAATATAGGATTAGATAATTTCTTACCAATTTGAATTTAGGGTTTGCCAAATCTTCACACTTCCAACTCCTTTCCCAAAAACAATCTTCCCTACATCTCGTAATACCTTCTAAAACCAATGTAGGGTTTTGAACTATCAATTGAATGATAAAAATTTCCCTTATACTTACTTTGTTCTCACTTGCTAGCCTTCTAGGGAGAATTCTGCAAAAACGAAAATCACGAGAGTGAGACCTTAAGTTAAAACAAGTCCCTTTTATACTTAAAGAACGAAATGACCACTTTTCCCTCTCACTTGACCCTTTATTACATTATGTTGACCTTTCTTATATTTCTTATTCTCTTATTATTATCCACTTTTCATTGCGTTTACATACTCCCCCCTTCAAAGAGCTTTCGTCCTTCAAAGCTTCTCAACTCTTATACCTTTAATTCTAATTACCCCATTACACTTGGTATTACTTGGCAACTTGTTATCTCATGTTCCATTGCTATTTGCTATTAGGGTTCCATAATCTTGCTTGTTGTTTACCTCTAATCATCTTTACTCTTTCTACTACCTTATCGAATTTCAATTATCCTTCAAGATTATAACGTAATGTGCAATACCTTATAACTTATCTTATCTCTTTAAGTTACCTACTTTGTTTTATGTCCTCAATCCAATCTATAATTCTATTCCTTAAGTTACGCCATTATAGTTGCTTTTCTAACCCCAATGACAATCTCTTCCTCTCAATTATCTATTTAAGATTATTCCAACTTATTAAAGTACTTATATTTTTCTTGGTTTTACAATGACTTCCCTTGCCTACTGCTTCTATAAAATCTCCCTTCGTTATATGTTGCCTCTTTAAACTTTAATAATTTTGTATACTATTGTTTACTTCTACCCTTAGGGTCTATTGTTTTTGTATTTGACCATCTATCCCATTTAAGATCATTCCTAAGTCCACTAATGGTCTCCTAAAATAACTGGTTCCTATATTATGTACATAGTCTCCTATTAACGCTTATAAGTCTCTAACTACTTAGAAGTTTACCCTCATTATATTTGCATCTTAGCTAGAGTATTGATTATCTTACCTATATCTATTTTCTTTTTATATTGATATTTCTACTTTATTGGTCCTTGCACATATTTTGACTTAGAGGATTTAAACTTTCTTAGGTTTGCCCTTTTTAATTTTATTAGATCATAATTAATATCTCTTCAAAAATAATATTTTCAGATTTATATCTTCCAACTTCTACCCCTAAAATTTTCCTTCGTTATCCTTATTTCGTTTATTTCATAAACCCTTTCTTTAATTTAAGGATCTCTAGTTTCCTTCTCTATTCAAACTTTAGATCTCTAAATATGATCTACAAATTTTCCTAAGTTATTTTCAAATCCATTACTTAAGGTCAAATCTTCTTCTACTTATTCTCTCTTAAATTTCAACTAAATTTTTAGAATTTTCATGCTCTTAATTCTCATATTTTCACATTTAGTACTTCTAACACACTTCATTGGCGATTACTTTATATTTGTTCTTTACTTCCACACAACCAGTTCACTTTAACTATTATGGTTGGAAGGAAAAAGGGTTATACTCTTACCTTCTATCACTATTCTATAAATATAATTACTTATATTTCATTTTTATAACTTAAGTTTCTCAATATGATGGTTTATTATCTTTAAGATTTGATATATCATTTTCTTATTTATTTATGTCCATATTTTTTCCTTCTTTACCATTATTATAATTATTATTTTTCTTAGTTAGAGTTGCAATAGTAGATCTTGAAGGCATATGTTATGTCATATAAGAAATTTGTTTCATTTGTAATTAGTTATTTTTTTGTTTATTTGTTGGAGTATACATTAACTAACTCCTTTTTTTTTAATTTATTTCTTTCTATGGTTAATTTCTCTATCTTTTACTTCAATATTATGGAAATAATATCTCATACCACCTAATACAATTACTCATATAAATATTGCTGGTGAATCTAACTTTTCCCTAATTGACATGAATAAAATGTGGCTACTGACTCCAATAGGCTCAACACAATACTATATGAAGGAATATAGTACTTACAAGACACAACAAACATGGGTTGAGATGGATCAAAATTCAAGGAGGAAACATGGACCTATTATTCTATCTCATACGTATATGTGCTAAAATGCATACTAAACATTCATTTCTCTTCATTTTATGTCTTATTTTCCCTTTCCAACCATATGCTTATTATGCTTTTGTAAAAATAACCTCTTGTTAGTTTTCAATATAATAAATTTTGTACTTAATGATAGCCTTTTGGGTATTACGTTACTGTCTATTATGAAAACTTTAGTGAGACAATTTTGTACTATGGCATTCTCTTTATTATAAAAATAACAATAATAATAATAATAATAATGATAATGATAATGATAATAATAATATTATCATTATTATTATTGTTGTTATTATTATTATTATTACTATTATTATAGTAGTCCTTATCGTTATTTCATGGCTATTGCTATTTTTAAGTACTCATTATTTTGTTCTTGCACTTTTTCTCACTAAGAGGGTGTAATGGGAAGTTACTTTATCTTTTGAAATATTTAGTGATTAATATTAATAGCACTATTGGTATTATAATCATTATCTATGGCTATTAATATTATTTTAGTATGATACTGTTGCCATCTATATGGAGGGATAATGTAGATGAACTTTAACCTATACATTGAAATTTGAAATATGTATGGTTATTTTGTCATTGTTTTATTTTAATGATTTTAAAAGAATTAATAAGTATTTTGGATACAATGGTTAATTGTGTAGGTTTATAGTTAATTTTTCTTATTTCATGGTTTAAGTTTATTTATTTCTATTCTTTCTTTTAATATTTTAATTTTATATCGCGTTATCTTTTTGTGTTTTACGAAGAATTACTATTATTTATTTTCTTTTTCTTATTTGCAAAGTTTTAATTTCAAGTATGTTATCTTGGTAATGAATGAAACTCGTATGAAGGGTTTATAAGTATATATATCTCATATACCTTTTCATTACTCATAATTATGACCTTTTTATTAATCATAATTAATATGCAATTACAATTATTTAATCTTTATAAATATTCTTTTTTTATACTTATTGCTTTATCATTATTATGATTCTTAGTTTATGGTTTATTAGTTAATAAAGGTTTTATAGGTATCTATAAGTAGAAATCTATATCCTAAACTTATAGGTCATTTAGTGTATCAAGTCTTATAGAGTAAGAGAGTTAAATTATTATGATACTCTAATTTACCCTTAGTTTTATGTACTTGTTTACTCATTCATGATGATTTAATTCTACTGTCATTATCTATTATCTCCATATAATTAAATGAAAATTCCAAAATAAATACTATCTCCAAGATAAATAAATAACTCCAAAATAATTTATGACACCAAGTAATATAATTTCATGTAACTATAATCCAAATCATAAATTTATATGTAAGGTGAACTAGCCATATTCTACCTTCTCGTCATCTCACTGTTTGAATGATCAATCGCTTAATTTTTTAAGGTTTCATAACCTAAACTCTTTTATGATCAATTAAATTAAGTTGTTCTACAATTTATCAATCCTAAGTTTCTTATGATATATAAATTTAGGCTTTGATACCACCTTAATCTATAATGCCCCAAGCTCAAGATGCCACAAACCGCTGCATGTACTTACCATCTAATGACGCGTCAAGCATGAACTTTTGACTAAAGGCTCCAAAATTCCTATAAAAGTCTACTAATAAACTTATGATATTTAATTCTCCAATTTATATCTATTGGTTACTTATAAGTCATTAGAGGAGAAGGGGGTAGGGTTTGGTTGTGAATTGATTAAACAACTCAGTTTGATTAGTTAGATAATGGTTTAAAGTTTAAATAAGAAATGTGCAAGCAAATGGAAGAGAGAAAGTTCAAGAAGATCAAGTAGAGAATTTAGAATAGTCATCTCCTTTGGCTCCATTTGTAGGGGATATGCTCTTCTACACCAGTCATTATACTATTTTCAATAATAAAAAAATGATTACAAGTACAACTATACGGCTAGAATCAACAAGCTTTGCCTTTAAGTTTGTCTTTAGCTAAACAAAACAATTATAGTCTACTTTGTCTTGATTACAACACATAAGACAATTCAAATAAATTATTGATGGAAAAAACCCATAACTTCCTAAGTTTTTGCACAAAAAATTTGTATGATAATTTGCAAAATATCAACTTAGGCATTATCTCTCATGTGCTTGTTGTAATCGATTATTTTGTTTTATTTCACAGTTGTGTTTTGGTCTCTTTCGATCTACATGAATTCTTCTCCTTTTAAAATTTTAAATGTAATGGTTTATAAATCTCTTAATCATTGGATAATCCCTATCCCTTTTCAAACTTGAATAATCTACACATTGCAAAATATTTTATCTTCAAAATATTAGGTTGGTTGCTGAAATACTTCCATAAAATTCATAATTCAAATTACTTAGACATATTTGACTTTCATTTTCAGGTTTAGATAAGATTGGTTGAATAAAATCTTCATGGTTTTAAATAAATAGGTTTCCTTATCAATTAAACACTTCAAACTTTAACTACTTTTCCAGGTACTAACATTACCCTTAAAAATTTGTAAAACAATCATCCTTGAATAGTAGAACGTATCAAATGTACTACCTAAATATATTTAGCCAGTAGAGTTGTGCCTTAACCTACAAAATAAGGTTAGATAAACTATGTTCTTCAAGTCTACTTGTAAGTCTTCTAAATACTTTCGAATAGCTTCTATGTGTTGCTGAAATTGCTTCTAAATTTGCTTCATTGTATGTTCAAACACTCCTAAGCAGCCTTTATACTTATCGCGACTTCTTCTAAGTTTGCTTCTAAGTCTTTTTTTTATTCCTCTTTTCTTCTTACGTCAGCAAATCCTAGTAAAGCATCCAAGTATGCTTCCAACTTTCTATTTTGTCCAAAATCTACTAACTTATCCTTTAATGAATAGAACTATTGACCATGCTTCTAATTGTTGCGAACTTCAAGCTTTATTCAAAAAATATATCTTTTACCTTTGGTTCTACCTTTGCTTTTAAGTTCCTATTTTTACTAACAACACTTAACACTTTCACTAGTAAGCTTTGGTGTTTATTATTATCAAAACATGTCAACAAGGGATCCAAGATAATCAAAATAATATCTACGTAATTCTTAAGTTCTTGAATAATAAATATTTATCATAAGTAATAATCTTTTCTATCCTAGCTTAAAAGTTAACGTTATAATTGTAATCCTAATCACTACTTTACATCCTTGTAGTCTTGGTAAAAGTCTTCTAATTCAATAATTATAGAAGATTCCACTTAAATATTTACACTTAAAAAAATTAAAGAATAAGTCGAAGCCCGATATGTAAAACCTATGCTATACATGCATACAGTGAAACATTCATAATTTTACATATAGCAATGCAACAAAAAGTATCAAATAGTAGGTCGTTGTTTTAAATTGAGTCATCAAACAATACATCTTAAGATTACTCACAAATAACCCCAAACATAAGGTACCTTAGACCCCACACACGATTCTTAGGCTAAGACATTAGTACTATAGCCCCTATCTAATGGCACTAGAAAACTAACATATCTTCCTCAAATCATTTCTAAGGGGGGACTCTACTACATCGTCTAAGGATCAATAAGGTACCACCTTAGGGACAATAGTAGTACAACCTCTTAAGCCTATCTAAACATAAGCAATAATCAAAACTTAGCAAATTATTGATTAGTTTAGTTAAATGATATCTATGCTATATAAGTACAAATAATAACCAAAGGTTCTACGTATTAAGTCTTGAGAATAATTAAAAGTAGCTAACTCAAGAGTCTTTTCAACGTAAACACCTGAATTACACACATGGATAATTTCTTTTAGATTCTATTTCCATGTTGTCTAATTTTAGCTAATTTTTCTTAATTATCTCACTAGGTTCTTGAATTTAGATTTTAGCATAACCTAAGGTTTTGGAACCAACTTAAACTCCTAAACATGCTTAGAATAAGTTAAGGTTTATGATGATAAGAAAGAAGAAACTAGAAGAAAAAGTATAACACCCCAAGCCAAAAGTAGTGAATAGCTAAACCAACAAACACTTATGGGCTTATTTTAATTACTTGGCCTACAAGTTTCAAGCTTGTGTTAATAAGGTATTCATAACTATTGCCTTATAAACTAGTAT
Source organism: Lumnitzera littorea (assembly GCA_024138015.1). Lineage (NCBI taxonomy): Eukaryota > Viridiplantae > Streptophyta > Magnoliopsida > Myrtales > Combretaceae > Lumnitzera > Lumnitzera littorea. The sequence continues at coordinate 50,682,501 of JAMXBB010000004.1, read as the reverse complement.
AACAACCTTACATAATCTATAAAGCACACTTAACCATGGGATCTCATAATCTCTCCGCCTACCCCCCCTCACCCTAAATGCGTAATGTCCTCATTGTAAGATCTTACAATTGAGTCTAAATCTTCTCCCTTTTGGTATATGATTCGAGCTACCTACTATTTATAGGTCATCTTGGAAGCATGTTGAGAGTTGCAACCTAATGACACTCTTTGCCCTTCTTGGAACTCTTCTCTAAATCAAAGCTAAACCCGAATCATCCATCTATTGGTAAAGGGTTGACTCTGATACCATTTGTAATGTTCTAAGCCAAATGTATTGAATAGCCAAGCCAATAAACATTAGTGGGCCCATTTTAACCACTTAGCTTAAAAGTTTCAAGTTTGTATTGACAAGATATTTACAACCATTATCTTATATACTAGTTGTTACGCCCCAAAGCAGCAGAGTCGTAACAGCCCTGCCGTGTAAACCATCCTAAGATAGAAGTTGGCCTTACAACTGCTATCTTAGACCTAATCTATACAAGGCATCCATGACTAACCCGCTTTGAAGTAAACAGTTTGTAATTTAAATAAATCATTTATCTAAGAAAGTGACGAAATATATATATTCACTATAATTTAGTTATTACAATTATCGTTTGCAATATTTCTTCAAAATATATTTCCTAGTTATTACAATATTCAAAAATGAGAAGTTCTAAAGTAAAAGCTTAAACCTTAAAAATATATGTTCATTCTTCAATATTTTTCCTCACTCCTCAGGATCCAGCAGTTACTAGTTTCAGAGTAGTTGTTTACCACTTCTTAGCCAGCACCTGCACGACGTCTATAGGGATGTGAGCAACCACAGCTCAGTAAGTAGAGACGGAAGACTTAAAACTATACCATACACACAACAAGGTTTTCAATCACTTATTAGGTGCAATGCATGTGCAAGCAAATGCCATCGCACGACGTTGTCCAACCCGTCGTGAGATTAGAGAAATTGTGCCGGCTCTAATCCGGGTTGAGGAGTTGCCGTTAATGCAGCAACTCACGACCAAACCCAGGCTTGTGTAATGGAGACCTTGCTCCTCCCGCGACTACCTTCGAACCATTGTCTTCACCCTCGCCGCAACCTCCTCTCCTGTCACTTAGTTCGACTGAGGATGAAAAAGGGACCATTTTATAATCCTATACTATCCCTTCCGAAGGGGACGGTATTTGGCCGGAGAGTCCTAAGTTCTCCTAACGAGTTGCCATGCATGTCCAATTATGATTACTGGTCGGATATTTAACTAAGTCCAGTTTAGGGTGATCAATCCTTTCATACAATTCATACAATATGTGCAAGAGCAACAAATAGAATCATAGCATTATCCATAATCAAGCACATGTACACATTCAACTATCTAACAAGCACAACCAAGCATAATCTTAAGCCTCCAAAATACAGCATCGTATTAATCCCAACTTACCTCGACTCCTCGCTCACTCACTCGAGGTCCGATTTGCTCAGGCCATCGCCGATCATCCCTATAACACGAACGTGGTTTCAGCTTTTCATATAAATATTATAAGTTCATTTTATCCTATAACGCTTATTGTTAGGTTTTGTTTAAGGCTTAATATGCTTAATTATCTAGGTATTAAGTCTTTTACAATTATTCTAGGTTTGGGATTAGGTTCAGGTTCGGTTTTCGCATCGATTTCTAAATTAGGTTTTTAGTTCGATTTCTAAGTAATGTTTTAGATTCCAACCTTAAAAATCCGTTTCAACCCATAATGTGAAATTAATCACACTACTTCCTGATCTCCTAAATACCATCATTACCTCTAATTAGTATTTTATTCCATCCGGTACACTTAAATCCTTATTTGTGTACCGAATTTACTCCTAATGTGAGAAATTTTTTACATTTTTCATATAATTACATAAATTCAAGTTTCCCCTCAAATTTATTGATATTTTTATTATTATCATAATATCAATTTTTATTCTAATATTTTCTATTTAGTATATTTCCAAAAATTATATATTATGTATTATTGCCTATTATGTACAAAATGCACTTCTAATATTTCTATCACTTTAATTACCATCCCTAAACATCAATTATCATTTCAAAATGTCTAAATTCATCCTAGATCAGATTTTACTCCCATTTTTCCTAATTTACAAAATTAACTTAAAGTTAACTATTTTTCCCTATTAATCATTTACTACATAATTAATCTAATAATTACATCTAACACCCTAATTGCTACAAGTATCATACTCCATCAGATTTCCACATCCTAAAACATATACTTATTTAATAAATCAGTAATTAACCATTTAATTACCTAATTATCCCTAAATTACCCATTTTATGCCTCATTTTAGGGCCTAAAAATTATCTAAAAATTTAAAAAATTAATTTTTCAAAACGGGCTTCATAGCACTGTTCTATATCATCTGAGTAATCTACACAAAAATTTTGGGCTTGAAACTACACTCTTAAGGTCATTTATTTCTAAACCGAAACATGCTCGGTTTTGCATGATTTCTTAAGGACCATATATTACGGGGCTTGTTTTCATCAAAATAATATTTTTCCTACAAACTACATACAAAAATATCTCAAAATAACAAAATTCATAATTTTATAATAATATTTACTATTCTCACAAAATTATACAAGAATCGAGCTAGAAATCGGACTCACCGATCTGGGTGGCTCCGGCCACCGCTGGCAGCCGTGGCCTTGTCGGCCGGCCTAGGCACTGCCACCACCGTATGGTGGTGGTGGCTATCCACTTCCAGCTGCTCGTCTGGTGGGGGTTCCCTTGAAAAGCCTTAATTGTACAGTTTTTCTTATTTTTTTTTTTAACTCAAATTTTTCTCTCTATTTTTGCCTCTCCCAAATTTTTTCTGATTTGTAACTATCCAAATGAGCTTCTGAATTTTTCCTGCTATTTATAGGGCTATAGGGGATTTATTGAGCATTAAATGGGACAAGACAATTGCCTTATCCCTTATTTTTTTGGCTTTTATGTTGTCTTAATTTAATTGGCCGAATTTTTTCTTATTTTTCCCAACTGCCACAACCCAATTCTGGATGATTCATGATTTTTCCTTAATTAATTATGAATTTTCTTTAAGTATTTAGTATTATTTTAGCACATTTCGCGTATTTTAAGTAATTACGCGTATTTATACTTACATGTAAATTCATATATAGTACAAAAAAATATTAGTAAATATTATTTAAGTCATTCTATTATTTTTAGTATACATATAATCTATCTCTAGTAATTTATTAGTTATTAGTTTATACTTTTTATCTTTTCGGTAATTAGCAATTATTAGGCTTAAAATTTGAAAATTTTATAGTCTCTTATTTTATTACTTATTTTCTTAAATTTAAGTTTACGAGGTCATTTTTACTAATATTCTTCTCAATAGTTTATAATTTGGGTTTGATCGGATCTTTTAACCGATCGCCCTAAACTTTGGGTTTTAAATTCAATCTTATGGTCAATTGGCTTAGCTTTGGGGCTTAGCTTTGGGGCTTACATTCTACCCCCCCTTTAAAATAGTTTCATCCTCGAAACTACTATGTATCTACGTATTGCTTACTTGCTAGGATTGATAGTTTATATATTATTACTATTCTAAAAATCGAACAACCTATAAGTAATACTTTGTTTTTACTACATTTAGCTCTACTTTAATTTCTAAGTCTAGACCTTCATCGGGTCGTATCTTTACCTACTCTGTGTCTCAACTCTTGAACTTCTGAACCTGATTATCCAGTATTTTTAGGGGTTACTTTATAACCTTAAATCCCATCTTCCATTCTACTGAGCTATCATCAAATGAAACTTCTGTGTAATGTACTAATTAAGTTCCTGAATTGCTTTCTAATTAACATTCCATTTCTTCTATACTTAGACCTTTGTTCAATCTCTTAATTTTCCTTCCTTTGCATTCCTTACCTTAGTATCAATCAGGGCTTATTTCATCATCGTACTTCTCTAGTCGTATTGTACTATCTTATTACTTAGCTTTATGACCTCGTAAATCTTCTTATTGGTTTATTCTCTATTTATTCCTTGTTTGATTGTTTCTTAAGTTTTATTTGTGATCATTAACGTTTCTAAATTTACTTGATATTATCACCTTTCCTCTCATTCATAATCTTCTACTCAAAATGATGATACTACTGTCATACATTCTCATTTGTTCTTCATACAGCTTAGCATATGATAAACAGAAGCAAATTTGGCAAATCTCTACGCTTCTCCATCTCGGATTCAAATAAGATGGTTAACGACTCAATTTGACTTAACTCGAGAAAGATAAATGCGACTGTTGACTGACAGACTCAACAAAAGAGACAGTATTAAGAAGGACTGACGACTTGACAAATATAACACAATAAGATACACTGACCAAATCGATAAGACATGAGACTCAACAACAACAATTGAACAATTTAGATTTGCCATGTTCCTGTTGGATTACCTATTGCAATTGCTAATATGAAGTACATTGTAGCTTTATAGCTTCTTCGTATACTAGATTACCTCAATAGATTTTTCCTCTAATCATCAATTCAACATTTTTAATATCTACCCAAATACTTTCTCCAAATACAACGAGCTTGATGAAAACGTATTCTCTCTTCCGAAAATCACATGTCTTCCATTTCAATATACTACTTATGATCACTCAACTTCAATAATGCTATCTATAGATACTTTGTATATCAAAATACTATTGATGGATAACACTACAAGAGTTTCCATATATAGTTGGCATGCACTTCTTTCACCTAATTCTGTAAATGCACTTTATACACCAATCCTATCTTGATATCATCCCAATATAATATTACTCTAAAACTTGATAGTTACCTTTCTAACTCTTAAAATCTCTGTTACAATATCGAGTACAGAGTTTCAATCATAGGTTTGATTCTTGATTGACTTAATCATGAAATTCAAATTTCTACAAAATAATCTTCAAAAATACATTTGAAGCCTTATAGGTTACTAGTAGATCCAATACTTAATGGTATTTTCTTCAGTCTCTTCTTTTCATAGATATCTACAAACTTCTCATAATCCACTATCAATAGCTTTCCTTTTTAAATTCCATTTCCATCATATCCTACGATTCTATCGATTAATATCCTTCCTCCAATATAGATTCTAAACTGATAGGTAACGATAATCTCAATCATCTTAAATCATTTTCTGTTCACTAGTTTCTAACTTATAGGAAATGAATACCTCAATATCATCATTACTCTTGCATTTCATCCATTTGTATATTCTACGGTAAGGGTACTCATCAACAATCCTTTTGTTCATATTTATTATTATTCAACTAAGATTAAATGAAAGTCTTTCAATGAAATCACTACTTATTTTCTAATCCCTTTAAGCTCAGATCCTTAAATTTTATCCGTGATTAACATTCCTTATCCTAAGTAGTTTACTAATAGATGACTGTCTTATAAAATTTACTCTATGGAAAGTTATGCCTTTTCAGATTGATCCTTAAAATAACTAAGTAACTGTTGATTAAAAGTCCTAATCATCTCCAACTTGTTACTTTAATTCCATCTCTATCGTCACTTGTTACTCATTCTACTACTATTTTAGAGTGTTTGGATACATTTTCAGTTGCAGTTTACGTAGTAATCTTACTTCATTTCTTATGTATCATGTAATAGCTATCCGTCTCCTATAGCCAATTATAAATGCTATATAATGATATAACTCCACCTGTCTCAGCATTACATGAAGATCTCAATATCCACTTCATATTCATTTGGTTTCACTCATACTTGATTGTCACTACAAACTATAATTCTTCAATTCATGATTCACTAAAAGCTTAAGAATTCTTAATCTGATTGTAGCCTAATAGCACTATTCCTTCTACTGTTCTTACACATATAGAGGACTTCCGAGATTAATCGCCAAAATACATTTGATCTTTTTATACTCCTAGTTATAAATATGTCAATCATCATTGCTTTTGCACATATCTAAAAGAATACTCTTTCATCAAGAAACGCAATTACATCCATTAAGAAATCGTTAGGATATCCACATATATGAATAACTAACATAGGATCAATTCTAATTCTTCGAAAAACGTGATCAGCAATCATACCATATCTATAATTCAAATTACTTATAACAACTATTCATTCAAAAGAATTCCACTACATTTATCTTCTAATTAATATTATTTCCACTTGCTGATTTAATACTTTATACGTCCATAAGAAAATCAGAAATAACAGTCACTTCATATACCTTATCATTATCAGACTCCTTATTATTATCATCATTTATCATCTCCTATATCGTATTCTCATTCTATACAAGATTTACTCTTAAATTAAGTTTTAATTATATCTCTAGTATATGTTCTGATTTATATCTGAATTAGTTTCTAGCTTTTTCCTCTCAATGTTTTGTTTTCTTAGAATCCACTTCTATACCATGCTTTATTTTACTCCAAATTATATTATCTCATATTTATACTAAGCATCAAGCTGAGATCATCTCAAAAATCTTATAAGTTTCAGATTCACCTTAATTTTCTATGCATATCATCATATCTCTTTTATTCCAAAACTCAATTTGATTTCCACTATTGTTCATGAGTCTTGTCACTTCATCATATCTCACCGATTATTACACAAATTTATCAACAAACTTTTTAGGAATTTTATTCACAATATTAACTTATCCTACTAATTAGTTCTATTAATATTCTTTACATCTCAACTCTATATTAACTCAAAGATTCTTCTTTATTCAACCTAAATCACTTCAATAAACCACCAATTCTTACATATATAAAGTACTTCCAAAATCGGTCACCTAAGACGTATCCGATCCCCTTTTTATATTTTACTCACAAGGGTATAATATATTATGACAGATGTATATATATCTAAAGAATACACATCCATCAATGAGCACTACTATATTTATTGAAAGATCGATAGGATCTTAACTTATATGCATAACCAATCATATAATCAATCCTAACTCCTAACAAAATATAACTAACTAATACATTATATTCATCATTCAAATCAACTATCACCTCATAATCTGTATTCTCATGTTGTATATAATTTTAATCTACTCCAACTGATTTAGGAAAATGTAATAGCCATTCAATAAATCTTTTGGGGTCAATCGTCCAAGGATATATGATGTACTAGTCATACTAGTAGACTAGGGTATTTCTCTTCTATCGTTACTACACATATCTTACTAGCGTCGCTTGAGTTACAATCTTTCACTTTCAAATCGTCCTTATTCCACAAGTCATATCACATGATCCCTATTATGCTAAAACTCAGATTGATCACCATTATTATCCATAAATCTCATCACTTCTTATCAATTCCCACAACTCCGCTAATTAGTTCTCCATAATTCAATTCTGAATTAAATCGAAAATTCTTCTTCATTCTACTTGAATCATCTTAACTAATCACCAATTCTTCCATATGATCCCATCACCAAAGTTAACTTCGATTAACGCCTATCTTAGTTTAGCACTATAGTCACTACTTATCTTATGATTTGTAGTTCGTTACTTTAATATCCATTTGTTTCTACCCACTCTTAATGTACTCCTACGATGTCTAACTCTTTTAATTGTTCATTTCAAAGCGAGTTCACTAAAATTTCGCTCTGATACCAATTTAGAACTGTCATGCCCTGAAGCGATAGAGTCGTAATAGCCCCGCCGTGTAAACCATCATAAGATAGAAGTTGGCCTTACAACCGCTATCTTAGACCTAATCTACACAAGGCGTCCACGACTAACCCGCTTTAAAGTAAACAGTTTGTAATTTAAATAAATCATTTATCTAAGAAAGTGAGGAAATATATATATTCACTATAATTTAGTTATTAAAATTATCGTTTGCAATATTTCTCCAAAATATATTTCCTAGTTATTACATTATTCAAAAATGAGAAGTTCTAAAGTAAAAGCTTAAACCTTAAAAATATATGTTCATTCTTCAATATTTTTCCTCACTCCCCAAGATCCAGCAGTTGCTAGCTTCAGAGTAGTTATTTGCCGCTTCTTAGCCAGCACCTGCACGACGTCTATAGGGATGTGAGCAACCACAGCTCAGTAAGTAAGAACGGAGGACTTAAAACTATACCATACACACAACAAGGTTTTCAATCACTTATTAGGTGCAATGCATGTGCAAGCAAATGCCATCGCACAACGTTGTCCGGCCCGTCGTGAGATTAGAGAAATTGTGCCGGCTCTAATCCGGGTTGAGGAGTTGCCGTTAATGCAACAGCTCACGACCAAACCCAAGCTTGTGTAATGGAGACCTTGCTCCTCCCGTGACTACCTTCGAACCATTGTCTTCACCCTCGCCACGACCTCCTCTCCTATCACTAAGTTCGATTGAGGATGAAAAAAGGACCATTTTGCAATCCTACGCTATCCCTTTCGAAGGGGTCGGTATTTGGCCGGAGAGTCCTAAGTTCTCCTAATGGGTTGCCATGCATGTCCGATTATGATTACTAGTCGGATATTTAATTAAGTCCAGTTTAGGGTGATCAATCCTTTCATACAATACATACAATACATGCTAAAGCAACAAATAGAATCATAGCATTACCCATAATCAAGCACATGCACACATTCAACTATCTAACAAGCACAACCAAGCATAATCTTAAGCCTCCAAAATACAGCATCGTATTAATCCCAACTTACCTCGACTCCTCGCTCACTCACTCGAGGTCCGATTTGCTCAGGCCATCGCCGATCATCCCTATAACACGAACGTGGTTTCAGCTTTTCATATAAATATTATAAGTTCATTTTATCCCATAACGCTTATTGTTAGGTTTTGTTTAAGGCTTAATATGCTTAATTATCTAGGTATTAAGTCTTTTACAATTATTCTAAGTTTGGGGTTAGGTTTAGGTTCGATTTTCGCATCGATTTCTAAATTAGGTTTTTAGTTCGATTTCTAAGTAATGTTTTAGATTCCAACCCTAGAAATCCGTTTCAACCCATAATGTGAAATTAATCACATTACTTCCTGATCTCTTAAATACCATCATTACCTCTAATTAGTATTTTATTCCATCCGGTACACTTAAATCCTTATTTGTGTACCGAATTTACTCCTAATGTGAGAAATTTTTTACATTTTTCATATAATTACATAAATTCAAGTTTCCCCTCAAATTTATTGATATTTTTATTATTATCATAATATCAATTTTTATTCTAATATTTTCTATTTAGTATATTTCCAAAAATTACATATTATGCATTATTGCCTATTATGTACAGAATGCACTTATAATATTTCTATCACTTTAATTACCATCCCTAAACATCAATTATCATTTCAAAATGTCTAAATTCATCGTAGATCATATTTTACTCCTATTTTTCCTAATTTACAAAATTAACTTAAAGTTAACTATTTTTCCCTATTAATCATTTACTACATAATTAATCTAATAATTAAATCTAACACCCTAATTGCTACAGGCATCATACTCCATCAGATTTCCACATCCTAAAACATATACTTATTTACTAAATCAGTAATTAACCATTTAATTACCTAATTATCCCTAAATTACCCATTTTATGCCTCATTTTAGGGCCTAAAAATTATCTAAAAATTTTGAAAATTAATTTTTCAAAACGGGCTTCATAGCACTATTCTATATCATCTGAGTAATCTACACAAAAATTTTGGGCTTGAAACTACACTCCTAAGGTCATTTATTTCTAAACCGAAACATGCTTAGTTTTGCATGATTTCTTAAGGACCATATATTATGGGGCATGTTTTCATCAAAATAATATTTTTCCTACAAACTACATACAAAAATATCTCAGAATAAAAAAATTCATAATTTTATAATAATATTTACTATTTTTACAAAATTATACAAGAATTAGGCTGGAAATCGGACTCACCGATCTGGGTGGCTCTGGCCACCGCCGGCAGCCGTGGCCTTGTTGGCCGGCCTGGGCGTTGCCACCACTATATGGTGGTAGTGGTTGTCCACTTCCAGCTGCTCGTCTGGTGGGGGTTCCCTTGAAAAGCCTTAACTATACAGTTTTTCTTTTTTTTTTTCTAACTCGAATTTTTCTCTCAATTTTTGCCTCTCCCAAATTTTTTCTGATTTGTAACTGTCTAAATGAGCTTCTGAATTTTTCCTGCTATTTATAAGGCTATAGGGGATTTATTGAGCATTAAATGGGATAAGGCAATTTCCTTATCCCTTATTTTTTTGGCTTTTGTATTGTCTTAATTTAATTAGCCGAATTTTTTCTTATTTTTCCCAGCTACCATGACCCAATTCTAGATTAGTCATGATTTTTGCTTATTTTTCTTAATTTTTCCTTAATTAATTATGAATTTTCTTTAAGCATTTAGTGTTATTTTAGCACATTTCGCATATTTTGAGTAATTACGCGTATTTATACTTACATGTAAATTCATATATAGTACAAAAAAATATTAGTAGATATTATTTAAGTCATTCTATTATTTTTAGTATACATATAATCTATCTCTAGTAATTTATTAGTTATTAGATTATACTTTTTACCTTTTCGGTAATTAGCAATTATTCTGCTTAAAATTTGAAAATTTTATAGTCTCTTATTTTATTACTTATTTTCTTAAATTTAAGTTTACGGGGTCATTTTTACTAATATTCTTCTCAATAGTTTATAATTTGGGTTTAATCGGATCTTTTAACCGATTGCCCTAAACCTTAGGTTTTAAATTCAATCTTATGGTCAATTGGCTTAGCTTTAGGGTTTACACTAGTACCATAACCTCCCACAATCCATGTAGGATACTTAACTATGGAGTCTCACAAAAAGAGATAGTACAAGATTACGTTTAGGAATCACACTCATGATCTCAGATTATGATCCTCCTTAACCTCATTTGCTTCAATTCAAAACTTGCCGAAGGGTTTATGGGTAAGATCACACCTGTAATCTTTGCCCATGATGAAAAAGGATAGTACAAGATTACGTTTAGGAATTATACTCATGATCTCGGATTATGATCTTCCTTGTCCTCGTTTGCTTCAATTGAAAACTTACTGAAGGGTTTACAAGTAGGATCACGCCCGTGATCTTTGCCTATGATGATTCTTGATCGGCATTCTCCTCTCCTTTTTTGAACTTTATCCTCTCCAATCCATCTTAATTTAATGCTAACTCATTTAACACTCTAAATCCTTTATAGTTTTGATCTTTCTTATTGAATTAATGTAATGGAATACTCAGATATGTTTCCCACACGAAAACGAGATCAAGAATCAAGAGCATAACTCGGTCACCACCCTTGTTATAGAGACAAATTAGAATACTCACAATATCTAATCACAAATCTTAAATCCCCACATTTAATAATAACAATCAACTACAATTCTTTTCTATATAGGATTAGACATTTCCTTACTGATCTGGATATAAGGTTTACCTAATCTTCACACTTCCAACTCCTTTTGCAAGTCCAATCTTCCAAACAACCTATAATGCCATCCAAAATCAATGAAGGGTTTTGATATGTTAATTGAATCATAAAAATTATCTATTTACCTTATTCTCACTCATGTTGGTGTCATGGGAAGAGTTTTACAGAAACAACAATCATAAGAATGCGACACTAGAGTAGAGAATTAATTGCATTTTTGCAATTAAAATAAATAAATTTTATATAAATACTAATTATACCAAACTAATTACATGATTACCATTACAATATCGCATGTAATGAATGGATTTTGGTTTTTGTATTAATGTCGCATTTATTACATGCGACATACTTTTACTTACATTATTATCGCATATAATAAATGTGACATGACTTGTAAAAAGAAAAAACTAAAATAATGCGTGCATAGAGATTTATATCCATGACCTACACATTTTTCCCTTGTGCCTTAACCGCTAGTTCATGACATTATATTTGTTATGTTTTTAACACAAACAATAAACAACTTAATAAAATTGTATTTGCTAAATGCGATATAGAAACGGTACCTTAAACGTAAAATTGCATCTTAGAAATGCGACTTCTTTATTAAATTGAATGTTGTGTTTTAAACATGTGATTTAGGCTTTGTATTTTAGTAATTTTTTTCATTTAATTCATATTTGCATAATTCATTTTAGAAGAGTGGTAGACATGTATTGAATCCCTAGATTAGAATAGGTCCCTTTTATACTTAAAGAACGAAATGACCACTTTGCCCTTTCACTTAACTCTTCATTACATTTCCTTGGCTCTTCTTATGTTTCTTATTTTCCTTTTTGTTTTCTCTTATTATTATTTACTTTCATGATGTAATGCCTAAGAACATTTAAGAAAATGATTTTAAAGTGAGTGGCATTGTTGTAATCTATTCTATAGGCCTAAATCCATTTACCTTAAAACCTACTCACGTTACTCGTTTATCTAAAACCCTAATGCCTTATACCCTACCAAAACTCTCTTAACTTACTTATTTTCTTTCCATTTTCGTCATCCCATTTCCTCCTAGCTAAAACAAGCTCTTAAAGCTTTAAATACTAAAGAAAAACCTGTTTTTAAGCTTTTCAAAGAGTGAGGTAACCTTCTAATCTCTTTTTCTAAGTTTTTCTAGTGAAAAACCTTTATTTTCATGGAGTTTCTTAATATTTCTCAAGAAATCCAAATTTTAATTAGTTATTATTTACAACTCTTTGTTAGATTTTGCTCCTTAATTGGATTACAAGAAGTTCCATAAATTTTAAGTAAGTATTCTTCACTTAACTTCTTAGTCTTTAGCTTAGTGTTGGTTTTTCTTAAAGTTGCTAGTGAATTTGATGATTAAGTGGATGTTTGATTTGAAATTTGGGTTTTGATTGATTAAAAAAAAGTTTAGGTGATGGATAATTGAGGGTTTGAAGTATATTTAAAGTTAGGTTGAAAAATAGAAGGGATAAAGTTAGATTAGAGTGCTTTTCGAAGGAGTAAAAAATGGCAAGATGGTGCTAGAAGGGACATGACTAACGATATGATTATGTTGGTGACTATATCTAATAAAGGGAAAAATTTGCACAAAAAGTAATATGGTTGGACGACATGATCATGTCAATAGTCAAGTCAGGTGGTGAACTCCAAGTGTTCTTTTCTTATGATTTTCTTAACAAGTTTTACTCGAACCATTTCCTACCCTTAATATTTAGTTCTGACTAACTTTCTTTTGTAAAAATTTCAACTTTTGTAAAAATAAGTCAAATTTTGACAAGACTAAGCATCATGATCATATCTTTGACCATGTCAAGATGTGAAACCTTTTGTTATTGGCTTTCTTAACCAAACTTAATAAAACATTTTCCTACCTTTAATATATAATTTTGACTAACTTTCTTTTACAAAAAAAAATCCAACTTTTGCATAAAGGTCAGATTTTGACATAATTAAGCGACATGGTCATGTCACCAACCATATCAAGCTATAACTTTACGTAAAACATTTTCCTTATTGTTCTTCTTAACCAAACTTAATCAAACATTTTCTTAACATTAATATTAAGTTCCACTTAGCTCTCTTTTGTAAAAGTTCTAAACTTTACTAAGAATTTTCAAGTTTTTTAAGCTTAATTTAGCATTTTGATTAGTTTTAAAGATTTTTTACTCTTGAATGTCATTCTAACCAATTTTAGTGAACTTTATTTTACTTTACCCTTGCAATACAACAAATAGTATTTTTCAACTTATACTCCATCTAAATTCCTTTACCACTTCAAGCTTCTGATTCTTCTTCCAAATGTTTCCTTAACTTATTCTTAATAAAGGAGGAATTGGAAATTTAAAGGGGGAGTTTGAACCTTACCCTCAACCTTAGGACTTAATCTTAGATTGATGATGGATTAAGGAAGGCCAATTGTTCTACTTGCTAAGTTCTTGAATTGTGTTCCTTGTTGAATACAATTTGAACCTTAAGATTTGATTCAAACTTATGGACATGGTTGGGACTTTGAGTTTGGACTTGGGCCTTGGAATTGTTTTTAGTTTGGCTCTTAAGTACGTAGTGCTTGGTTATTTGCTTATACTTGTTAAGACTTAATAAACAAACTAGACTAATCTATAATTAGTCTTATTAAATTTGGTTACTGGTTGTGTTTAACCTACTCACTTTAGGAGCTCATAGTGACAAATCCCTAGAGGAGCCACTATCAATCATATACAAGGATTCCCTAATGGACTTTCATATGGGACGATATAGTTAGAAATCTAAAATTGAAGGACTCTAGACTCTAGATTTTAGGCATAAAGTGTAAACCCCGTAAATTTTACATTTTGGACTTAGAATTGAATTTAAAGAACCAATGATATTTCCTAAGCTCAATTAGACCAAAGAAATTAAAACCAATGAAATTTTCAATCGAAACCTTAAAAATGAACTTGAAAAACCTTAATTTCAGACAAAGACTCTAAACCTAACTACATGTGACCATAAATTAAAAATCTGAATGGAATAAAAACTCTATACCCTAAACCTTAGAGTTGTAAAACCTTAAATTAAACCTCAAACCTAGCTGTGCACTCGAACGCCCTAAGTTATAACTCCCTACCACCTCTAAATGACACAAAACTACTTGCATTTGAATCCTTTTTTATCTCCCTCTCTTGCCAACAAACATCCTTGACTAAAAGGGTTTGTTTTGTTTGCCAAAAATGAAGTAAAAAGACCCTTCGAATTTCCATCGAGGTAAACTTGTACCTTTTTAACTTTCTTTCTTGTTTGAATTTATGAGCATGGTTTTTAGGTTTAAAAATTAAGGAAAAAAATTATTAAAATTTCACCTTTGTTTACCATGTTTATATGCCCATACATGTGCATTTTCTTAGATTTTTAGTGTAATAAACATGTCACATGTAGCTTAGAAACACATAAGTTGTAGTAAGATGATAACTTGAAGAAAAGTAGAAGAATCATCATTATATCTTTATTCCCATGCTAGGGCCAAACCATATGTATGCATATTCCTTCTATATTTTTTATTTCTCATGTTTATTTTGGTAGGAAATAGTTTTAGGTGCATTTTAGTGGTAGCTCAATGCATGTTTTAGCTAGTTAAGTACATAATGTGTAGAAAGCCCTAAGAAATCATCTTGAACCACCTTAAATATGTTAAACATCATGCTATAAAATGTTTATGGGTTAATCACATGATTAATTAAAGACAATTAGGATTTAGGACTTAATCTTGCAAGATAAGAGGCTAGATAAGGTCTGTAGTGAATAGTTAAGCCTAAAATGGACATTAGGTTTAGAAAAACCCAATTGAGACCCAATAACCATTAGTATCAGATCTAAAGCACTTAGTAAAATGGGTTATTTAATAGACCCATTGGAACATTTGGTCGATTGTAATAAGTTAGAATCAAGTTTAGGGTCTTAGAATGTAAATTAGGCCTAAATTAGCTTAATTAGTAATTAGGGCCTTAGAAATATGATTAGGAATCCAATAAATAAAAAGAATCAAATTTAAATCTTAATAGAAAATGGACTTATTTTAAGGCCTTTGGTGAGCTTATGCCTAAAATAATATGTGGAGTTAGGCTTAAGACTCTAAAAAGCAAGATAAGCCCAAAAGACCTTAAAAGAATAGAAAATAGAGCCAAATAACTTAGTGACCAGATTTAATCCCTAAATTAAAAGGCCCATAAGATAAAATCTAAAAAGCCCATTAAGACCATTCCTTATAGGTCCCATAGTAAGTTAAGGCCTTAAATTAGTAAAAAGGGCCCATTTAGGCCACAAGAGTAATACTAAAGCCCAAATTGAAAGCTATGGAATTTTGATAGAAATTTAAACTTAAAATTCTTAAAGAAAAGTCCAAAAGGTCTAATGTAAGGCCCAATAACTAAAATTAAGCCTAAGGACTAAAACTGAGCTCAAACCCTAAAGTAGTCAAACCAATACTATTGACCAATGAATTTGTTTGACTAAAACCAAATTCTTACAAGCCTAAATACCCAAAAAGGATCTCACCAAATGAAAGAAAACTAAAAAAAGATGAAAATTGACTATAAGGATGCAAAAAAAGGGACTTAAATTAGAGAAGTTATAGCGAAACAATTTTAAATAGTACTTAAGGAATCAGGGCGAATTTCAATAATAATCTAGACTTTTAGGTTCTTAAAGAAACCCTCTTCCAATTACTTAGTTATATATCATTATTATGTTTTAGGTAGCTTAGTTTCTAATTCAAGGACTCCGAAGGCCAAGATAAGTAGGAGAGCAGGCCAAGTGAGAGAGTTTCGATAAACTACTACTTGTTTTTGTTTAATAATTGCTCGATGTTCTATTGCTTGCCTTTGGTTATCTGTTGAGTGACTGGTTGTTTTATATGCCAACATCCATGTGATTACCTTATTAAAATTGGAAAGTTTGAATATTTGGCCAAATTAATCGGATATACTTATCGTATGTTTGTGGCCCATTAGTTACGAACTTAGATGTCTATAGCTTTACTAAGTTTTCAAAAAAAAAAAAAAAAAGAAAAGAAAATTTTGCAAATATGCATTTTTTTGAAATGCTTTACGATTCAAAGAAAGATTTATGAACTTAGTGAGTACTCATAGCAGTCGCCTATGAAATTTTACTTGTTGAGGCAAAGCTAGTCGGCCATCTTTAGTTAATTGATAGTAAGTCGCTTGAGTTGGGACTCATATGGTTTAGCTTGTAAGGCATTATGTAAATTTGTTGATAGTGTGATCATAGGGCATTGTATTGATTTTTGATAATGGATAGCCTTAAATGGGATTCACCTAATTGATTAGCATGGTATTATTGACTAAGGTGATAGTCGAGTCCTGTTTGTTGGGATAATACCTATAGATAGTCTCATGTAAGTAAAGTGAGGTACCATATGTAGTTAAGTAAGGGGGATAATCAATATATAGATGACGTAAATCTACACCATCCATGATTTTAGAGCCTTATGAATGTGTTGCTTACATTCATTGCATGTGCATTCATTTCATATGTAACTAAACTATATGTTTGTTAATAATGCTTAGTAACTTGCTTGAATGGTGGTAGAGAGAGATGAACTCATTGAGTTGTGGTATGCTCACCCTCCAATAGTTCCTTTTTGTAGGTAACCAAAAGCTAGGAATGGGATAAGATTTGAGTACAAAGTGTTCCTTAAGTAGCTGGATTAGTTGGATAATATTACTTTAGTAGATTGTATTAGTTAAGCTAGATTTTTATAATATTTAGTAACTCGTAACATCATTGAAATTTAATTATCCCATCTTATTGTTTGGTGGGTAATTCTGATTCTCTACAATCTTAGTTAACTGTAGATTATTGGGAACCTTAATTCCATGTATAAATAAGTAAATGTAAGTAAAATGAATAAGCATCCTTAGAAACTTACTAGTTAAAGTCTTGCAACCTCTGACTTCTAAGGCAATTTTTATATCATGGGTGTACATGTGATATGAAGATTTTAGGAAAAATTACTAGCCCCCCTTCTAGGGCATTACATAAAGGACTTAAAGGAAAACATGGACTTATATCCACCTATGTATATGAACAAAGATCATGGTGTAGTGGAGTCATGAGTATCCCTTTGTTGGTTGTTCTCCTAAATTCAAGATAATTAATTGACTATTTGCTTCATACTTAATGTAACTTGCATTATATGCATGTGTATGACTTAGTCTGGCATCCATATGTACTTATGCATCATGTAATGAGCTTCGGCTTAGTCTTTTATTTTTTTCAATAGTTGTAAGTATTCTTGATAAGATTGTTGCTTATGATGAGTTAGGGGTTTTCTACTATCTTCAAGTGGGTAAATAGAGATAAATAATTGTATTGCATTGAGGATGTAATAAAATTGTGGAGACCAAGTAATTATGTTGAGTAAGATTACTAATATGAATTGTGGTTATAAAATTAGAGGTTTTGCTAATAGTTATAATTGTGTTTATAATAACTTTCCTGTAAATGATTTTTGACTTATTTTAATTGGAAAATTATTTTTAATACAAATAATTTTAGAGACTGTAGTAGGATTTTAGAGCCTTAATGTTTCACTTAAATACTATGGACACATGGTGCATTGTGGTGCTCTTAAGGTCTTCAGGTACTACACATGGGGTTTACAAATGCATTTGGATTTTGCTATAACACTGCAATTCATTTGTATAAGCCATAACAAACATATGCTCAAAATTGAGTTCTCTCATTCAACTTAAGGTCCTCAGTATGTACTTATAGATTGTCTCCTATACCAGTAGTCAGCAAAATCTAGCCCTTCAACTCTTGATAAAGTAAAGTAAGTATAAAATGAAGTAGCAAAATAATAACATAACATGATATACTGTAACGCTCCGAAACTCGAGAAGCTATAGTCCTACTAAGTATTAGCCTCATAAGCTAACATGTTAAAGCATCTAATAACCTGCCACCTATCTAGATTCCATAAATAAATAGATAACCATAAACTCACTTTGAATATTTCCTCAATTATTAAATAAGTATGGTGTGATTAACCACATGTCTCAAAATATATAACACTTATAAGCATCCTATACTTCTAAAACTACTTTAACATTTAACTTAAATAAAATTCATAACTCTAAACAAAGAGTCTCATAGTCTAAACAACATATAAAACCTACTAGAAAGTCATAACCGACCCCAACATAATCCACAAGTAAAATTCATAATAAAATGATTGTTCATAATTCTCCAAAGGTAACTAGTAAAAACAAGTCTAACTTCTAAGCGAATCTCGTCCAATCATCGAAGTAATAATAACCAGTTTCATTGTCATGGCAATAATAATCATAATCAATCTCCTCATAAAATTTAGAATTCCCCATAGAACCTATACTTGCAACTAAAAAACAATAAGTCTTCAAAGGGTGAGCTACGCCTAGTGTAGAACACTAACAACACTTGCATGTGATTCATACAGTTACAATTCACATGTAGGCATATTAAAGGCTAATGTGACAAGCACCATTTATTATTATCAACTAGCAACCAAGACAGTCCTAGCGTCCTAAGATTTAGGGTAACTCATGACTCCTATACAAGCAATATATAAATATATATATGTATTGGTGTAGGTTTTATCCATCACCTTAGTAACCCTTCCTAAAAGTCTAATTGGGTCATCTCAATATGAAACCCCCATAAAGCGAGTTGCATATGATCACCAGGTGCCTTACCAACCCAATTAAACCCTACTAAAGAGAGGTTGAAGCCAAGTAGAAGCAGTACTATATTATTAAATTCAAGTTTGTATTAATTCCGATTACATATTATAACGACAACCTATACCAGCATAACAAGCAAACAAGTGTTCGTAGCTAGATTAGTAGATATAACTACTCTGCCTTTTGAGTCCACTAGTTGTTTAGAATCTATTAGCAAGAATAATCTATAATTAAAACTAAGATAAAGTTCAACTCAACATCATTCCCTTCTTATCCCAGCTAGAATCTCTTATTTATCTTTCTAAACTCTTGAATCTAAATTTTTACATGACCCTAAGTTTTAGAATTATCTTAAATTCCTAAACAAGTTTAAGATTCGCTAGGTTATGATTTAGGATGATATGGAGCAAGAAACATAAGGAAAAGGAAAGCAGATAACATGTAATTAGCCTATACATTTTAGATTAATTTTGTGCAATTTTATATATTAACTTAGCTAATTTTATAGTGATTTAAAGCTAATTTGTTTAATTTTCATTTTTAGGAACTTTGAAAAAAATTTGATGAATTTTTTAAGACATTTATCAAGTTTTGGAGCATATTGGAAGAAAAGTATTAATCAAGGACTTAGAGCGAAAGAATTTCAAGTAAGAATTAAAGTCTAGTAAAGGTTATGTGTGAAGACAAAGACTATGATCTATGGACGTATACCCCCTTGTAATACATTTCTATCAAATTTTGAAGATTTCAAACTAAGGGCAAGATCATGCCTCATTTCTACGATCGTATACCTCAAGCATAGACATTCCATAATTTATGAATTTTCCAATTTTGTCAAGTTTTCTTTGTAAATTTAAATCAAACTCTTATAAAATAGGTGTCAAGGCCTAGATTTGTAGAGAGAAGCCCTTTAGAGCATAGTTAGTAAGGTAAAATTACAAAGGTTCCTTTATTTTTTCTTTATTTTATTGTTATTATGTCTTTATTCTAGATTTCTTAGTAAAACGTTAATGAACCCTATGTTTTATTGTGACTTCTATTATTTCTATTGATATTGAAATTCAAACTATGATATTTGCAAATTGTGATCTAATTATACTATTTTATTTCTTTTTTAATTCAATATATTGATGATTGAATTATTGTTAAGAGTTTATTACAAAGTTTGTAGAAGCATATAATATGACTGATTGGTATAATTAAACAAAACTGACAAACTAAAATGCTTAATAGTTTGGTTTTTCAAGATTAAGGCATCCTAATAGTAGGATTCTAGAGTTTCATGTCATTCTACGATACTTTATTTTAGAAGTGATATGAATAAAGTAGTCTCAAGTTTAGGAATTAGCTAGAGACACGAATCCAATTAGTTCATAATAGGAATCCTCACTTTCCAATGTCCTAATTAAGATTGAATAAGTCACTTAGAATTACGTAGTAAATGACATAAAGATTTACTAAAGAAAACGTTTTCTCCTTTATTTTAGTTGCTCTTGTTTTTATTTGTTTTTCATTTCTGTTTATATTATTTTAATTATTTTGTTATTGCAATCTTTATTTTATCATTGTTAACTATTTAATTACATCTTTTATTGTAAAGGTTAGGTAATTGGAGTATTTTAGGGATGCAATTGCTAATTAATTAGATATTACTCTCATATATGATTTCTCATAGGATTGACTCTCTAACTCAAATTTGAATCTATATTATAATTTGACTAAGTGCACTTGCCTATGCTATAAGCCCTACAGATTAAGTTTTTGGCATTGTTGCTAAGGAGTCAAAAGAGTGAACTAATTTGGAATTTTGTGAAACCTTAAATTTCTGATCATCATAACATATCTATATTAATTGCTTCCTTAATACAGTAAGAATCTTTTGAAATTTGATATAGAAATTGAAAAAACTTCACGATATCTTCACTAAAGAGTTTATGAAGCAGTAGATCTAATTAGTGAAGGTTCACTACTTTGATTGAAAGAAGAGCCAAAATTGGATTCAAAAGAGGAATGAGAGATTGAAAACATGGTATGAAAGAACAACGAAACTAATAAGACCTTGTTAGAGTTTTCTAAACCTAAGGCAACTAGAGTCGAATCCAACATCACCAAGCCAGCAGTGTACGCAACGAATTTTTGGGTCTAGCTTAATGTAATTCATATGGTGCAACAATTTGTCCAATTTGATGGATTGGTTAATGAGGATCCCAACAATTACATCTTAAGTTTTCTTTGAGATCTTTGAGATTTACGATACTTTTAAGATCAATGGTGTAATAGGTGATGTTGTAAGACTTAGATTGTTTCTATTTACTTGTCGAGGTGAGGGCAAATAGTGGCTTAACTCTCTTCCTACAAGTTCTATTACTACTTGGGATGATTTGGTTGAAAAGTTTATAAGAAAATATTTCTCGCCTGCTAGGATGGCAAAATTTAGAAATGATATTTCTTTTTATGCTCAAATTGATGGTGACACCCCATATGATACATCAGAGAGATTTAAGGAATTGTTGAGCCGATGCCCACATTGCGGATTGCCCTTGTGGAAGCAAATCTAGACATTTTATAATGAGCTCAATATCCTACACACTAGATGATTGATGTGATAATTGAGGCAACGTGAGTACTAAGACACCAAATGAGGCCTAAAAGTTGATCAATGACATGGAAATGAACAAGTTATAGTAGGATAATGTAAAACCTAAAGTGAAGGTGATCGAGAAATATGAAATACATTCCATAACTGCATTGATAGCTTAAGTTAAGAACCAAATTAAGAAGGTTTAAGGATGATGCAACCAGTGAATTTAGCGCAAGATGAACCTTTAGTTGAAATTGAAGATGTTAATTTTATTATTGACCATGATCAGAATAATCCTATAAGGAGCATGTATAATTTAGGTTAGAGAAATCATCTAACTTTCTCTTAGGGAGGTTAATAATAATAGCAACCTAGAAATATATAACCTTAAAACATGGCTCCCAATGTTGAAGAGTTGCTATACAAATTCATGTAGAGCTCATATATGCATTTTCAAGCCACCAAAGCAATACTCCAAAACAATGAAGCTTCACTAAGGAACCTAGAGAGTTAACTAGGTCAATTGGCTAAAGTTGACACTGAGAGGCCATAAGGAGGTTTGCTTAGAATACTGAGCCAAATTCAAAACTAACGAGTTTGAAACCAAACTGAACGAAGAAGTCAACCATTGAGTCATTGATGTTAAATAATAACAATCTTAAGAGGCAATTAAAGTTTGATTAATTTTAATTTCAATTGTTAGTTTGTTTATTTCGTTTATAAGTCAATTCAAGTATCAAGTCCATGAGGCATTAGTTGGTATTTTACCCTTGCATTAAATAACTTTTATTTATCAAAACTAGTTATTGGAATTCATTCATGCAACAAGTAGTCAAACAAGTTTTTCATCGAATTAAGTTGTAATTTTGCGATTTAATTCTCTTTATTTTTTAATTCTTTGAAGCAATTTTAGGAAACAAGTTAAAGGAAATCAATGCAATATGGATTCTAGGATCAAAGAAAGAACATAGCTAAAGTTTATGCCTATGGAATTGGACCATAATCCTTTCGTAACTAATTTTGAGAGAAGTTTAAAAAAATTGAAGATGAGAGCTCTACAATTAGGACCATGCCCGTTATCCTTGATTATGGGTGTAGAGGGCTAAAAATTGTTATATTAGTTATTTAGATAAGTCCATTATTTATTTAGGCTTGACTCCGTTGGCCAAGTGATAGGGCCTAAGGAGGGCTACTAGCTTTAGGCCCATTAGCTGGCTCATTTTAAATAACCATGAATCGTGCAAGCTCCATCTCATCCGTTGATCACCTAGATGATTCGATAGATGCTACCATGCCCAAGAGCCTATAAATACCCAACATTTTCTCATCATTTAGAACTCTTAGAGAGATTAGAGAAACGGTGTTCCACTATAAAAACTTTGCTCTCTAAGATCAAATCTCATTCAGGTAAAAAACCGATCTCATTCGCTCAAGTTACAAGAAAAATGCTTGAGGTTCCCTAAGGCTACCTTCTTTATCACTTGCGCATTTGAAACGCTAAGATTGCCTATTCCTCCTCCCTACGTTATTGTCACCCAATCATCCCCTTAGGTGATAGTCTCATTTCATTTCTTTAAAGCTACGTCTAGCACACTACACAAGCAACACGCACATAACCACTCCAATCAAACCCCTACATTTACATTTTGGCGACTTCACTACGGAAAAGTGATTTTAGAGACATGGCACCTCCCAGTAGGAGAACAATTGGCAAATCTGATACTATCTCCTAAGAGCTTAACACTAATGTTGAGCTTACTAAGTAGATTCCATTCCCATCGCCTGAGAATATTAGCCAAGACCATTCAGTGCTTAAGGCTCCTGTGGATCCCATACAAATGATGTGGACAATGCAAGAAGCTACCAAGGCTTTAAATCAACTCATGGCTATGTTCTAACCTATCCTTAACGGGATGGCTGCTACCATTGTTGCACAACAAGGTATAGCTTTGCTAAACCCTGTGGTAGCTGCATAGCCAAACATTACTACCTCAACTCAACCGATTAATCCTCTAACCATTAAGGAGGATCTCCATCAAGGAGGAGGTGATGAAACCCCCTCCCCCAAGGGAAAACCTATATGACAACCAACTCCTACACTAGAGAATATAAGAGTCCATTTAGGCGGCTCTTTATCTTTATAGGTACGTGCTCCTTCATCCAATCTTACCATTTCAATCTTAGAAGGATCTACTTCTCATCCCAATCTTGCCCTTACTCAGCTGCCTGCGTCTATAGCTTCTGTTCCAAAGACTTTCTTTATAACAAAGGAAGACTTAGACGTTTATATGAGAGAAATATAAGCTAGGTCATCTATGGGAGTACCAGAGTTCAAACTCCCATATCACCAACACATTGTAGCAAAGCCATATCCTAAGGACTATGTAAGTCCTAAATTCATGCTTTTTGATGGCAAAAATGGAAGTGCGAAGGAACACCTCTTGAAATGTATTAAAACCTTAGACCTTTATAGACTTGATGATGACTTAAAGCTTAGGGAATTCACTAAATCATTAACAGAGAGGGCATACACCTGGTATGTTAACCTCCCCTCTAGATCAATTTATTCATAGGGAACTATGTATAAGCTCTTTTTAGAGAAATTCTTCTCTATGTAAAAATGGGTCATGATTATAGATATGGGAAGAATGCGACAAAACTCGAAGGAAGATTTGATGAACTACATGGAGCGCTTTAGAGAGCGCACCCTAGACACCTAAGATGTACGTGATGAAAAGGCATTGGTGAAGATTTGCATTCAGGGGATGTTCATTGAGTATGCTGTCCACTTGGAAAATCTTAATATATGTTCTTTCTCCGCACTCTTGAGATTGCTAGAAGAACTAACAATTCCATTGCGTGACAACGGATAAAAGGTGGAAGATTTAAGAAATGAGCAACATCTGTTAGCTTAACCGAAGGAGAAAGTTTTGGAGACAGCAAGAAGCCAAGGAGTGATAATTCACGAGACTCTCCATCAGCTAGATCGTTCATGTGCTTAATGGGTAAGGTACATGCAGTACTTGACCAATGGTTACAAGATGGGAACATAAAGCTGCTAAGGGTGGAGTGTTTGTCGACTACAAATGAGAAAAATGACCCTAAGTTCTATAGATATCACAAGGCTATAGGTCATCCAACTAAAGAGTGTTAGACATTGAAGAAGATATTTAATGATAAGGTCTGCAATGGGGAACTTGTCATAGAGAATAATGATGTACATAGTAATCCGCTCCTGGCATACAACACCTAACATGGCGCTATGAATGTTATTAGTTGCGATCTGAGACAAAAGGAAAGAGATATGCCACAAGCTACAGTATATGAAGAGAAGGAAGCAGTAATAGAAACCAATCAGGGTGCATACCCATCAGTAGCTACCGCCTTAATGAAAACCTCTAACTTTAGGAGGTTTTTCGATTTATTGGGATTCAATGAAAAAGCATGGCTTGCAGTAGTGACTGCACTTACCCAGATTTCTAAGAGATAATATAGGGAGTGTAATGTAGTGCAGCTAATACAAAGGATGGCCAATGCACATGAGAATACGATACTCTTTACAGATGCGGACATGTACGCAAAGAACCTAAATCATAATCATCCTCTTTATGTAAAGAGTACGCTCAACGAGCATCCTATTAAGAGGACATTCATAGACAATGACTCCTCCATAAACATTATGCCAATATCTATATTCAAAGCTAAAAAGATAGATAACCAATACTTGGTGAAGCAGTCTATTGTAGTAAATAGCTTTACCAAAATAACTACAGACACAATAAGGTATGTTAACATAGACTTTAAAGTTAGACCCGTATAAGGATCCATGCGGCTCCACATGATCGACGTGCCTGTATCTTACCACCTTCTAGTTAGGAGGAAGTGATTAGATAATTACAACCTTATACCCTTAACACGGCACTAATGCATTAAGAGCTATTGGAAGGGTAAAAATGTCTTCGTTCCAACTACAAAGAACCCATTTGAACATAACGAGTCTTATCTAGCTGGCGTAGGGTTCTTTTATGAATATGCTGAAGATGGAAAGACTACCATTGCTAAACCCCTCGAAACACCATTACCCATATGGGAGGAGACCCAAGATAAACAAAAGAAGAAGAGGAGAATGCATGGCTCTCATAGGGGCAAGAAGAAGCAAAGAAAAGAAGAAGCCATAGAAAATTTTGTCAAGAAGGATGGGTGAAGGGTATATCACTTATGATGGTCTTTGGGATCTGAAGAGGCTTTTTTATCCTCCCCAGATCCCATACCAGTGTAAGAAACCCAACCTACCCTTCCTCAAATGCAAGACTAAATGAAACCTCAAGTCGAAGAGATTGAGGAATTGAACTTGGTAGGACCAGGGGAGTCTACGCGACTTATCTTCATTAGCAAGAATCTATTGCAAGGAATTAAGGTCCACTTAGTAAAGTTGTTGAAGGAATACAAGGACGCATTTGCTTGGACATAAGGTGAAATGCCAGGATTAGACCCCAGTCTAGTAGTGCATAGATTGGATATCTTGCCTAGGGTTAAGCTAGTAAAGTAAGGACAACGAATCTTTCGTCCTAAAGTTGAAGTACAAATAAAAGAAGAGATTGAAAAGTTACTTGGAGCTGGTTTCATTAAGCCAATTAAACACCCTACCTAGTTGGCTAATGTTGTGCTAGTTAAAAAGAAAAATGGATAGATATACGTGGCGTAGACTTTTGTGATCTTAATAAGGCTTCCCCAAAGGATGATTTCCCATTGCTAAATATTAACACATTGGCAGATGCCACAGTTGGACATAAATTATTCTCATTCATAGATGGCTTCAGTGGCTACAACCAAATAAAGATGGCTCTTAGAGATGCTAAATGCGCTACTTTCAGAACATAAGTGGGAAACTTCCACTATACAGTCATGCCATTTGGACTTAAGAATGTAGGAGCTATCTACTAGAGGGCAATTATTGCCATATTTCATGACATGATGCATGACTTCATGAAAGACTATGTTGATGACATATTTGTCAAGTCAAGATAGGAGCCTTATCATTTGACTCATTTACAGAAGGTCTTTGAACAATGTCGTCTATATAAATTGCATATGAAACCCTTGAAATGTGTCTTCAGGGTAGCTTTTGGTAAATTCCTTGGATTCATTGTTCATAGAAAAGGAATTAATGTAGATCCAGCAAAGGTGCAGGCCATACGTTCTATGCCCTCACTTACTAGTCTAAGGGAATTAAAGACCTTCATGGGGAAAGTCTCTTATATTAGGCTATTTATTCCTGCATTAGTAGAAATCTCTCATCCATTACAATAGCTCATGAAAAAGAGAACCACATTTGAATGGGGATAACCTCACAATGAAGCCATATAAAAGATCAAGGAGATACTTACCTTACCAGCAACAATGATAATGCAAGTTAAAGGGCTACCAATGATTCTTTATTTGATAGCAACTGATAACTCTATTGGGGCTTTACTAGCTCAAGAATTAAATGGTGGTGAACGACCGGTCTATTACTTGAGCAGGTCACTCCAAGGAAGTGATGTGAAATACTCAACTTGTGAAAAGTAGTGCCTTGCGTTGGTATTTGCCATGCAAAAGTTACGCCATTATTTTCTAACTCATAGGGTTAATCTTATCACTTATTGAGATCTATTAAAATACTTGTTGTCATGATTAGCTCTTTTAGGAAGGACTACAAAATGGTTGCTTCTCCTATCAGAATTTGACATCAAGGTCATGCCACCTAAGGTTATTAAGTCTTAGGCTTTGGTAGACCTTTTGGCTCAATTTCCTGTAACACAAAGGGCTCCTGTAGTAGATACAATCCATGCAGAATTCTATGAAGACTCTATGAGAGCAGAATTAGATAAAGAGTAGCAAGTGCAATTTGATGGCTCCTCTAGTAGCACTAGACAAAGAGCTAGAATGATCTTAACATCTCTAAAAGGCCAAGAGATACCTTTAGCTTTTAAGCTAGACTTCTCATGTACCAAAAATGAGGCTGAGTATGAAGCTCTCCTACTTGGTCTTATTTCTACTCAAGATACCAGAGCATCTAACTTGTGCATTTGCGGTGACTTGAACCTAATCAATAAGTAAGCAAATGGTGAATTTGCTCTCAAAGAACCAACATTAGTGCCTTATAGGGCTGTGGTGCAATCTTTGGTTAGTAAGTTCAAATCAGTAAGGTATAAGCATGCCAAACGATCTACCAAATGCTATGTAAACACCCTAGCAACATTAGCTTCCAAAGTTCCCATTCAAACTACACAAAATAATTTGAACGTCCAAGTTATTAAGAAATCCATCCCATGTACGGCTCTACAATTAGTAGACGAGGATGAAGAAGTGCAAGACGACTACACAGTCCCATCAAGGCACAGTAAGTGCATCTAAATGTAGCTTTTGTGACAACATTGAAAAACTTCACTTGTATTAATGGTGTCATGTATTTTAAGGGACCAGAAGGTGTCATATCTCGATGTATTTGTGTAAAGCAAGCTCGTTTAAAGTTAAATAAATACCCCGAGATCTAGTGCGAAGAAGAAGGGCCACCCTTGTATCGCTACATTTAGCGTACTAGGTATTACTAGCCAACAATGTCTAAAGATGCATCCCAACTATAATGACTTACCTAATGTGTGATAAACTCCCTAGCTAAGGAGAATGCAACTTTGTAGCAAGTGTAGGCAATTGGAGGTACCCTTAAATCAATTACTTGAAATATAATGTTCTACCTACGAACAGCATGGATGCCTGATTAGTGAAGCATAAAGTAAGAAAGTATCTTATACATGAAGGTAAGTTGTACAAGGTATCATTTATGGGAAAGCCTCTACAATGTATAGCACCTCCTAAAATAGAAACTATATTATCTGAAGCGCACTCCAGAGATGGTGGAGAATATTAAGTGGGAAGGAAGTTGTACCACCACTTGCTTCATATGGGATACTATTAGCCCACCATGGAAAATGATGCATTCAATTTTGCCAAGAAGTATGTTGCATGCTAACAACATGGTGATGCAATCCATGCTCCTGCGGTAACATTGCATAGCTTGACTACTACATGGCCATTTCATACTCGGGCATTTGACTTAATTGGTCTAATAAACCCACCATCCAAAGGGTGCATATGGATGCTTATTGGGACTAAATGTTTTACCAAGTAGGTTAAGGCAATCCCCCTCAAGAATGCAACAAGACTTATCGTAGCAAATTTCATAAAGGAGCATATTATTTGCCGTTTTAGGATCCCAAAGCATGTCCTTTCAAATAATGGCACCCCCTTCATTAACTCACATGTACGACAACTACTGGCTTCTTACAATATTGATCATGTGAAATCCACACCACATATCCAAAGGGAAATGGCCAAGTAGAGGTAACAAACAAGACTCTGCTGAAGGTACTTAGTCGAATGGTTCATGAAAATCATAAAGAGTGGAATGACAAACTGTCATTGGCACTATGGGCTTATAGAACTTCCAAAAGAGGTCCTACTCAAGCGACATCTTTCTCTTTGGTATATGGGTCTGAGGTAGTGATGCTTATTAAAATCTTGGTCCCTTTTATACACTTGGCTCTCAATGCTAAATTAGAACCAAACAACTTATGTATGCTGGATCTTGAAGCCTTAGAAGAAAGGCAAGATAATGCCAGGAACAACCTTACTAATTACCAAAGACAACTTAGTGTTGCTTGCCTATTCAAGAAAAGGCAATGTTGTACTTCGTACAACAGAGCATGTATAGCAAGGTATTCCAACACCAAATTTTACACTGAAGTAGGAATGCCCTTTTATAATTCACGAGGTCCATGACAGTAGCTACTACAAGCTCCTTAATCCTAAAAACAATGCAATAACCCCTTTCATTAACTTTCAATATGTTAAAAAGTTTCATTTGTAGACCTAACAATGTCTTTGCAATTCATATGAATGAAACATTCAACTTCCATTACTCTATTTTTTTGTGTTCTTTTACTTTCTTTTGCCTTGTTATTGTTACAAAGTTAGAGATTATCTCCTTAGCATACAGTTTTATTATGTGTTCTACTCTTATTTCCTTATTGCTGCAAAGATAGAGATACGTCTCCTTAGCGCATAAAGTTAATACATGAATAAGTAAAGAGAAAGTGATACGAGGTTAAGTATTAGGAAATACCTTCTTGACTACTGATAATACGATTGGCACATGTTACTATCGCTACTTGAGCACAATAAACTATTTTATCTTATGTATTGTTGCTAGCAAATGAGAGCCACCCTTTAATGTGCAACACTATCCTCTAAGCTTCACAAGCCATAGGGAACAAATTCTACTATCATGGCATTTCTTTTACAATGTTGCCACAAAGTGAGGCACTACCTCTTAAAGTATACAATGATCCCCCATAAGTTAATAAAAATGTAAATTTGGCCCAATTATTTTTTATATAAAGAAACAACCTAATAAAGTCTTTTTAAGAATGAACTACGAATTTCTAATCCTAACTAGTGGGTATGTAGGCACCTCTGAGGCAACATAAAATTTGTAAAAATTTTAGTTTTCCATTTTTTGTAAATTATAGGTTGAATTATTTATTTTTGTAAAGTAAATCCAATTTTATTTATTTACTAGTGATTAAGCTTTGTTTAAAAAAAAAGGTAATTCTGAAAATTAAATCTAATTTTAGAAAATTAATAGTAATACCCATAAGGGTATAATAAGTTAGTCCCTAAACTCAAGAAATCTAATTTCTTGAATTATTTAAAAAAAAAATTTCAAAACATAAACTAGTGGTTAAATTAGAATGGGTTTGCCTAATCGGTTTTAGTTTAATTACCTTTCTCGGTTTTACTAGGTAGCGACTCCAAAATGTTTCAGAATAAATAAATCAACTTTTATTTAACTTTAGTTGAGGGTTTAAATTAAATAGGCATAGAGTTTATTTTAAATCAAGTTAAGGGAAATGAAATAATAATAAGAAATTGAAAAATCAAGCTCCATAGATTGGCAACTCCACTAGAAACGTCAAGAAGACTAGCCACTTGAATTTTCTAAAATTAGGATCATTTTTCAAAAATACTTTAGGCAATTATTCATGTAAATTTTCTTTTTTGTTTTGATTGTAAAATATAAACTATTATACTAATATATTTGTTGTAGCTTACTTATGGGATTTTCTTGAGAAGGTTTTAATTTTATGAATCATACGTATTATGGATGTGATTAGAATCAAGCCATCTTAGGACCTTAGGAAGTAGGCTATTGTGTAAGCTTCAGATGTTTTGAGATAACACCTTTTAAGTTCGATCAAGCTATCCAACTCAAGTTTTAATGTGATTAAGGAATCATTTCTTTGAAAACATGTGAGTTTATAGAACATGAGGACCTTTGGAACCCACCCAAATTATATACATGAACCTTAACGGATAAATAAATAATAATGGGGCATGTTAACTGAAGATTGTTAGTATGTCAGAATTCCCATATTATATATATAATTCTAATGTAGATTAGTTCTGTACATAGGACTTTATCAATGTAAAATTGTA
Source organism: Lumnitzera littorea (assembly GCA_024138015.1). Taxonomy (NCBI): domain Eukaryota; kingdom Viridiplantae; phylum Streptophyta; class Magnoliopsida; order Myrtales; family Combretaceae; genus Lumnitzera; species Lumnitzera littorea. The sequence goes on along the minus strand of JAMXBB010000004.1, from coordinate 50,651,138 downwards.
AGTCTCCTTATACCTTGTATTTCTTTATATTTATATGTATTGTTTATATTTTGCTATAATTTTAAATTTGTTATAATAATGGAATTCCAATGTAATTACATCCTTAAACACCTAATATTGCCACATTACTATTTGATCGCTGATTCTTTGCATTTGTGTGTCTTCATTTTACATTTTTTGTTCTTATCTTTATTCATCTATAAATATTCATGCTTGATATTATGTCCTAATTTCTAAAAGTTAGGTTCATAAATAATCACATTTTGCTATCCTATAAAATATTACACTTCTTTTGAAAGCTTGTTCTTAAGTTATTAAAAGTGAAAAGAAAAAAAAAAAAAAGAATCAATCCTGTAAGATAATTTTAGGTAGTTTCATTTTGCTAAGCATTTTGCAAGCTAAGAATATTCATTCTTTCGAATATATTAGCACCTTGTAAATATGCTTCCTCTTTCAGAATAAATAGGATTTACAAATGATCTTTAGTTCTAATGAATAATAATTGAGCATAATGTTCCTCTCCTTTAAAAATTTATATTTAAAAAAAAATCTCCTAATGCATACATATCTGATATATACTACACTAGATGACCCAAGATAATTATAATATAATATGATTATAATAACAATAAACTATATAAATAAAATAATAATAATAATAATAATAATAAGCAATAAAGAAATGAAAAAAGAAATCGAACCTTAGTTGGTTGGCAATAGCTGGAGTGTTATTATAATCATATTATATTATATGAATAAAATAATAATAATAATAAGAAATAAATAAATGAAAAAATAAATCGAACCTTAGTTGGTTTGCAATAGTTGGAGTGTTGTGTATGCAGTGGACTTCGGAATTGCATAGAAGGTGCTTGGTTCGTCAACAATGCATGGCGTGTGACTGTATATGGAGCTCACCATTAATCCAACACATGTTGGAGAAATGCTCGTAGCTTGGGGATTGCTGCACCATAACGTGGAAGGACTGTTGTTGAGCGAATGCGATCTTAGTTAGAGTTACGCTTATCAGAACTTAGATCTGTTCTCAAAGTGTTGAGCTTGCATTGAGGAGTAGCATATGATCGGTGAAGTCGTGGATCTTCGGTGTGGTCAGTAGACTGTAGTTCCATGATGGATCAAGGAAAATGCTAGCGTGTGTACAACGTGTAGGCTTATCGTTGGGGTGCTACTCAAGTGAGAGTGGAGAATTACTTGGATGAGGATGCAATGCTAATGTGTAAGACATTCGTAGTTCATTCTTAAAAAGACTTTAGTGGGTTGCTTCTTTTTATAAAAAATAATCGAGCTAGATTTACATTTTTATTAACTATTTTATTTTTATTAAGAAAAATCCCTAAAAACCTAATTTTTATTCCCAATTAAAATAAATAAAAAAACCTTAGAAACCTAATTTTTGAAAAGTCCCAAATTAAGATTTTTATTTTTTCCAAAAAGGGAAAAAACAACTAACTCATAAAATCTTTTAACCCTGTTTATAACCAAAGGTTAAGTCCTCATATTTTCTAACATGATGCCTACTTCCCTCATCAAAATCTCTAAATCTAATTGTCTCATCTCCTCTAGCAATGGCCTCTGCATTGTTAGCAAATTGGCTTGATTCCTATATTGCTTCCTACTTAAGGCATCTACCACTACATTAGCTTTCCCTAAGTGATATTGTATGTCTAGGCTATAGTCCTTTATTAGCTCTAGCTACCTTCGCTGCCTTATGTTCAATCTCGGTTGGTGAAAAAGTACTTCAGACTCTTGTGATTGATATATACTTTATACCTCTCCCTTATTAAGTAATGTCTCCACAGATTCAAGGCATGAACTATTGCTACCAATTCTAAATTGTGGACTGGGTAGTTCTTCTCATACGGCTTGAGCTGATGTGATACGTATGCTATCACCCGATTGTTTTGCATCAATATACACCTAAGTTCTTGAATGGAGGCATTACTATAGATCACAAACTCTCCCCCTCTACGAGGTAAAGATAATATAGAGCTATTACAAGCTTTTCATTCAATTATTGAAAACTCTACTTATATTTGTCATCCTATTCAAACTTTACCCCATTTTGCATCAATTGAGTCAAGAGCACTGCTAATCTTGAAAATCCTTCCACAAACATCTACTAATACCTTACAAGCCCTAAAAAGCTTCTAATCTTAGTTACCGTTTTCAGTTTTGGCTACTTAACAACTACACTTATCTTTTTTGAATTGATTGATATGCCCTCTCTATCTATAATGTGACCTAGAAAGGCTATTTAATCTAGCCAAAATTTACACAAACTTAGCATACAGCCTCTCAGCTCTAAGTTTACTTAGCATAATCTTCAAATGTTACTCATGCTCTTTTATGCTCTTAAAGTATATGAGAATATTATCCATGAAGATGTTCATAAATTTGTTTAGATACTCTTGAAATACTCAATTCATAAAATCCATGAATGTCGTAAGCGCGTTAGTAAGGCTAAACAACATAAATAGGAACTCATACAACTTATATTTGGTTGTGAAAGATGTCTTCTTTACATCCTTTACCTTCACCTTCACCTTCAACTGATAGTATCTTGACCTTAACTCGAGCCTTTTGCAACTGATTGAAACAGGGCATCAATTCAAGGAAGAGGTTACTTGTTCTTCATTGTCACTTGATTCAAATCCTTGTAATCCATATACATGCTCATGCTCCAGTCTTTCTTCTTCACAAAAAGAACTAGGGTTTCCCAAGAAGACAAACTCTACCTTATGAAACCTTTATCTTATAGCTCTTGTAACTACAAGATAAAGATTCTATATGCTAGTTTTGAATTAGGCTTAGTGTTTGGTACCAAGTTTATCTTGAACTTTACTTCTCTATCAAGTGGTAGACTAGGTAGATCGTTAGGGAAGATGTCTAAGAAGTCCTATACCATTGGTACTTGTTTTGACTTTAGCTCTTCACCATTACTAGTTCTTAAGGCTATTAGGGTAGACCTTTCCTACAACTCATAACTAATACATTGCACTAACCTCTGACCTCTTACCTGATATTAGAAAGGTACTTCTCTTAGAGACTCAAACGTAATCACAATGTTATGACAATCAAAGTAGCATGGTGTCTTGCCAACCAATCTATTCCTAAGATTATGTCAAAGTCGAACATATATAGCATCAACAAGTTAGCAGGCAATATCCTTCCTTCTACAATAATCTCTACATCGTGGTACATTCTATTCAACATAGTTTCACTCCCCAAGGGTGTATTCACAATCAATGGGAAGTCTAGAATTATAGCACATAGCATACAAGAATTCACCAAAGATTTAATAATGCATGAAAGAGAAGCTCTAATGTCAAATAAAACATGTATGCTTTGATCAAGGATAGTGAGTGTACCTATAAGAGTATTTGCCTTAAATGTCTCCTAACTTTGAGTCTATTACTAAAGCGCAAATATCTAGCCCGGTGCTCTCTGCTGAGGTCTTGGCTGAGGTCAAGTCGCTCTAGTAGTGCTATAAATTGTAGTAGGCTAAGCAGTTTGTACAGGTTGTTTCCCTACTTCTTTACAATCTATTATCCGATGTCATCTCTAATCACAATAGAAACAAGAAACCTAATGTAGAAGAGTCGGCTCTTTATTGTCCTTATTGACGTGTTCAGTCCTACCATAGAGAAAACAGGTACCCTAAAGTCTACTTATAATCTGCAACATAATGTGGTCCAAAACAGCGAGTGCACCTAGCTGACATTCTTAAGGTAGGTGGGCTGGCACTATAGCTGGCCACATCATTAGCCTGGGTAGTGCAAATGGTAGTCTGCTGTCCTCTCTAATCATGATGCCCAGTGTAAGTCACTTAAACTCCTTTAGTAGTCCATAACTCGGCATAAGCCTCCTACCTATGGCCTTTCTCTCTCTATAGGCTAGCAACTCTTCCTTCCTCTTCATACCCTACTCTACACTTCTAGCCTATTCCACTATCTCCACATTAGTGCCTTTAAGCCTTACCATCCTCTCCTACAACTCAGGCTTTAAACCAAAAATAAACCGTTTGGTGTACGATCTCTCATCTCTTCTAATCGGCTTAGGTAAGAAGTCAGATAGGCAGTTCAACTCCACCTCATAGTCAAACGCTAAACAATTGCTCTACTATAATGTTTGGTAGGCCAGCTCCATCTATTCTCTAGTGTTGTAATGGAAGAACTTATCAAAGAATAATTTTTTAAACCCTTCCTCGATTATAGGACTAGTTGCATTTCTATTTATCTTAGGAGCACTCTCCCACCAATGGGTTGTAGAACCCTTCAAGAAGAAAGTAACATATGTCACCTTCCTATTATTTGATACTTTTACAATAGCAAAGGATTTCTTTACCTCTATGATCCATTTCTCAATTCTTATTTGATCATTTTGCTTAGGGTGGAATGCTTGACTAATCTTCATAAACTAGTTAAAAGTACTCCCATCAGTATAATTACCTATACCAACATCCATGGTAGCCTGCCTTTCTTGTCTTTAAATCTCAACATTTACTTAAATGACCTACATGTCCCTCTATATCTGCTGCTACTATTACATTAGTACCCCAATCATAGCATTCATCGAGTGTAGAACTCAAGCAACCGTTAACGTATTTGAACCTTATCCTTAGTTATAATATAGCTTAGTAAGGTTTGGGGTAAGCTTGTTCTAGGGAGGGTAGGTCTAGTCTTAACCCTACGTTTGTTAGGCCTAAGGCTATCCAAGGGTAGGTTAGCCTTAGATTAGTGGTAAAGGTCATTGCCTTTGAGTTGGTAGACTTATCTCGACTTGGTTTTGGTTTAGCAGAGGGATGTAGTTATTATTGGTATCCCTACCACCTTGAGGATGAGAAGAAGAGCTAGTAGTAGTACTGCATATAGGCATGCTACAAGAAAAGAACATATGAATAAAGTCATGTAAGTTAGTTTCAAAGAAAGGGGTTAGATAATGTAAATGCACTATAACCATGAGAAATGTAAGGAATACTAAGACCTTAACAAAATAAACTACTTTATGCACAACATAACACAACCTTTCATGCTTCTCAACCAACAATACAAACAAATTATAACACTTTAATTCACACTTACTTCCACTACGAATCAAACCTAAGTTGTCAATGATTCAAATTTTAGACCTAAGGCTTTAATACCACTAAAGCCATAATGCCCTAGAACTTTGGAAATTACAACCAACTATATGATCTTATAATCTATTGACTAGTTAGGCATCTAAAATCTATCTATACATATCTTTACATACTTAAATCATCACCTATCAACTGTATTTACTTCCATCCAATAATTATAGGATGTCCTAAATACATCCACAATTCACCAATATTTACAACAGGATCAAATTCTGACTTTCCATTATTTAAATAAAAGAGATTGAACATAGTTCAATAATATTTGTCCCAAAATAAAAAAATTAAAAAAAAGAAGCAAATCTCAACAACTTATATGTCATGACCCTAAGGAAGGCCTAGTAGAATTGCCTAAAATTTTCATATTATGTATGCACCCATGATACGAAAACCGTCTTGCAAGTTAAAGATTATAAGACTCTAATTAGTTAGTCTTTAGGGTTTCAAATTTTTAATTTGTAAATTTATCATATTATATAAAAAACTAAGGATATCTAATGTTTCACAATTCTTCAGAACCATAGAAAATCAGTATCCCCTACCAAACGATAAGATTAGGTAGTAAAGTTTTAAAACTTAAACTTACGAAAATTATAAAATCTAAATATAATATTAATAATTATATATAATAATTCAAACCATCTACACAGTCTATCTTCAAATTCTAACTTCTATGTATCTCAATGCTGGTACTCAACACTCAACTCTTAACCCATGCCCGATTATCTAGCAACTTACAAGAGAAAACTATTGGAGAGTAAGCTATACGAGCTTAGTGAGATATCCCTTATAATATACCATTAAGCAGGTTATCAAACAATTTATTAACAAATATATGAATGCTGAACAAATAGTATGCTGAACAAATAGTATGCTAAACAATATATATGCAATTGGCCGGTGTTAGATACAACATCGGATTTAATGCCCTCAAAGTAAGGGTTGGAGATACATCAGCACCAATAACAACCGAGTTGTAGTACCTAAGGTTTTTAACCATAAATTTAAATTCTATATTTCACGAAATACATTTTCATTTTTAAAAAATCTAATAATATACAAAATCCTAGGTCTAGTGATGAGATAGCTCTTATAGTCTACACTCATGCCCTATAGCGGTGATCTCTAGACTTAATCCCTAGTCACTCACGGTTAGCGTCTCTAACGCTAAGTAAACTCGTAAACTAAGGGTAGAGTCTTATTATATCAATACTCCAGCATTATATTGATCAAATCATATGGGAATCCATCCCTTCAAGACCCTTTATTACCAACCGCATGAGGTAATAGCTAGAACATTATGTGCAATATTCGTACTTATGCATAATCCATTTAATTTTAGTAAAGTCAATTATGATTAAATTAATTTATGAGGTAATCAATCAATATCAATAAACCATTTAATTATGCAGTAATAAATCAAGTAGCCAATTATTCGGCTATTATGTTTTACAACATTTTACACAACATACAACCAATATTCAAGCATATGCATAATCCGAACCCCTATGCATCAAATTATTAATATTTACTTTAGGTGCAATAATTACAAGCACAAAATAAGTATAGAGTCATCAAGAGTACTCACTTGGTCATTGTGTCTATCAACAATCGTAACAGTCTACTTGGTAAGTCAGTATCCGTATTAGTATCAGGATTACCTAATATTTAAGGATTATGAAAAGTAATGAGTATCCAAGTGGAATAAGTAAGCTATTCGCATACATAGTAATAACTACCTAAACTAGCTATTGATTCAAATGAAATGCCCGGTTTAAGTATTTTCATTAATCGTGTATAACTTTTTTATTTTAACTTCGGTTTTTATGAATTTATAATCGATTTTTGTCATTTTTTAATGTACTTTCTCATAGCAGGATCCGTTTTGAACATTAGAGCTTGCATTTTCCATTAAGATGTGAGAACGTTACAAATTTTATTATTTTGACTTAATTAATTATAAGTATTATTTTAAGCTTTTCCTTATATATTTATGATTTAATAAATATCTATTTCTTATATTTTGTAATTTTCTTATTTTTAAGTTTATGTTATCATAATCTACGTTTTTCCATTTTTAAGGTTTAATACTTATTTAATTCATTTTTTCTATTTTAATAATTTCCTAATTATTTAATCATTATTTTAATTACAAGTTTAATTAAAGCATAGAAGTGTTTCACGTGTCAATTCCATGAATTTTTCATATTTTTCCTATTTTTCATTTTACTTAATATTTATATAATTATATTTTATCAAATTTTATAAATTAATCATCTTTTTCTCCTTTTTCTTTTCAAACTCATGGTTTACTTATATGTTCTATCTTACTTTGTTTATTAATGTAGTATTATGATATATTATACATATACTAACTAAGTATACTCGTATACTTGTATATATATACTATACCCTTAACATATGTATTTTATATGTATACATATACTTATATTATTATTTTTCCTCAACTTATTTATACATATATACTTATGTAATTAAATAATATAACCCTAAATATACTATATGTGCTATATGTATATATTTACCTATACAATACCTAAATATATATTATATTAATATACTTGTGCTTTATATTTTATACATATATACATGTACAACCATATTTACATAAATATATAATGAAAATACCTAGTATACATACTATTATATATGCATATATATACATGTACCCAAATCCTTTTATATCAAATATTTGTATAATCAAATATAATATGTATGTACACATGAATACACCTATGTATTTATACACTTATGAGTACATGTACATCATATAATACTAGATTTTCATCAATTCCAATACATGTACATAAACTTTTCTTGCTAAATTTATAAAATACATAAAAATTCACTACATACCCTTAGGATACATAAATGTTACAACATACATGTATATATAAAAGAATACCAAAGAATATATATAGATGATTTTTACAAAATAACTATAATATACATACTAAATGCTTTTTTTCCCTTTGAAACGGTTTGAATTTATACTCTTAAGATTCTTCTTTTTCTTGCTTTACTTGATGTAATTGGAAATAGAAAGGAATAACCAAAAGAAAATAAAAAGAAAAAGGAAGAGGGTTTTCAGGTTTGGGGGAAAAAAAAGAATATGGGTTTTGCTTTGAAATTGAGATGGCTTAGAATTGAAAAAAGAAAGAAACGTATAGGAGACTTAGATAAGCAAAGGGGAAATGGAAAGTGGAAATGGAAAGTAAAAGGTAAAAAATATCACTAACTAATTACAAGAGATAATAAGGAATGATTAGACCCTTACTCATTTTACTTAATCTCCATCATATATCTATTTTTGCACATGGGCTACTACCTTTTGATGTGACATCCAGCTGGAAAGCAACCTCATGGGGGGAAGGAAAAAAAATAAGAAAGGAAAAATAAAAAGAAAAAAGGAAAAGGGAAAAAGAAATAACTAAAAATCAAAATTCTAATTATAAAGTTATAAAATTATATGTTTAATAATAATTATGAAAAAATACTTGAAATTTTATAAAATTTATTAATTACCTCGTTATTCATTACATTTATAATTTTAAGAGTTATCTCAACGCGTTCTTTAACAATTTTACGCAATTACGCATATTGGTCGATAAGTGTATTTGTTTAAAGTTTTATTACTATTAAGGTATATTTATTCATTTCATAAGCTTAAAGTTATAGTTTTAGAATTTTTGTTAAGTTCGAGTTCAATCTCTCGTATTTACACATATATAAGGATTAAGGTTTTTGTTCAAGATTTTAATCAAGATTTTTAAGGTTTTTATTACTTATAATATATTCAAATTTATAATTTAATAAAATTTTTATCTTATTCAATCTTATTGATTCATGAAGTTATCTACAGTATTAAAGTTTAATTCTACTCTCAAATAGCTAAATTCGTGAGATTTACATTATAAACATAATCTCAACTCTTGATAATATACTACCACCAAAGACATTAACCAAGGAAGTCTTAGATGACCTCGCATGACCCAAGTTACAAAATAAAACGTAAATAAAGTTTGATAGCTCTCTCAAACAAACTCATAATAATGTTATAACTACTTAGATTCGTCTCCATAATCATAATAATAATTGTAATAATTAGCATTTTCACCAAAGTACCCAAACTCACTATAGTAGTCCTCATAATACCATGACCTATTCTTGCATTTAAAAACATAAAGATCTAAAGGGGTAAGCAAAGCTTAGTACAGGATGTCAAGCATAGGCACATGAATACACAGTAATGCATAAACATACACAAATTAACTAAACATTAAAACTAAATGCATCAACAATCTGTTATAATCTTCTTTAAGTCCAACAAGCATCACAATTCTAGCATCCAGGAACTTAGAGTAATTCATGACTTTGACACTCAATATATAATATGCATATAAGTTTGGTGTTGGGTCCTTCTCAACACCTTAGCAACCAGGGAATCTCCTAAATCTAACTAGATCATTTTAATTAAAACTCTAATCAAGGTACTGTCATGCAAGCATCATCGAGGTGTTACACTAAGGTTTGGTCCTCTCAATCCATTGGGCCTAGCCAAGCACAAGTGACACACTTATTTAAGCCATGTTATTATTATGTCCATTTAGCAATAATAGTCTTACATATATAAACAACATACAACCCTAGACCTAAAAGTAACGTTTGCTTGGAAACTGAGTCACAAATCTCACGACCTTTTCAAAAGAGAAATACTATGCTCACTCAGATTTAGAACTAAAGTAACAATATTCTTTAACATAACCTACCTAGGAAACACATAAGTAATTTAGGATCACTAAGTATTTAGTTCAATTTGTAAGTTGTTTAGGTGATGATTCTTAATTCGAAAAGGTTTAGGAAATGTTTAGAATTGATAAAAATCTATGAAAAACCCTAAAAGGCTCAAAGGAAACTTATTGTACAAAACAGGGATCAGGTGTCCAGATGATAGCTTGTCTAGCATCTAGACACCATGCCAGAAAGAGCATGGTCACAAACTTAGTGTCTAAATGCTATGGGTGGTGGCATTTAGACACCCGCTGTAAGTTGCAGAATCCTACAAATTGAAGCAATGCATTCAACAACCTACATACATCCCACTCTTCGCCCTTTTTGAGAATCAACACTCTTAAACCAAAACCTTAGCAAAACAACATGACAACACCAATCTAAAACCCAAGACAAGTCACCCTTACATCTAACTTCTCATCTCAACCTTATAATCAAAATACAACTCGTTGAAACACAACAAAGGAATGTAAGAACAGAAACATACCCATTGTAACTTGAATCTAGTGTGTCTACCATTGCAAACAGGATGTAAGACACATGTAAGACTATCCTAAGGTCATTTTACCCACTGTCCTAAGCGGAAAAACGAGATTCCTTAAAGAAAACTTAACACAACTTACCTTAGAGATTCTCACCCTTAAAATCACTTTCATCACACAAGATTCACTATGGCTCCCCTAAGGAGGCTTCTCAAATTTGTAGTAGAGCTATGTCATTTTACCCACTGTCCTAAGCAGAAAAATAAGATTCCTTAAAGAAAACTTAACACAACTTACCTTAGAGATTCTCACCCTTAAAATCACTTTCATCACACAAGATTCACTATGGCTCCCCTAAGGAGGCTTCTCAAATTTGTAGTAGAGCTATCCCATGTGAAAAAGGGCATCTCGAAAAGAATTCGTGAGAAAAAAAAACTATTAAAGGACATATAATAGCCTTACCTTTGGTTTCTCAACCTAAAAATGCTTACACTTTGTTGTTCTTGCTTTATAACTTCAAGAATGCACACAAACCCTAGGATATGCAGCTTGTGGGTGAAAAGCCAAGAAAAATGGTTTCTAAAGCCCTAATTGACCCTTTCTATAACTAGGGTTTGCTAAAAATTTCCCATTCTAGTAATGCCCTCCATTATAAATGTTAATACTAGACTTGCCCTTCAATAATAAAATTGCTTATTTTTCTTTTTCCTTTCAATTTTCTCTTTTACATAATATGAGCATTGCCTTAACTAACCATTCATGTCATTATCATAAAACTATAAAACATGTATGTTTATGAGTGTGTATGTCTATAATGTACTAATCTTACATGATTCCAAGTGAGAAACTAGAGAAAATGAGGTTAGCTAACTTAGCAGAGTGGAGATGCAATGGCTTCTTCCTATAGTGTGTGTGCCATGAGCTATGAAGGTTGGAGTGGTGTGTGTATGTGTCAACCCACTAGTTGGATGTATGGGAGTGGTGCATTGCTTGGTGGTGGAGTGTTTAGTGGAGTGGCGATGTGATTGTGGTGGTCGGCAGTATGGGGTGTTTAGTGGTCGAAGGTAAGAGATTAAGTGAGTTTTTAGGGTAGTTTTTGATAGAGGATTGAGAGTGGCTTGTGTGGAATGAAAAGAGGGTGAAAATGAAAGAAAATTAGAGAGTAAGGGAGGGGGTGGCCAATGTGCAGGGTATAGAAATGAAGGGGACAAGATGGTGTAATTTTATGTGCATAGTACATGGTGCCTACATATATCATGTACCTTCATATTCTTTTTACCCTTTTTGGCATAATCTTGTTTCCTAAAGGACAATTGTCCTTAATCCCACTTACTAACCCTCATGTCTTTTATCATTAATAGTGATTAACTTGTTGCTAATTAAGATGTAATGAAGGTTGATTAGGGTTTAGGGTTTAATTAGGGCAATTAACCGTAATTAGGCTTAACTAAGTATAGTAAGCATGATTAGGGGAATTCTAAGGATTTATTATATTTTATTATTTTAATTTAATTAATTATGATGTCCCACATATACTCTTAGGGTTTTCTTAGGCTTTTGGGTCTATTTATAGTTATTAGTTTGTGTATACGTTTAATACTTAGGGTTTTAGATAATCGAAATATTTATTTATACTTAACGAATGATTTTCACTATAAAATTTAGTTATTCTCATTACTTTAGGGTTTTAGGGAATTTGTTATAGTCTTATAGTTGTTTGAAGGTTTCCCACATATTAAGGTTTTTGGGGTTTTATGTGTAAATTAAAGTTTTAGGGTTAAACATACTATAAGGTTTCCTATCTTCTTATTTAGGGTTTTTGACCTATTATTTATGGTTTGTTCATCTTATTTAAGAGTTTTATCTTTATATTTTTGTAGGATTTTAGGGATTATCTAATGACTCTCTCTCCTGCCAAGCTTTTAATTGAGCTTAAAATCCATAGGGATTACATCCTTCCCTCTAAAAATGTTGTCTTTAAAACTTATAAGGCATACCTAGTGTTTCAAATAACTTTGGGTACTTAAGTTTCACCTCCTCTTCGACTTCCCAGTAGGTCCCACCTCTTTTTCATGGTTCCTCCATAGCACCTTGACATACTTGATCTCCTTAGTCCTTAACTTTTGGGTCTTTTAGTCCAAGATTTGAATAGTGTACTCTTTAAAGGTGAGGTTTTCCGTTAGCTAAACTAGTTCTAACTCGACTACTCTATTTAGGTTTGGGAAGTGCTTACGATTGACCAATACATGAAAGACAATGTGTAGTCCAGATAAATTTGGAGGAAATGCTAACCGATAGGCTAGGCGCCCAACTCTATCTAGTACTTAAAAAGGTCTAATGTATTCCCTTATGTCCTTGCTTGGTGTATGTTCTTTATTAGCTTCACTTTGAGATACATAAGGTCACCTACTTAGAACTCCACTTCTCACCTTTTTAAATCTACCCAACTCTTCTATTGATCCTAGGCTTCTTTCATTTTTTGTTTAGTGATGATCACCTTCTCAATAGCTTCTTGTACTAAGTTGGGCTCTAAAGTCAACTTTTCAACATCATCATAGAATAGAGGAGATTTGTACTTCCTCCCATATAAGGCTTCATAAGGTAGCATTTGGACGCTTGAATGGAAGTTTTTGTCATAAGCAAACTCAACAAAAGGTAAATCTATGTCTAAACTTCCCTTAAACTCTATGGTACAAGTCCTTTAGCATGTCTTCTAAAGTTTGAATGGTTCTTTCTAATTATCTGTTCGACTAAGGGTAGATGGTAATGCTGAAATTCAACTGTATAACCAAGTGCTTTTGCAAACTTCCTTAAAATTTAGATACAAACTATGGATCTCTATCAAAAAATATACTCACTAAAATATCATAGTCTCACAATTTCATTCACATAAATCCGTACCATCTTTTCTAAAAAGTACATCATATTGATGAGGGGAAGTACGTGGAATTCATAAGTGTTGACAGCTATTTCTTACCACCTGGGCTTAGAAGGCCTAAACCCACTAACACACTTAGTCCAAATACCTACCCTCGGTTAGTTGAGACCCTACTAGCCTACTAAGGAACCTTAATTACCCATTTCAAGATAGTTTAAGCACTCCCTTAAGCAATGTTTGATCCCTTATTCTCAACGCTAGAAGGAAAGGAGCTCCCCCTTTTGGAAGCCATTGATGAGGAGCTTATGAGAACATGACTTGAATACCTTCCCTACTCTCCAAATGCATTCTCTCTCTTCATTAAATGCTGAATGACCACCTATTACATGTCCTACTAACTAGCCGCTAAACTTGGGCAGCTGCTTACTACTGATGGGATAAGCCTATCACCCAAATACTTACCAGCTGATAAAAGGGAAGTTATCCCATCGATACTAACAATGCCACCTGTTTAGAGTATGCATCAACTAATCTCTTTTTACTACTTATCCGCACAAGACATCTCCTCTGACTTATAAATAATAGTAAGTTCTTCAGGTAAAAGGGATATAAGATTATTAATTCTCTAGGGAACACACTATCAATACATTAGCATTCATATTTACTCACTCTCCTCACTAACTTGAGCATTAGAGGGCTTTCATTGGCCATGCCAAAAGGGGGCTTTTTGTAGGTACTTGGTGGTCCGTAACTAGCAAACTGATAAGAGTTGGTTAAGGAGATACCCTAGTGATACTTGCTATCATTAGTAAGCCTATTAACAATCATCAAAAATAGCTTCAAATCCTACATAGGTCTACAGTAATCCTCTTACAAAGTCCAATGTAATATATTCCCACTTCCATTCAAGAATCGATAATGGCTACAATAATCTTCTCGGTCTCTAATGTTCATGCTCAAAAGTTATTTTCTTTGATTTTGAAATAGCTATAGATGCTTCTTTTTTATTTCCTCTTCCAACTTTCACATTACCTCTCTTTCATATTGGTTTAACTACTATAGTTTAACATTTGGTATGCTTCTTCTCCTTAGCTTATAGACCTTAGTGTCCACTATCTTGATCAGTAACTCTTCTACAGACATGTTGGGTTGCAACTATAGGTGTTCTAGGTCCACCACATGCACAAGAGGTTCTTCTTCTCATTCTATATTGGGCTTTTTAGACTTCCTTAACATTGATATATGGAATACGTTATGTACACCTTCAAGCCTTAAAGTAAGCTCTAACTTGTAAGCCACTTTTCCAATTCTCTCCAAGAATTTGAAGAGGCTAACATATCTTTGACTTAATTTTCCTCTCAAACTGAATCTAAAGATACCTTTTATTGGAGAGACTCTTAGCAACACTTCATCCCCTACTTGAAACTTTAACGGGTGTCATCGCATATTAGCATAGCTTTTTTCATGACTTTAGGTAGTTTGCATTCTTTGCTTGATCAATCTAACTTTGTCTATTGCTTCCTATAACATATCTAGTCTTATTAATTGTCTTTCACCTACTTCATCCCAGTGAATTGGTGGCGTACACTTTTGTCCATCCAAGGCTTCATATGAGGCCATTTGAATTGTCACTTAGTAACTATTATTGTACGTAAACTCTACTAATGGTAGGTGTTGATCCTACTGACCACCAAAATAGTCCTATTAATTGTCTTTCACCTACTTCATCCTAGTGAATTGGTGGCATACACTTTTGTCCATCCAAGGCTTCATATGAGGCCATTTGAATTGTCACTTAGTAACTATTGTTGTTGGTAAACTCTACTAATGGTAGGTATTGATCCTACTGACCACCAAAATAAAGTGCACAAGCTCTTAATAAGTCCTCTAAAAATAGGAATGGTGTATTCTAACTATCCATCTATCTAAGGATGGAAGGTAGTGCTGAAGTGTAGTTTCGTACCCATTCCCTTGTATAAACTCCTCCAAAATTTACTCATAAACTTGATATCACTATCAAAAGTAATAGATATCGACACACCATGTAGTTTCACAATCTCTTGAACATATAACTTAATAAAATTCTCTATTAGGCACTTATCCTTTATAAGAATGAATCGTGTAAACTTAGTTAACCAATCCATAACAATCCATACCATGTTATGTTTTGCTATAGTTTTGGGTAGGGCTATGACCAAATCCATGGTTACATGCTCTATTTTCCATTTTGGGATGGGCAATGATTGCAACTCTCTTACTTGTCTTTAGTGCTTGATTCTAGTCATTTAACATGTTTGGTACCTTTATACATACTCAACTATCTTACTCTTTATATTGTTCCTCCAGTAATAACCTTTTAGATCCCTGTACATCTTTGTACTTTCAAGGTGTATTGTATATACTGAGTAATATACTTCTTTCAACAGTTCGTCTTTTAATCCTACGTATGATAGAACATACAACCTTTCCTTAAATCTCAAAACTCCTTCTAGATCAATCGTGAACTTGAGTGATTTTCCGAAAATTGAATCTAAAATTTGATTTTCTATTTTTCTTAACTTAGTTTAAATTAAATCATGTGCCTATTTAATTTAAAACCTCGACAATAGTTAAGGAAAATTGGTGTCTTTTGATTTTTTGAAAACTGGAGTCGCTATTGAGTGAAATTGAGAAAAATTGAGTAAATTAGACCGATTAGGTAGAACGAGCTTAATTTAGCTACTAATCTGTATTTTAAAAACCTTTTGAAATGAGTTTCAAAGGAACTAGAGAAATCGTGTTCGGGAGTTAAATTATTAAATCCCGAAGATTATAATATTAAAATATTAATGTGGGCCTTAACTTTTAAAATACCCATTAAACATAAGGGAAACCATTTTTAATTATTTTATATTTCTTATTTTTAACTTCTTATTCTTTTTTTTTTTTCTAAAATTTTTGTTTTATAATAAAAGAAAGGGAAAATAAAATTTTTTATTTTTTTTATGGTCACTCCGTAAGTACATAATATCCACCATTTCTAATCAAACCACTATAGTTCTTTTTTATCAAACTTTAGTAGTTTCGTTGATTTTAATTTTAAAAAAGATGCCAAGTTTACATCATTAACCGATTTATTTCATTTATAAAAAAAATCTAAGGAAGGTGCCCTAATTTTATTCATGTGTTCGTTTTTGAAAACATCACTATTTGATGCCAATTTTAAAAAATAGATTAATTTCTTTTTTTTTTCCTTGAAAAGACTAGTTTTTCTAGGTGAGAAAATAATTTTTTTTTTTTTAAGGAAAGCCCTTAAATCTAAAATATACAAAAATGATTTATTGGTTTATCTTAAAAAGAAAAGTTCTAAAACTTTATTCATAAAAGAAAGTTTTTCTTTTTTTTTTAAACAACCTTACTTATTTTTTCTAGGGAACAATTTTTTTGGGAAGCATTTTTTATTTTATTTATTATGGAAAGACTTTATTTCTTAAATGTGCTAATGCCACTTATTTGTTTTCCTTAATTTTTTTTAACTTTTTGAAACTCTTTTTTTTAATGCAAAAATAATAAAAAAATAACATTTTTTTTAAGTGTTACTAATTTATATTATTTAAGGAACCAAATTTTTCATTTTTCAAAGAAAATTTTATTTTATACTTTTACATTTTTATTATTGAACAAGTAGGTCCTACTAGTTCCGAGGGCAGTGGTTACCCTACAATATCCCTAGGAACTATAGAATGGCTCTAATTTAAATATTTATTATTATTAATTTTTTAAAAAAGCCTTTTTATTTTTTTATTAATTTTTTTTATTTTTTATTTTTTTGGGATCCTACTCATCCTTAAGAGGTAGTTACCCAATAATACTCGAAGACTATACAATAGCTCGCTCTTATATTATTTTTTTTGTTATTTAAATAATTAACGATCAATGTAAAATAAACATGAAAGAAAAAGAAAGGAAAAAGGAAAATGAGAAAGAAGTAAAACCTTGGTCATATAGGTCACGAAGCGGGTCGAACAAGCAGGTTGGAGCTCCATGGATCTGTTATGTGCTTGGCGCATGCATTGGGCAGAGAGAGCGATAGAGGCGGCAGCAAGGGTTGCTTTGGGACTATCCGATGACCATTTTGAGCGAATGCAAATACTTCTATAAGGTTTTCAAAGATGAAAAATACAATGGTAACAACGCCACGTCATGAAGTGGTGGCAACAGTGGTGATTTGTGGTGGACAACTTTGGGTAGAGAGAGAAAGTTGTGCGAAACTCGAACAACGAATTGAAGTGAATGGAGGGTTATTTCCTAAGTTTTTGATGATGGGGAAGCTAATAGCGGTGGCCGTTGGCTTTGAAAACCACCAAAAATGAAGCTTTTCTTGAGAGAGTAAGTTCTTTAGTTTAGAGTGAGAAACTACGAATTAGAGCTTATTGGGAGTTATTCTGAGTGAAATTTCTTGCTGAAATGTGGCCTAAAGGATACTATTTATACTAGAAAAGTTCAAAATATACTTAGAAACCACAATAATGGCGAATCCGTTCTTGATGGGCAAGAAAGAATATGCCTAAATATTCCCCGTATTTGAGGAAAAGAAGTGATTTGGGGGACGGATTAAACTCGGAAAAGACACAGACTTGCCTCTTGAAACTCGTAAGTTTTCATTCTTGCTTAATTTCTAGATGTGTTTTTGGTCCAGATTCACAGTTTGCCGTGCTTCTTACAGATTTCCACATTTGATTTGATAAAATCTTGCCAAAAAATGATTTAATCTGGTAGAAAACATGGCATGTCGTACAAGCATTGTTTCCTTCGTTTTTCTGCAATTTCTAGCTTCCGTTCGTGGAAGAAGGTGGTTTAGTGGTTGTTGATTCGTCAACGGCCAATTCGGACATGCCACGTAGCATATCATTGTCGAATAAAAAAATATGGCGCAATAAGCCTGCTAAAAGACTCAATCCACCGACCTTTAACTCCTGCTCCCCAGACCAACGGATCTCAGAATTACTGCTGTTTCTCGATCCCAATCCGCATCAAAAAAGTTATAAATTATTTTGGGCTTGCTTTCAATAAAAGCTTTGAGCTTTAAAAATCCATCTAATCCTTTCGAATCCTAAAAAATTGATACTTCCACACAAAATATTATTTGGTTTAATAGGTACATGTGAAAAAAAATTACTTTTAAAAATGGACTAATTAGATAGAATTACAAGCTCGGCTTGGTCCAGTGCTCGCCCTTAATAAAAACTTCAATCACTATTTTTAATTGAAATACCTTTTAAAGTCAAGATTAACTTAGATTGTTTATTTTCAAAATATTTTGAAAAATAAGCAAGCTAAACCTAATCATAAATTAATTTTCAATAAAATTCTTATTTTACCCAAAAATTGTAATTTTATCAAATTGCATATGCCTATTTAACCTCTAGTTAAACACTTTTGATCCTAAAAATTTAAAAAGTCCCTAAAATTAAACCCAATAACCATTATTTCTCAAAATTCCTATATTTTTTTTTTATTTTTTCCTTTTTTTTATTTTGCCATTTTTCTTTTTTCTCTTCTCCTTCTTTCTTCGTATTTTCAATTTTTTGTATTTTTCAAAATTTTGTTTTATTGTATTTTTTATTTTTCAATATTTTATTTTTCAAAATTTTTCTTTCTTTTTTTCTTTTCTGGTAATTTTTTAGACTAAGGCCTTTTCTCTATTATTTAAGAACTTTAAAATAAAGAAGGGTACACCCACTTCTATCTTGCTCCTAATGTCCTATAAATTTTGATTAATCCCAACATCACTCATCTCTCAAATCGACTCATAAACACTCTCCAAGATCTCATTCTCTCTCTAAACATCGTAGCTCCATCTCTCTAGATTTTCCTTCAACTATGTTTTTAGTTGAAGAAACTAATAGTAGAGCCAAGTTCCTTGAGTTGGAGCTTTCGAATATGCTCAACCCGTTACTCTATCGTGCCTCCTAGCAAATATGACCACTTTCCATTGTACAACCCTAACACTACTCTAGCAACCACTTCGAACCAAACGAAGTGCACAACCAACTTCCTTATGCTCGAAAACACCTAGCTACACTCCTCTTTTATCATTAGCAACCACCACCAATCATAACTACTACTGCATACCCATGGTCGAACTTCAACCACTACATTGGTTGTGACATTCGTGTTGCACCTACATTTTCCAATCTAAATCACATAAAAGTACTTTTTCCCCCTCATTTTATTGCTTGAAACCACTAGAATTGAGCCCCTTTTGTCACTTGTGTTCCCTTCCATTTGACACATGTGACTTGCACGTTTAGCCTGACCTTACCTCCCCCATCCAACTTGACCAAACCTAAAGTCTAACCCTCCGACCAGCGTGTCCACCTTATAACCTAAGTTTGAATTCTCTTTCCTCTTCCCCCTTTTTATTTTGTTTATTTATTTATTTTCTTTGTATAAGAAAAAAAGAAATATAAAATGTTTTTGAAATTTTTATTTATTTTGCTTTTTCTCAAGTATTTTGAAAGTATTTCCTCTTACATTCCCAAAATTCTAAAAATTACTTTTTTCGTTCAATAAAAAAATGAATAAATAAGATAATAAAAAACCTTTTTTCCACATTAGGGCCTTTTTAGAATTTTCCAAATAAAACACCAAAAGTACGTCCTTTTTATAGAACTTCTTTGAATAAAAACCAAAATAGTTAAAAAACATAAACCTAACTATTTTCTAAATAAAAAGAAAGCAACACACCTAAAGTTTTACAAAATGAATGATGGAAGCCTGATCCTAAAGAGTGAGTACATAGACACTTATAGGAAGCTATAGGGTGACTTAAAAGACAAAAAAAAAAAAAAATCTTATTTCCCTCCCTTTTTTTTCTTTAGAATGAATTAATCACACCTTTTACAAATAAACTGAAAATATATCTCTTTATTTTTAATAGGTTTATTTCATAAATAAAATAAGTATTTTTAAAAATAAATCCAAATTTGGAAGGTTTAGGTATTATCCGTTTAGGGTTTAATAAATTAAGCCCCGAATTCAAAAATCTCTTATTTTCAAAATCTTTTTTTAAAAATCATTTTTTCATTGTAGACTAGTAGCTAGGATAAAACCAATCGACTCAATTGGTTCTAACTAAATCCCTTTTACTGACTTTGGTCAGCTAGCAACTTTAAATTTCTTAAAATTTAAGAAAACCAAAATTTTCTTAATTCCTAGTCAAGGATCTATACTAAAAAGAATAGAGTTTAATATAGGTCAAATTAGGGAAGATAAAAACAAAAAATTTAGGCTTGATAAGATGATGACTCCACTAAGGACTACTAAGTGGGCTACTCACCAAAATTTTTCAAAACTAGTTTTCTTATTTATTTATTTATTTCAAAATACCCATGATAATTTTTCCATATCTTGTTGTAAATAATTATATTAACCCTTTTGTAGGTAACCTTCGTGTTTTAAATATTCTTTAGTAGGTCGAGGGTTGGGTCAAGGGTTGATATCTTAACTGCTTAGTATTGATATGAGTTAGGATGTTCGACATGATTTAAGGTTTCTTAAAAATTTTGTCCAAATTAAGTTAAATTTCAATATAAGATCACAAAAGTTAGAAGAAAAGTCCTAATAAGATTAATACTTCGAAATAAAGTATATATAATATTTAAATTCAATAAAGCATACTTTTACCAAGATCACTCAAAAATTATCGGACACTTAAAATTTAAGCTCCAAAACTTAACAAGCCTTTAAAGATAAATTTTTTAACTTGCAAAAATAATATTTTGAAATCAAATAGTGTATAGTGTGATTATATAGTCCTACCATATACACAATATGCATATATATTAGTAAAATTTACTAAGAAATAGAAAAAATTGTATTAAATTATTATAAATTATAAAATATAAGCAAAGATACTTGCAAATCTCTAGAACCATCAAACTAAGGAAATATGAGGTCGGCAAGGTGAAATACATATACTTATGTGTAGCTTACACTTGGAAAGGGGGAAAAACAAAAAGGAAGAAAAAAAATACAAAACCAAACCACCCTAACAACTAATAAGAAGACATTAGGAGATAGATATCATTCATTTGGAAACCTTAGGATTGTAGAAACAATCTCAAAAATTTCAAATAAGTAAAAATAAAAGCAAATTTAGAAAAAAATATGACAAAATTTAGATCAAAGGGTAGGGCACTAGGTTTCTAAATCAAACGAAGACTTGACAACATGTGGCTTCAAACTTAAGCTTGTGTTGGTTAGAAAAGTTGGGTCAATACACTTAGGTGGCCGGAAGGTAACTGGATGGCCATGTGCCAGTAAGTATAATTTTTGTACTTGATTTTCATTTATTTATTAAAAATAGTAAATTAAGTTAGAAAATTATGAAAATTGTTTCCTGGGGTTATTTTACATGTAATTGCATGTAATATTCTCATTTTTTTGAAATAATGATGATTTATGGTACTTAATAAAATGTCCTATTCCGAAGAACTTCTAATAATTTTTCAAAATACTAAATGATATTGTTTCAAGTTGAAAAATTTTATATTGTATACTCATAACATGTACTAAATTTTAGTTCTAAGAATTTTCAAAAATCATTATATTTATTATTTATTGTAATTTATTTAGCTTTTGTTAACACTTTTTCAAATTGTAAAAGAATAATTAGATTTTGAAACAATTTATGATTAAAATCAATATGTCATAATTTTTGGTGAATAATAATGTTAAAATATATGTCATATTTTGATTATAGTGGTAAGTATAATTATTTACCTATTTTTAGCTAATTTTTTATTCAATTAAGCAAAAACTAGCATTTTTGGAAATGTTGTATATTATGCTAATATATTACTTTTCATGACTAGAGCTTAACAAGTATAATTTTTTTAGTGTAATATATTTTTTATGAATTTAATGACATATAGATACTAATTATTAATTAATTTTCTATTATTTATGTACATTTTGCTAAATATGATAAATAAGGTAATTTGTATAATCAATACCATAGCGAAGGAAGATTCTAGCTAAGATTACATTTGATATTTCCTTTACTGGTCTTAACTTGGCTTGATTGAGAAGTAGAAATTTTACCAGTAAATATAATGATTTGGTTGAATTAAAGGATAACTTAGAGAAAGAATTAGAGGATACACTTAAGGGTTTTCATGTAAGTTAGGCTTGGAGACTAAGTCAGTTGATGTAATGCCCCAAGAGTGGAGGGAGGGGGGCTACCTAAGATTTTCATATCATATATGTACTCATAGTATGAAAACTATCTTAGAAGTTTGAGATTCTAAGACTTTACTTAATTAATTGTTATTTAGATTTTAATTATATAACTATCTTATCTTGTAACTAACTATGGATAGCAAATAATACACAACCCTTTAGAACCATAGAGAATTGACATCTCTTATCAAATAATGAGATAGGGTAAACTAATTTTATAAATTACAACAACTACTAGAAGATATAGAGTTTTAACATATAAATACTTCCTAAAGTTTAGGTTTACGTATTTAGGTTTACGTATTTTTGGGTTTATATTGTACTTTTAAGGCTTTAATTTGATTTATAGAGTTTCAAATACATTATTAAGGTTTTCCATTTTATGATTTAGTTTTAATTTATTTATTCTTTTATATTGTTTGAAGGACTCATATGAACTTTAACTACTTATCTTAGGTTTAGGTTAAAAAATTTCATAGGATTTACAAGTGAAATACTTAAGATTCTTAATTGGTGGAACTGAGGATATAAGTCAAATATGTTGGTAGTATTTTTTTGTAAAATAGGTTAAAGGCCTAAATCAGTAACATTGAGTCTTAAGCCCAACTCTTACAGTTCGTCTAGGTTTGAGTATCAACTTGTCCGTTATAAATATAATACAAGACCCTTAGGTAAGGGGATCATCTTTCATTCTTTTACTCTTCATAACATTTTACAATCATATTCACATGATAAGAGGGCTAACTTAGGCATTGGAGTGATTGCGTCAAAGCACTCTATGGCACCTTCTGTAACCATTTTCTCATTTTGCAAGTGTTTGCGCATCGAAATGAAAATCACTAGTCAACACTTGAGCCATTTATGGGAACGAGGAAAAAAATGAGACGCAATCATAATCTTGAATGATTCTCAAAAAAGGTTGTAGGGAGATCTTTCTTCTTTTGATAGATTCCTTTAAGTCTAGTTTGCTACGCTTTGACTTTCTTTATTTCTTCTTGAAATTGGTGACAATCTATTTGTAGTTTGTTGTTGAAATCTCTTTTCTCCTTTTTTCCAATCCAATAATAGCATTCATTTTTCCTACATTCTTATAATCTTTGATATTTGGTCTAAATTCTTGTCTCTTGTGAGTAGACGGTGATTTGCACCATGAAACTGAGAAAACTACCTTAAAAGTCATCATCTCACAACATGTTGAGAAAATTTTATAGGCTAAAGTTTGAAAACCGTTTTGATTAATTGCCATTTGTCTAGTTTTTGGAATGTTCCATGGCTTTTATGTACCCCAACTACAATGAATTAGAGGATTGAACACTTTAGTCAAAACACAAGTTGTAGAATACTCATCCATGAAAGATATCAAGAATTCCAAAGGAGGTTATCATTTTTAGTGCGGGCTTGTAAATTATTGGGAAGAACTCTTGATGTTCTTATATGACATACAATCTACCATCAATGGTTCATGTTCAAGGATTGGCAACTGTGTTTAGGTTTGAGTTTGAATGTAATAAGCAAAGAAAAAAAAATACTAAGCTATATTTAGATTTAGATTAGATAATCCAAGTCGACTTCCTAAAGAATGCCCATCAACAACTTAATAAAACTAACAGTTTGATGTGCCTAGGAGCTCAATAATCATTAGGGCTTACCGTAGGAGATTAGAATCAATGGGACTTTTAAAATATCGAAGAAAATAACATGGGTAGGTCGACAAACTAAATGTAGTAGCTAACATGAAGCTGCTTAGAGGATATAACTCACCTACGGACACAACACAACTTGATACTTTACTTGATGTAACGTGCAAGCTAATGCTAAGGTCCACCTGCCACTAATCTTGAGCTATTTAGCAAGACTAGAAAAGAGTGTATGAAAATGAACTTAAAGAGGAATATCTCGCAAGAATAAGTATATTCAAAAGTTTAGTGAGGAAATGTATGATGTGCTGACTACAAGGAAAAGGGACTATTTATAATAAGTCTCTAAGGCAACATTATAAATAAGGAAAATTACAAAAAGGCATACATGAAAAGGAGATTCTCAGTACATACGAAAAGGGTAAAAAGGATAAACAACAAAAAGGAATAAACGGACAATATCAGGTAAAAAGACAAGTGGTAGCTTGTTAATGGTTTCAAACTAAGGAATCTCTAGGTGTAGTAGCTAAGCTGGACTATGATTTAACAGCATTAGGGTTGTTGAGACAAGTAAAGAATGTAATAGGTACTAGTGGTAAGCCGAAAGAGAAGTACTTGGCCAATAGGTGCCTATGTCTTGGCAATTGGTGGACAATCCTTGGCACATGGGTTCTCAGGAACGGCGAATGGGATTACACAAAGCAGGGTGTACCTAAGTTGAGTCCTTAGGGAGTCTACTTACCGCTCCTTAGTGTACTGTTTTTCATCCTTGGCAGGTTGACAAGAGAGAATCCTCTTAGCAAGAGATTGAATGCCTTAAAGGTTTGCATAAGTAATAAGGCTACAGGTCGGTAATTCGTCAACTCCCAAGGGTTATTGAAGATTTTCCCTCAAATCTTAGTCTTCTTCTTTGTCAAGCATATAGGGCGTCAGGTTGGTGACATTGAAGGTGGTAGATATGCCATACTCTTTAGAATGTTTAATCTCATAGGCATTGTCATTGATATGCCTAAGGATCTTGTATGGTCCATCTACTCTATGGTAGTTTGTTTACTGTTCTTCTACGGAAATGTTCTTTACTTAGGTGGATCCAAACAAGATCCCTAGGAGCATAAATGATTTGCCTCCTTCCTTGACTTCCTTGCTCCTTTTGTTGAGCTACAGTTTTGGCCATTTGTTCGGCAACCTTTTGATGCAACTTGTGGAACTCTTTAGCACACTTTTGGTCGAATTAGCTTTCCCCTTGAGTAGTCGGGCTAATAATAAGATCCAAAGGTAAATTTGGGTTAAGTACATAAACGACCTTAAATGACGACCTTCCTATTGAGCTGTGGGCTGAGTGATTGTAGGCAAATTCAATGATAGGGAGGCATATATCCCACTCATGTAAATTCTTCCCAACAGTTACTAGTAAGAGGTTGCTAATTGTCTTATTCACAACTTCAATTTGTTCGTTTATCTAAGGGTGGCAAGAAGTACTGAATATGAGCTTAGCACTGAGCTTCTTTTACAAGGTCCTTCAAAAGAAGCTCATGAACTTTGAGTCATGGCCAGATACAATACTTTTCGGCACTCCATATAATTGTATGATTTCCTATAAAAAGAGGTTAACGACAAATAAAGCATTATTAGTTCTGTAGTAGGGAATGAAGTAACTTATCTTGCTGAACCAATCGACCAACACCATAATTGAGTAATGTCTTCTTAGCATTCTAGGAGTTCCTTGAGATTGTTGTCCATGGTGGATAACTCTACTATCATCGCTAGTATCAACATTTATACTTAAGTCAGTCATTCTTTATCATAGATTCAAAGCTTAGACAAACTCTTCAGGAAATTAATAGTTAACAACATAGCGTTCAAATGAATAGAGTAACTTACTCTATTTTACACATGCAAAATAGAGTATAATAGAACTTTGAAAAAACACGTCAACTCGAACAAAAACCTCTACTTTTATACTAAGATGTTGTGAATCGTAATCAAGAATTGACAAGGCCGATTGTTGGATGGGTTCAAACTTGCAGAAAGCTTGAAAGAGTTAATGGGGGAAATGCACAAAAGGAATGAATGACGAATGAAAAGTAAGCAAAACCCACAAACAACTCTAGAGGATATGATGCACCAATAGAACTTCCGAGGACCCATGGCATAATTCGATATGATGTATGAATTTGTCCAGTAAGATTACTCGCCACCTAACCTTGCTTAAGAGAAAGGATAAGAGTGATACGAAGCGTAAAATAGTAAAGTGTTTACATTAGGAAGGAAAAATACTCAAAGTGTAAGGCAACTTGTCTAAAAAGGGAAAAGATAAAATGGGGGTTATCCTAAAGTAGTAATATACATTAATACAAAAGGGTAAAAATGAATATTCATAGAAGTAATAATTAATGGCATG
Organism: Lumnitzera littorea; assembly: GCA_024138015.1. Lineage (NCBI taxonomy): Eukaryota > Viridiplantae > Streptophyta > Magnoliopsida > Myrtales > Combretaceae > Lumnitzera > Lumnitzera littorea. Next base: position 50,624,545 of record JAMXBB010000004.1, on the reverse strand, counting down.
GATTCTACACGTGGTCCTATACACATGAGGATGCTGTATTGGTGAGGTTGTTAAAAGATGCGGATAAAATAATATGGCCGGCTGGCTTATCCGAGCAGGGATGGATTATGTAGTCTAGTGTCCCTCTTTCAGCAAATTGGCAAGGATGATGCTGAGTAAGTAGTCAGGCCATGAGGGAAGATTGGATATTGTCTTGGCTACCCATTTCTCGGCATTCTATCTACAAGAGAGTGGCAGTTATTTGATACGGCTTAAGGAGTGACTCGGTAAGGAAGTATTCGGCCTTAGCAGGAGTGAGCTGGAGTAGAATAATATGTCTCATCAAGCCTTCTAATCCTCAAGCTCGATTGTGGGTTAAAGGATTAGTAGCTCGATTCCCATCATTCCCTCCGGGTTGATTTGGATTTTGGATCAAATTTAGATGGTCTTCTATCAATTCTCCATTAGGGTGGTATGGATTAAGGTCAGCAATATTGAAGGTGTCGGAAATGCCATAATCCTCTAGTAGCTCTAACTTCTAGGCATTATCATTAATCTTCTGGAGGATTCTAAAGGGTCCCTCAGCTTGTGTAGATAATTTGTTCTTCCTCTTGCCCAAGAGCAATTCCTTGTTGTGGTGCAGCCATACCAAGTCCCCTAGTTGGAATTTCTTAACTATCCTACCATTGGTTTTCTCTCACATTCTTTTAGCAGCTTGGTTGATATGTTAAGTGACCTTGTTGTATATGTGCTGAAGAGATTGTACTTTGGTCGAGGTATCAGGGTCCCTTTATATGGGTACTGGTATAGGGGTATGGTCAAGGGGCAACTTGAGATTGAATCCATAGACCATCTCGAAGGAAGTTTGCTTAGTGGTGTCATGTACTGTTTGGTTGTAGGCGAACTCGACCACCAGTAAGTAGACGTCTCAATTAGCTAAGTTTTTGCTTACTGTAGCTTGGAGCAATGATCTTAAAGTGTGATTGACCACCTTTGTTTGGTTGCCAATTTAGGGGTGACATGAGGTATTAAAGACTAATTTAGTCTCCAATTGATACCTTAAGGTTCTCTAGAAATGGCTCAAGAACTTAGGGTCTCTATCAGAGACTATACTTTTTAGCATGCCGTGTATTCGCACAATCTCCTACTAGAAAAGAGAAGCAATAGCCGAAGTGTCGTTGATCTTAGTGTAGGGCACGAAGTGCACCATCTTACTGAACCTATCCACAAAGACCATTATAGAATCTTTGCCTTAGGTAGTTCGCAGCAGTCCAAAAACAAAGTCTATACTCAATTCAATGTATGGCTTCGTTGGGATAGGTAAGGGCATTGCTTTCCCTTACTTGGCTCAACACTTGGCCTTCTTGTATACAACACAACTTTCGACAATTTGCAAATCTCTCCTCATTCTTGGTTAAAAGAATAATCCATTCAACAATTCACAGGTTATCCTTTCTCTAAAATGTCCGAAGAGTCCTCCACTATGAGCTTCCCTAATCAATAACTCCCTTAAGGAACAAGTTGGCACGCGCAGTTTCCTACTTCAGAACAAGTAGCCATTCTCTAAATGGTACTCGTTTGCTATTCTTCTATCAATACAGTGTGCAAGTATGAGTCCAAAGTGTAGATCCTTAGAGTACTACTCGTTGATACTTATGAACCCAAATAGCTAGGTTTGTAGTTTAGATAAAAGCGCATGCCTTCTCAAAAGAGCATCTACAACTACGTTGCTCTTTCCTTGCTTGTATTTTATTACAAAATTGAATCCTTTAAGGAATTCAACTTATCTTGCCTGCTACTTCGATAACTTGGTTTAACTTTAGAGGTACCTTAGCAATTCATAGTTAGTATATATGACAAATTCTCCTTACAGTAAATAGTGCTACCATACTTACAGTACTTGGATTAATGCCAAAAGTTCTTTGTCATACATAAAGTAATTTAACTGGTGTCTTTGGAGCTTCTCACTATAGAAGGCAATTGGTCGGCCTTCCTACATTAGGATAGCACCTATTCCAATGCTTGATGCGTTGCATTCCAGCTCAAAAATTTTGTTGAAGTCAGGTAACACTAACACCGGGGTAGAGCTCAATCTTTCTTTCTTCTAGACAAAACTCCTCTCTTCCCTTTCTACCTGTCGAAAGTCATGTCCTTTGCTAAATGGTTCGGTAAGGGTGCTGAAATTCTTAATGAACGACCTATAGAATGAAGCCAGTCTATGGAAACTTCTCACATCTGCATAAGTAATGGGAGTTGGCTACTCTACAATTGCTCAAATCTTCTTTTCATCAACTTACAAGCCTCCTCCACTGACTACATAGCTCAAGAATACCACTTCCTCTTGGAAAAAGCAACATTTTTTTAGATTACCGAATAGTCTTTTGATATAGAGAATATCCAGACTGCTCTAAGATATTCATAGTGACTCATCATGTCGGTACTATAAAATAGGATGTCATCAAAGTACATTATGACACACTTCTCTATATGATGTCTCAACACATTGTTCATTAGTCTCATGAAAGTGTTTAGGGCATTTGATAAGCCAAAGGGCATGACCATCCATTCGTAAAGTCCATGTCGAGTCTTGAACATAGTCTTTTACTTGTCCCTCGGCCTTATGCGGATTGATGGTAGCCATATTTAAGATCAATTTTGCTAAAAATCCTGGCTCTACTTAGTTTATCTAACATGTCCTCTAGCTCGGGATCGGATACCTATATTTGATCATGATCTTGTTTACAGTTTAGTTATCTACATACATCCACCAAGTTCCATCCACCAGGTTCCATCCTTCTTCGGCACTAGAAGCGCCGGCACAACGCAAAGGCTGAGACTTTCTCTAACATAGCCTCTTTCTAGTAACTTATTGATTTATTGTTGGAGCTCAGAAGTGTACACAGGATTCATCTGATAAGCTACCTTATTTGGCAGCGCGACACTGGGTACTAAGTCAATGCAATTATCTATGCTTTGAGTTAGGGGCAACCCCTCAAGTAACTATTCTAGGAATAAGTTGGCATATTCATCTAATAACTCCTTCATCTCTTGGGATAACTTACCCCGCTCCTTCATTTCCAATAGTTACCTTACCATAAAGAGGGTTGGCTCATCAGCATTGATGGCTTTTCGGAGCTTAACTCTACTAATCACCAAAGCCTTCTTTGATTCGTGAGCAAGTTTCATCTGTAACTTATTAACTTCTCTTGGTAGCATCGGATTTAACATGATCTTCTTGTCATCCTTCTCGAACGTATACGTATTCTTTTATTAGCCTTCATGTATAACTCTCTTATCAAACAACCACGGTTTATGTAGCAATACATGTGTAATACATTGTAGAGAATCTAGTCGAAGTAGTTCCCAATAGTGATCAGCAGTAGTATTTATTAGGTGACATGTAATGCTCCTTTCTCACTGAACCACTGTAACTTGTACGACTTTGAATGCACAATAGTTGGTAACTTTAGTTTTGAAATAAGATTGGTTGATGCCACATTGGTGCAACTTCCACTATCTACGATGAGGTCGTACACTCGATCATTCACCTTACAGGTGGTATGGAACAAGTTCTCTCTCTACTCCTCCTCTTGTAAGGGTTCCACGATTGTAGTACATCGGACAACCATGAGTAACTTATCCAAATCTTCAGCAAACACGTCCTCTTCAATCAGCTCTTTATCGGCATTTTCTTTCTCGGCTAGAATCTCCTTCTCTTCGGGTTCCTCATTTATACTTTTTACTTCTAGCTTCGGGACTTCTCCCTTAATGACCATCATTCTTCGATTTGGGCACTAACTAGCCATATGTCCGAACCTTTAGCACTTGAAACATTTGATCTAGCTCGTCTTCCTTCCAAACCCTTTCCCCTTCTCATAAGTTCGGGTCGGCACTTTATTGTTGGATCAACCTTTCTGCTTAACTTGGACATTAACATTTTCGCTTAGCTTGGTACTTAATAGTGTTTAGTGACTTCCCTATTTAGGTCAGTTAGTTGGCGTTTTGGTCGGCACTTGGCTTTTTATTTACCTCTCCACTCGTTAGGTGATCCTAACAGCTTCATCCATTGTGGTGAATCATTAAAGCTCTACAATGTCCTAAATATCACCTCTTAGTCCAGTTATAAATCTCAACACAATTCGAGCTAGTGCTTCCTTTACCTTACGATGGATCATGAGCATTTGAAACTCCTAAACTTATTCGTCAATAGTTTGGCCTCCCCATCTCAGCTCCTGAATTTGAGTGAAATTATTTTAAAGATAAGTTTTTGGTACAAATCTATTTCTAAGTATTCTCTTCATCTCAGGCCAAGTATTAATCTCTTAATAGCCCTGTCATCTCCTTATCATTTGAAAGTTCTTCCACTACAGGGTAGCATATCAAACACATGTTCCACCTTCTCTTCTTACTTCGGATATTCATTAGCATTCTCAAATCTATTGAAACTCAGAATTCGAAGCTTTACATGGTCAAATGCCTTAGGGATTCATATACATTCTTCTTCAAAATAGTCTTTTGCCTCATCTCCCATGTCTACCAAATCATTCCTTCTCCTCACTCATCCACTTACTCCTTCACCTTGAATGGGTTAAGCTAAATTATGGCCTCCAAAAGGTTGAGCAACTTATGGGGTGTTTTGCGCAGCCTTAATGGGTTAACAAGACAATGCATGAATAGCTCGGGTTAAGTCCACCAAGACGTTAGCTACCTCATCAAGTCTCTCATCAATGCTTCTGGGAGTTCCTTAAGACTATCATCCATGGTGGACAACTCCACTATCATTGCCAATACCAACATTCATACTCGGGTCAATCATTCTTCCTCACAGATTTAAAGTTGAGATAAACTCTTCAAGAAATTAATAGTTAACAACATAGGACTTAAATGAACACAAAAACTTGCTCTATTTTACACACGCAAAACAAAGTATAACAGAACTTCGAAAACACATGTCAACTTAAACAAAAACCTCCAATCTGATACCAAGATGTTGTGAACTGTAACTAAGAATTGACAAGGCCAGTCACTAGATAGGTCTAAACTTGCAGAAAGCTTGAAAGAGTTAATGGGGGAAATGAGCGAAAGTAATGAACGATGAATGAAAAGTAAGCAAAACCCATGAATAGCTCCAAAGGATATGACATACTAATGGAACTTCCAAGGACTTACAGCACAATTCAATATGATGCATAAATTGGTTTTGTGAGATTACTTACCACCTAACCTTGCTTAAGAGAAAAGATAAAAGTGATGCCAAGTGTAAAATAGTAGAGTGTTTACACTGGGAAAGAAAAATGCTTAAAGTGTATTAACTGTAATCTGTCTATCTGTAACTTACAAATACAAAGTGCATTTAGACCCAAGAATTTTGTGTAACTTGCTTAAAAAGGGAAAAGACAAAATGGGGGGTTATTCTAAAGTAGTAATGTACAACAAATACAAAAGGGTAAAAATGAATATTTACAAAAGCAATAATTAGTGGGGTGGATTCTACATGTGGTCCTATATACGTAGGGATGCTGTATTGGTGAGGTTGTTAGAAGATGTGGACAAAATAGTACGACTGGCTAGCTTGTCCGAATAGGGATAGATTATGTAGTTTGAGGTCCCTTTCTTAGCATAACGGTAAGGGTGATGCCAAGTAAGTGGTTAGGTATGAGGGGGGATTAGATATTGTCTCGGCCATCCATTTCTTGACATTTTATCTATGAAAGATTGGTAAGTCATATGGTATGGCTTAAGGAGTGACTTGGCAAGGAAGTATTCGGCTTTGGTAGGAGTTGGCTGGAGTAGAAGAATACGTCTTATCAAGCCTTCTAGTATTTGGGCTTAGCTGTAGGTTAAACGGCCAATAGCTTGATTCCCATCACATCTATAACCCCTCCAACATTGTACTTGGTCACTAAGGGCTCAAAATATGGATCATACTCATATTGATCGGGCAGGGTGCTAAATCCAAGTACCTTAGCTTGCATTGTTGTAATGAGGGTATCACGATGAGAAAAGGCATCAACTATAGTATTGGTGCTCCCTTTCTTATATCAGATGATGTAGTAGAAGGACTCTAAGAATTCAACCCATTTGGCATGACATTGAGAAAGTTTTTATTGCCTTTAGAGATGTTTGAGAGATTCATGATCTAAGTAGATGATAAATTTTCTCAACAACAAGTAATGTTGTTAGTTCTACAGTATCCGAATAAGGGCATAGAACTCCTTGTCATATGCCGAGTAATTCAAGGTAGTTCTTTTAAGTTTCTTATTGAAATAAGCGATGGGTTGGCGCTCCTACATAAGGATAGCACCAATGCCGACTCTTAAAGCGTCACATTCTACCTAAAAACTTTCTCGAAATCCAATAAAGTGAGTGTTGGAGCAAATGTCAATTTAGAGTTTACATCTTCAAAACTCTTCTAAGCTTTCTCTAACCACTTAAACTTAGAGTTCTTCTTCATCAGTTTAGTTAATGGCATAGTTATGGGACTAAAGTTCTGAATTAATCTTTGATAGAATGAAGCTAGATTACGGAAGCTCTTAACTTTGGCAGTATTAGTCGATGTAGGCCATTCGAGAATAGCTTTAAATTTCTCATCATCAACTTGGACTCCTTCCTCTAAAACAACATACTCGAGGAATATAACCCCGCTTTAGCAGAACATACATTTCTTCATATTGTGAATAATCTCTCGATATAGAGGATACCGAATACCGATCTTAAATTCTTAAGGTGGGCGGTGATGTTGGTATTATAGACTAGAATGTCATTGAAATAAACTAAAACACGTTTGCCAATCAATGCACTTTGTACATAATTCATGAGCCACATAAAAGTACTTGGTGCATTCATCAGATAAAACGACATCATTATCCATTCGAACAGACAATCCCTTATCTTGAAGGCTATCTTCCATTCATCTCCAAGTCTCATTTGTATTTGGTCTCTTTAGATCAATCTTTGAAAAATGCGAGCACTATCTAACTGATTGAGCATATCATCCAACCATGGGATCGAATATCAATACTTAATAGTAATTTTGTTGATGGCATGGCTATTAATGCACATTCTTTAGTATTAATATGGTTAGTATGACATATGGGCTTATGTTCTCTCAGAAATATTCGTGATCCACCAACTCATCCACTTGTTTCTTCAACTTGGCTACCTACTCAAGATTGAGCTTATAGGTTGGTCAATTAGGTAAGGTAGCTCCAAATTAAAGGTCAATGCAATATTCAATGCCTCTTAAGGGTAATAAACCTTTTGGCATCTTAGTAGGAAATAGGTTGGCATACTCCTATAGTAGTGATTGCACCTTAGTAAGTAGACTCTCGACTTCTCTCAACTTCAGTAGTTTCCTGATTAAAAGAAGTATACACCCCTCGGCATTGACTTCTCGGAAAAATTAAACTCAGGAAATCATTAAAGACTTCTACTGTAGTGATCTAGTAACCTTCTCTTATGACTCTTGCACTTCCTTAGGACTCATAGGGGTCAACATAACCTTCTTCCCATCCTTTTAAAACATATAGGTAATCTTATAACCATCGTGTAATATTCTCAAGTCAAGCAGCTAAGGTCGACCGAGTAAGATATATGAAGCACAGATGGGAAGGACATCACACAACACCTTGTCCTTGTACCTATCACCAATGGTAATCAGTACTCTAACCTATTCGGTAATAGGTAAACCTCCCTTCTCATTCAACTAATGAATCTTATACGGCTTAAGGTGTGGAAGGGTTGCAATTTCATAGCCTTAACTACACCTTGTACTATAACATTGGTACAACTTCCTTCATCAATGATCAAGGTATATAACTTACCATTCACTCTGCAAATCGTATGGAAGAGATTCTCCCTTTGTGCATTCTTATTGGCCACAAAAGTATTGAGAGTTTGTTGAACAACAAAATAGTACTTAGCATCATTCTCAAGTGGTGTTATAGCATTGGGGTCTTCCTAAAACTCTTCCAGCATTTATTCAATTTCCATCTTTTCCTCTCCTTCGCTCGCATTCTCTACTTTGAATTAGGGTTTGTCTCCCTTTATAGTCATGACTCATTAGTTCGAACATTGACTAGTCACGTGCCCATAATCGAGACATTTAAAGTCCTTGATCACTTAGGTTTTCCTTCTTAAGCCTTCACCTGAGTCCCTTTCGAGTCCAGTCTTCTTAGCCTTACCTTTACCTCGGCTCTCTTCAAGTCAGCTTAGTACCTATTCTTAGTAGTCCTCTTCAGAATTATTAGGTACTCGATCATTTATTGTTCGGCTTAGCATGCTACTTATGTTTGGCAACACTGGTTAGCTATTCAACATTTGGTTAATTTGGTTCCGCCTCTACCTCTCGACCCTCTATACCACTCTAATGGTCTCATCTATAGTCACAAGACTCTATAGCTCCACTATGTCACTAATCTTAATTCTTAGCCTAAAAATGAACCATGCTATAGTATGTGTCATAGGCTCATCAACATTACACCGAATCATAAGCAACTGAAACTTTCGGACATAGTCGTCCATAGATCTATTACCTTATCTTAAGTCTTAGAGACGTCGGAAAGTGTCTTGCTCATAGTGTTCGGGAATGAACCTGCTTCTCCAAACTCTCTTCATCTTATTCCATGTTCAAACTTCACATCGAGCTCTTAAGCTAACATTCTGCAACTTCTTCCACCATATTGTTGCATATCCAAAAAATTCCAATACAGCCACTTGGATTCGAATAGCATCCTCATAGTCATAAAAGTCAAATGTCTTTTTAATTGCTTCCTCCTAATCCAAGTAGTCATCAACAAAACTAGACCCATTGAAGCTCGAAATCTGTTTCTTGAGATGCTTAGCTCCCTTAGGAGCTCTAAGCTTGCGTTCGTCTATCCCAACATATTGCTCCTCCTCCTTAGACTACTCGATTTCATCTAACTTAAGTCTCCTTCTCATAACTTTGTTGGCATGATAGGGTGGTGCTTGTTGCTCATTCATCCATTGTCTTGGCTTATCTCTCATTTCTTGGCCCTATTCAATGGCAACTCTCTCTCTCGACCTAATCTATAAGACTCTTTGTATTGAAGCAGCTGATTGGCCATAATAGTGACAAGGTCTTGTATCTGCTCATCAGTAGTACATGGTGTTTGTTGAATAACATGACTATGACTATGAGCATCACTTTCAATATCGTTAATCTCTCCTTGAACACTAGGATTCGTCATCCGTAATACAAAGTTTCATAAGACACTCTTCACACAATAAATTCCCATACTCATAGAAAATACTAATCAAATAGTGAATTGCAACTTGCTTTGTTCCTCTAAATGAAAATAGAGTATAACAAACAATAGACTAGTAGGAACTATCACAATACAACTCTTGATCACAACCTCAAGCTTTGATTCTAGGATTATATGATGTGCTTAGGAGCTCAATAATCAATAGGGCTTACCATAGGAGATTAAAATCAATAGGTCCTTCGAAATATCGAAGAAAATAATGTGGGTAGGTTGATGAATTGAATATAGTAGTTGACGTGAAGCTGTTTGAAGGATATGACTCACCTATGATCGCAACATGACTTAGTATTTTACTTGATGTAATGCACAAACTAATGTTAAGGTTCACCCACCACTAACTTGAGCTAATCGATAAGACTAGATAAGAGTGTATGAAAATCGACTTCAAGAAGAATATCTTGCAATAACAAGTATGTTTAAAAGTTTAGTGAGGGCATGTATGATGTACTAGCTACAAGGAAAAGGGACTATTTGTAGTAAGTCCCCAAAGCAACATTACAAATAAGGAAAATTACAAAAAGACATACATGAAAAGGAGATTCTTAGTGCATATGAAAAGGATAAAAAGGGCAAAGGACAAAAAGGAATAAAAGAACAATATCAGGTAAAAAGACAAGTGGCAACTTGTTAATGGTTTTGAACTAAGGAATCTCTAGGAGTAGCAATTGAGTTGGACCATGATGTAACGGCAGTAGGGTTGACAAGACGAGTAAAGAACATTGTAGGTATTAGTGGTAGGCTGAAAAAGAAGTACTCGGCTAATAGGTGCCTATGTCTCAACACTCAACAAATAGTCTTCAACAGATGGGTTCTCCATAATGATGCATGGGATCACATGGAGTAGGGTATACTCGAGTTGAGTCCTTAGGGAGTTCACCTATCATTCCTTAGTATACTGTCTTTCATCCTCAGCAAGCTAATGAGAGAGAATCCTTCAAGTAGGAGACTGAAGGCCTTGAAGGTGTGCATGAGTAATAAGGCTAGAGGTTGGTAATCTATCATAGGTGATGTTGTGATTCATATGTGGAATGGCAATTGATCTATTGCTGCTATCTCATGAAACATTTCCAAAAGTATACCACATTTATCCTTAAAAGAGATGCATGGAGCTAGTAAATGATGGCTATGGCAATTTTCTTTTTCAATAGTACATTCAACGTATTGCATCTAGTTATGGACAATAGGTATAGGAAAGGGGAGAATTGGCTTGATAGCTTTCTTTTTCTAAAATGTAGCCGCTTCGTAACCACCATGTAGCCGCTACTTCTCATGTGTACACCAGGTTTTGAACCTAATGTGAATAATTTAAGTAGTAGAATATGCAACTTTGGTTCTTCCCATCAATAGCCGTCTCAAAGTATTTAAAGTAAACTGGAATTCTAGTCTTCTTTCTTGGTTCCAGCAAATTTCAAAGGTTAAGACCCTACATTTGGAACACCATGCTATAATTGACCACGTTGTGAGCATGTCCTCTTTCTATATTTTAAAAGAAGGTATCCACTTTAGTTGAGCACCAAAGCAATTGCTACAATATGACACCGAAGAGAGCTAAGAAGGATCGAAGTTATAGCAGCAGCTAAGAGCTCCTACTCTTGACAAGGGGCAGCTAGTGTAATCTTGATCGGAACCAATTAAAACCTAGTATAGCTAACCTAAAGCACATCAAAATATATACAGCCAAACACATGAAAATGAAATTCGACTATAACGAAGTGAATTTCGAGCTTCCATGCCAAACAAATCTTGATAAACAAACGAGTTGTTCTCTTGTACTTTGTTGAGCTCCACAATAAGCGTCTTCTTAGCCAAGCTACGAGCGGTGGGCAGCTGGCATACAGAGTGACTAAGATGGTACATGATAGAAAAGTAACTCCAAGTCCATGGAATGATTTGGGCAACTCCGAACTTTGAAGCATATCTGAGCACTTCTGTGCTCTCACCAACCAAGCCTATGCCATCAAAGCTGCGCATTTTACAAGCCATTGCAACGTAGTGGAGCATCTACTATATCATGACATGTGCTAAAATGAAAGTCCAAAGTTACAGTCTATCCATATGCTAAGCTACTTTTACCGACCTACAACTGTTGCATCGACTTATCTGAGGTCTTTAGTCAAACTTATTTCTTCTCCGAGCTTGCCGAGCTATTGTCCTTCTTTAGGGTAGTTGTTGAATAGTGAAATTAAATTTCTTTGTTTGTATAGTCTTATTGAACTATGACAAAAAAGTATTGAAACACTCATAAGCTGCTTACGATTCGAGTTACATATACCAGAGCCGAGCTTCAATTTTATAACATCAAGTTTCATGTCCATAGAGGGTCGACCTATGTTTTGGCGTCAGTGCCGAGTTGTTTAAATTTAGAAGTTGCCGAGCTACTTAGCTCCATGCTGCGCCACTCAGCTCCATGCCGCACCACTGAGCTCTAGCCGACCTTAAAGTAAGAGATGTTAAGAAAGAATTTCCCAAATTGTCCCATGTCAGTACGTATTGGATTTAAGATCTACTATAACCAGGCCGGACAAGTGAAGCTCTCATCATCAAGCTCTCGCCAACAAGTATTCCAACGTACGTATTGATCTGCTATAAGTTAGGTCGAGCAAATGAAGTTTTGTACTCCTGCTATTATCGTATGTGTTGGATTATCTGATAGAGTGTTAGCTGGACTTATGATCGAACCGAGCTCATGTAAGTAGCAGAATCGAGTTTCTCAAAATAATAGCAGATACAGATTGTCCATTTAAAAATTCCATTGCTTTTTCCAGGAGTGATGAGATGATGCCGAATTGAATACTTATCGCACCCTGGCCGTGCTATTACTTGCCGAGAAATATTGCTCGAGAGTAAGCTCATGTATTACAGCTGACAACCACAAAATGCCAAGTTGTTGTCAATGCGAAGCCGATTGCCAACTGAATTCAATGGCTGTGTAGCACAATACTGTACCGAGCTAATCCTTATTTAAGTTGTGATGATGAACCGATCTCTTTAACTGTGCTGCAATTGCATGACCTTAGAAGAAGAACGTCAAGATAAGACTTAGATGGAGCAAGTCAAAATGAACTTGTGCCAAGCTGTTTTGCCTTGAAAGTGTGCTACTATACGCCAAATTGTCGAGCATTAGATGTGAATTTGTATCCAACTCAAGAAATTTCTAACTAAATTGGCATCATGTGCGTGTCGTACCATTGTACCGAGCTACATACTGCTATTTCGCATTTATTTTCTATTTGTGGTCCCTTAGCTAAGCTATTTGTAGCGAGCTCCCCTACAATAATAATTGAGCTCTATTTTGTATCAGGCTCCAACAATTCAAGATGCCGAGCTATAGACGAGCTTCTTGAACCAAGCTAAGTTGCAGCTCTAAGCTCCGACACGGAAAAGATTTGAGCCATCGACAATAGTAACGACATCAATAATGCCTTGTTGCTACCTTGATCAGCAGCCACTATGAACTCAAATTGCCAAGTTGTCACATGTTGGGATGTGCCTCACTACCCATCTACGTACCAACTTACTTTCCATGGTTGCATGGCTCGGCGATGCTAAGTCGATCAATCCTGAGCTCTTTAATTGAGCCACGCTGCAACTTAAAGAGTAAAACAAAACCAAGTAACAAGCTCGAGCAATTCACATGCCGAGCTGCTCCTAGCACACATGCCGACTCTATTTATACTGCTGAGCTTTTCAGCTAACAGAGCCAAAAAATTCTCCATGCGGAGAAAGTCCATGACATCTGAGTTGATCTACACAATTTGTGTCACACCGACTCGAGTTGCTTGTCCCTCTAAGGTGAGGAAATCCAAAGCTCCTTATGCGCGAAGCAACTATGCCAAATTATGTATATTCAAGCCAATTTGAGTTGAGCTTTGCCGAGCTCCAACTTGACAAATACAATCCGAGTGCTTAACTCATAGGTGTCATACTTATGGCATGTCAAGTTAAATAGAATCTTGGCTCCTGTCAAGGCAATGTAATGATAGCAAAGTGCTATGCGGCTGACTAAGGACGAATCGTGCTGTTGTCGAGCCTTCATCCACAACAGAATGACTCTTGTCGAGTTATGCTCTTGTTGAGTCACATGTAGAGGATCAACCTATCTCCATATGGCAAAGCTCTATCACAATGTCTAAGCATGATGAGCATTGTTATTAACTCCGAACTATACTTTTCCAAAATCGAAGCTACTATGTGGGACCAAGTGAAGTTTATGCCTAGGACGTGTCTTATGCTACTTGAAATGCCAGGTAAATGAAATAGCCCAATTTGATAATGATATTTTTGTTTTGTTGAAAAAAGGTTAAACTATTCATAGATAGTGTGTCAATCTAGCCGCTTGATCCCAAAACAAAGAAGAGATGCACTTGTTGATTATTTATCCATCAAGTCATGTATCTCATGCTATACATTGTATTGTGATATTACTGATATCCACATTTAATTCTTGGTTTTGGTACCAAGTTGTATTCGTCTACATTTGCAACACTTTATGCAATTTTCAACAAGCTCTTTTCAATCTCCCTTTAGGATGAGGGAGAGAATTCAAAAATAAATTGGTGCTAAAGAAGAACCCTGCTTTAAGCCTATGTAAACATAATATGCTAACGGGCTACTCCTCAATAGCTATAAGTCCTATACACAATAGATAATGAGCTAATATAAACTCGATGGCTCTGTTTGATAAATAGGCGACAAGTTAACTAAAAGCCTTAAGCCATCAAGTGGTGAAGGTTAAGCTACTTTAAGTTTGAAAATTTGAATGCACGATGAGCAAACAAGCCTACAGTCCTATACATTAATGGACTAAAGGTTAACTAGCTTATCTTATGGCTTTACTTAGCATAGGTCATGCACAACTCGAATTACCTACATGCTTTTCTAGCCTCTTCAAACACACTGTTCTCTTCAGGCCTTAGGTCTTCAAGCATACTGGCCTCTTTAGGACCTCGACTCTTCAAGTGCTTTAGGCTCACCAAGCCTTTGCCTCTTCAAGTACTTTGACATCTTCAAGCCTTCACCTTTTCAAGCATACCAATATCTATAAGTACTTTAACTACTCCTAACCTTCACTTCTTCAAGGCTTTGCTTCTTTAAGCACTCTAGCCTCTTGAGGCTTAGATTACAAAGTTTTCCACAAACTCTACAAAATCATCCTTCTTAGATACTCTCTTTGCCAACTTTTTCACCAAAGAGAGTAGGGCCCAAAGGTTGATAGCATTTTTTTAGTAAAATAAGTCAATGGCCCAAATTAGTAACATTAAGGCTTAAGTCTAACTTATAAGGTCCATTAAGGCAAACCTAAGTATCAGAGTAACCATGTTAGAGCACCCTCAGGCATCTTTCAATGCTGTTTTCTTATTTTGCAAGTGTTCACGCATCGAAATGAAAATCACGAGTCAACATGATAGTATTCATTTGGAAAATTTGAAATTATCCTAAATCAAAAGATAATTTAAAGGATAGTTTAGAGGCTAAATCAAGGGATAAATTAGAGACTACGTTAGAGGATGTCTGGGATGAATATTTTCTAAATAGAATAAACTCAAAGTATCAATAAGTTAATATCAAGCTAGAATGTATATACGTAGGATCTGTAGTTGACTTTGTTAATATTTATCCTTTCTATATAAGGTAGTCAAAGAGGAAACTTGTGTTAATGAGTAGTGCCTAAGCGATCATGATGTTCCTGGGAGTACAATAATCACTAGGGCTTACTATAACAAATAGTAACCAGGTAGATCCTTTAAGTAATCAACGAAAGAGGGAGTAGATAGTTCAGCAAACACAGTAGCTTTCGTGAAGCTACGTGTAGGATGTGAAGCACCAATGAACACAACACGACTTAATATTTTGCTTAATATGATGTATGAGCTAATATTAAGGTCCACTCATCACTAATCTCAAGCTACTCAACAAGATTAGATAAGAGTGTATGAAATGAATGTACTCAGAGAAGGGCATCTAGCAAGAGCAAGAATATTCATTAACTTCTAAGGTATAAGATGTAAGATGATTTTGGCTAAAAAAGATAAGGGACTATTTATAGTAAGTCCTAAGGGACTATATGTAGTAAGTCCTTAATGCAACAATGAAATGTGTGCAATGACAATATAAGGCAATATAAGATAATAACCTAGTACATTGCTAAAAAGGGTTAAATGAGACAATTATTGTGAAGAGAATATAGTGAAATGTTAGGAAAAGTGGTGAACAGGTGGTAGTTTGTCCGAAGGTTCATACTTTGGAATCATGGGGAGTTATAGCTAAGCTTAGTTGATGTTAGGGCTGTTGTTGTTAAGCTGTGTTGGGAATTGCCAAGGTGATTGGGTAAGGTTACATCTTGGTAAGATAGAAAAAGGAGAGCTTGATGTATGGGAACCTCTAATTTAGCACTCGGTAGGTTGGCCTTGGTAAGTCAGCAATTTAGCAAGGGTTTAATTAGAGTAGAGTGTATTTGAGTTGAGGCTTTAGAGTGTCTACCCATAGCTCTTTCATGTACAGGAACTCATCCTCAATAAGTTGATAAGAGGGGATCCTTCTAGTAAGGGATTATAGGCCTTAAAGGCTAGCATGAGTGAAAGGTTCGGAGGTCGGTAGTCCATTAGCTCCCTAAGGTTGTTGACAATTTGCCATCAAATCTTAATCTTCTTCTCCTTCTAGCACATAGGGCATTAGGTCGGTGATGTTGAAAGTTGGAGATACTTTGTATCCTTTAGATAGCTTTAGCTCATAGATGTTGTCATTGATACATTAAGGGATCTTGAATGGGCCATCTAACTTAGGAGATAGCTTGTTTATTCTCTTCCCTAGGAACTACTCTTTGCTAAGGTGAATCTAAATAATGTTACCTAGGTTGTAAATAATTATCCCCTTACCTCGGCTTCCCTATTCTCTTTGTCGGGCTACAATCTTAGTTAATTGCTCAGTAACCTTTTGATGTAGTTTCTAAAACTCCTTAGTGTATTATAGACTTAATTGACTTTCTCCTTAAGAGGTTAAGTTAGTAATCATGTCTAAGGGCAAGTGTAGATTAAGTTTGTAGACAATCTTGAAAGGTGACCTTCTTGTTAGGCAATAGGTGGAGTGGTTATATGTGAACTCAATGATGAATAGGCATAGATCCCAATCGTGTAAATTCTTCCCAATAATAGCTTGAAGGAGATTGCTTATTGCTTTGTATACTACCTCCATCTGACCGTCTACCTACGAATGGCAAGAATTGCTGAACATAAGCTTAGTGTTAAGCTTCTTCCATAGTATTCACCAGAAGAAGCTCATAAACTTTGAATCACAATCGGATACAATACTCCTTAGGATACCATGCAGTCTTATGATCTTTTGCAAAAAGAGGTTAGCAATAGATAAAGCATCATTGGTTTTGTAGTAAGAGATGGAGTAGCTTATTATGTTGAATTGATCGACTAGCACCATAATAGAATCATGTTTCTAAGGTGTTCTAGGTAGGCTGAACATGAAATCCATGCTTAGATTAGTCCATAGCCACTCAGGTATGGTAGAGGTATATATTCTCTAAATGGCTCCTTTCTTCCCTTGGCTTGCTTGCATACGTACGTTTAAGAATTTTGTACACATCCTTCATCATCCTAGGTCAATAGAAATGTTCTTTCAATAGCTTGGTAATCCTTTTCTCACCAAAATGGCCAACAAAGCCCTTAGTATGGGCTTCTTAAGTAAGTAATTCCTTAGTAGAATTGCTCAGCACACAAACTTCCTTTCCTTTCATTGGGAATCCTTGGCTCAAATAGAATCCATCCACTATTTCTCAATGTTGCACTTGGCCTCTAAGGGTCCAAAGTACGGATTATGATTATATTGATCGGGTAGGGTACCAAACCCAAGTATTCTAGCCTCTAATGTCATGATAAGAACATATGCGCAAGAAAGGGCATTAGCCACAATTTTAGAACTTCCCTTCTTGTTTGAGAGATTTATGGATCGTATAGATAATGAACTCTCTCAATAGTAGGTAGTGTTGCCATTTTTCGAAGTGTTTGGACTAAGGAAATAGAACTCATTGTCATGTGCTAAGTAATTTAGTATGGCTCCTTTAAGCTTCTTACTGATGAAATATACAACAGGTTGATGCTTCTGCTTGAGAATAGCTACAATGCCTACTCTACATGCATCACACTTTAGCTAAAAAACTTTGCTAAAGTCAGGCAATGCTAGTACTGGGGCAAAAGTTAACCTAGATTTGATCTCCTCAAAACTCTTTTGAGCTTTCTCAAAACCATTTGAATTTAGAGTTCTTCTTGGCTAGCTTGGTCAGTAAGGCAACTATGGATTTAAAGTTTCGAATGGCTAGACCATGAAAACTTCTTAATTCGGTAGCATTGGTCGGCGTCAGCAATTCAAGAATAGCTTAGACTTTCTCATCATCAACTCTGATTCCTCTACTAAAAACAATATATCCAAGGAATACTATCTTACCTTGATAAAACATGCATTTCTTCAAATTGCAGAATGATTCCTTAGCATGAAGGATAACGAATGTAGATCTCAAGTATGCAACATGAAAAATGAAGTTAGCAATATATACCAAAATATCATTAAAGTAAACAACAACACATTTACCAATCAAGGATCTCAAAACATGATTCATGAGCTGCATAAAGGTATCTGGCGCATTTGTAAGATCAAATGGCATCACTAACCATTCGAATAGACCATCCTTTATTTTGAAAGCGGCCTTCCATTCATCTCCCAGTCCCATTCAAATTTGGTGGTAGCCACTTTTCAGAACAACCTTTGAGAATATTCTTACACCATACAACTCATCAAGCATACCATCTAATCTAGGATCGGATATCAATACTTGACAGTAATCTTGTTGATAACTTGGTTATCAAAGCATATTCTCCATGAGCTATCCTTCTTTAGCACTAAGATAACTAGTTTAACATAAGGGCTTATGCTATCTCGGATATACCTACGTTCGATCAATTCATTAACTTACTCCTTCAACTCGACTGCTTGCTTGGGACTAAGCCTATAAGTAGGTCAGTTAGGTAAGGTAGCTTCATGTTGGAGGTCAATGTAATGCTATATACCTTTGATAAGGTTAAACCTCTTAGCAACTCAGTAGGAAATGAGTCGGCATATTCTTGGAGCAATGTTTATGCCTTGATAAGTAATGCTCCGACTTCCTTGAACTTTAGTGGTGCTTTGACTTTCTTGAGTACTACTTAAGAAATCACTCAGGACTTCCTCTACAACGATCTAAAAATCTTCTCTTGCGACTCTTAGACCTCTTTGGGACTCATTGGGGTCTATATAACCTTCTTCTCATCCTTCTGAAATATATAAGTGTTCCTATACCCATCATGCAGTACATTAAGATCAAAAAGCCTTAGTTAGCCTAGCATCATGTATGAAGCACACATGGGTAAGATGTCATACAATACCTTGTCCTTATATATGTCACCACTAGTAATCGACACTTTGACTTGCTCAATAACAATCATTCAACTGGTGAATCTTATGGGGCTTAAGATGCGTACAAGTCCGCAACTTCAAAGCCTTCACCATGCCTTACGCTGTTACATTGGTACAACTTCCTCTATCAATGATCACAGCATAAGGGTTGCCATTCACTTAACAGTTTATGTGAAAGAGGTTCTCTCTCTATTCATTCTCGTCAGCATAAAGGTATTGAGTGATTATCGCATAACCATGTAGTATTCTCCCAGTTTAGGCTAGAGTTGGGCATCAAAATCTTCCTGAAACTTATCTAATAGGTGATTAAAATCTACCTCTTCTTCTTTGCCTTCATTAACACTTTCCACTTCAAATTAGGGCTTGTCTCCCTTGATGGTCATGACATGTCGGTTTGAGTATTGACTGGCCATATGTCCAAAACTACGGCACTTGAAACAATTTATCTCTCTAGTCTTCCTATAAAACCTCTAACCTTAATCCTTTTTTACCTTAAGCTCCTCAGCCTTAATCTTTCCTTGGCCATCATCAAGTTAGATCGACATTTGACCTTAACAGTCAACCTCGAAACTGTATTGAGCTCGATCATATCCAAGTCAGCTCAACATACTAGTTCTACTCAGTAAGTCAGGTCAGTTGCTCTATGTTCGGCTGAGTTGATTTGCTATGTTCTTAGAAGATATATCATCCAAATGCCTAGATTAAAGTTGACCAACTGGATTAATACAAGGTTGGGCTAGGATAACAGTACTTATGCATGCCACGTACATTAGCATAACATACAATTGTTTCAGTTTCCTTTATTGGAGTGAGTGATTTTATCTAATCTAATAACTATGTATCTATGCGTTGTATTTTGTTGTATTACTACTTATCTATCTGCTCTCGCTCAACTTACAATGAGTTAAGGGGATAAAGTGTTTTATTGTCAGGTTAGGGAGCAAGAATTGGGCACCATCATGAATGGGGAAGGAACTTTTAAAAGCACTAGTAGAGTCAGCTATGTTGGAAAAGTTGAAGTTTTGTAAATCTAGTATAATAGAGATAAAGGTGTTTAGTCCCAAAAAGTGATGCTTATAACTTTTTAGATCTTTTGGGTTCTATAAATATTGTATATATTTATAACTTTAAAGGATAAAGCTAAACACTTTTTAAGTACTAAATGCACAAAGTATGGTCTTTTATTAGATTCATGTACAATTAAAACAAGTATTCCTCCTTACCTAAAAAAATAAGTATTCTTATGTGATAATACAACTTATACTATACAAGGATGTGACATCCTTTACTATGCAGGGATATGACATCCTTTAAATGGTATCAAAGCATGAATTAAGGACCTAAGTTTTTAGGCAAGTGTGTGATATGTGAGTTAGTTAAGTGATAAGGTGTTATGACTTTATGAAATTATAAGGATACTTATTACTTAAGTTTTGTTTAGTAATATTCAAAAAATGATACGAAGGGGATGTAGAAGGCCTCCCGCAAATTGAAAACCATAAGAGCAAAGGTTAGAACTATAGCTACTACCCAATCGAGCTCCTCCTTAGCTAGCAATGGAATTGGTGCAACAATTTGCGGTGCTTTGGTTGGAGTTAAAGGCCTTCTACATCCCAACCATTCCATTAGAACTATAGCCACTACCCAATCATTTGCCTGCTTGTCTAATAGAATAGCTACAGTCCCTACCTTCTTATTTCCTTTGACTTTATGTACTTTGAACACTTTTTCCAAAGAATTAATCCATTCCTCAACAACTAAGAGATCAGTACTCTTACCATTAAATAATTTTACCATTCATTATACATGAGCCAACTTATGTATACCTTACTGAGTAGAATGCCTTTAGGAATGCATTTTTAGAGAAATACTTCCTTGAGTACGTAGGAGAACAAATGTATGAAGAATATTATAAGTTGAAGTAAGATGGTAAGTTAGTTAAGGAATATGAGAGGGAGTTTAATAGGTTATTAAAACTTGCTTCGAAGGCTGTATAGAATAATGAATTGTCTAAGGTTGGAAGATTCAAGGCTAGACTTGATTTATACTTCCATGTAGAGCGAATAAGAGCTAAAATAGTAAGATATACTGACTTGGTAAATGAGGCTTGACTGATTGAACAAGCTCATACTTTATAAGAGAGGGCTAAGGAGATAGAGAATAAGAAAAAGAAGTTTGTGGGAAGCTCCAGTGTTAGTAATAAGGTGGTGAAAAGGAAGCAAGGTAAGCAACCCATTAGTAAGAGTAGGAGAGGTAATGAAACTATGATACCCTATTGAAAATGTAATGTTAGGCATTGAGTTGTAGATTGCTCTTGGTTATAGGGGAAGAGTTTTAGGTAAGGAGAGGTTGGACATGTAGTGAGAAATTGTTAGAAACCGAACCCGAGGGGTATGTTTTGTACCAAATGTTATAAGACAGGTCATAATGTAACACAATATATTGAATAACAAGCATAGTAGGAGCAAGCTTAGGATAATAGATCAGAACCTACTAATAAGAATAACAATTATTCAAGTAAGGTAAGTGGAAGGCCTAAGGTTCAAGGAAGGATTTATGTACTTCAACAAGAATAAGTATAGGATGCTCATGTAGTGGTAGGTAAGTACTACATAAAGTTCTCTAAATTATGTTCTTGATAGTTAGTTAGCATTAGTTTACTAGTGTCACATACATATATGAAATAATATAGTTACAAATAATTGCTATATGATTAGAACGAGTAGGAGACAATTATACATATACTTTATTTAATATTGGAGCAACTTATTCATATGCCTCAAAGGAATATATTGATAGAAATAAACTTCCAGTAAAAACCTTAGCATATGAGTCACAACACCTTTTGGAGGAGAACAAGTTGTCTACCATAAGTTGAGAGATGGGAATGTTTGTATAAATGTTCATGAGATGCCTGTAGAGTTAATTGTTTTGGATATGAAAGGATTTGATGTAATACTAGATAGTTTGAATGCTTAAGTACAAAGCAAATGTTTTTTGTGAAGTTGAGATGGTGATGTTTAAGTGGTTTAGTGGAAATGAGTTTTGTTTCAAAGGAAATTCTAGTGACGAAGTTCCTCATGTAGTTTTGGTAAGTACGGCACAAAATTGATAAGTAAGGTAATATAGGTTACCTAAGCTTAGTAATGGATACAAAAGTTGTTGGTCCCAATAAGATATCAAGAGAGGGGTGAATTGATATCCTTTATAAAAACTAAAATTTTTTATTTAAAAACAAAATCCCTTTTAATGTCATGAGTGGTGTGATAAGTAGTTGCATATTGATTGTTAACGCAAGGCACAAATAACAATATAGATTAGAAAGTAAATAAGATAGGAAGTAAGAAGATCAAGTAATTGTTTTTTTAGAGCTTCGGCCTTTTGCCTACTACTCTCTTCTAGCTGCACTATTGGGGACCTGATTTTCTTCACCAGTGTCATTCCCCTAGTCTAATCTTTTCAATAAATAATGATCAAAGAGAGATTAAAAGGATATTTAGTCGTTTCTCTATCTTATCTCATTAGCTTCTTCTTAAACTATATACAAGACTTAGAGAACTTTTTAATCCTCTCAAAACATAAAGTCAATAACGTTTACAATGAAAGTGAATCAATATAATAAAAAAAGCTATTTTCGTGCAAATGCAATAATAATAAAATAACAAAACTGTTTTCGCTTAATTTTTGATATAGTTTTTAACAATTTGCTCGAGAGAATTTTTTTTTTTAAACTTGGTTTTGATATTAAGTCTACAGTATATATTCTTGAGCAACATCATCTTTAAATTAAATAAACCCTCGTGTAACTGCTAGAAATGGGCAGTTCCAAATTTTTCTCTAAGATATGTTTATTCAATCACAATTGGTTTTCTTATTAGAGAAATATCTCATGAAAATAGGAACCAAAAATTGATATTTTAAACAATCAAACCAAGTTGCTCTTGATATTGTTTCTTTGTCAAGTTTAAGTCTCTTGACAGTTGTTGCACAAGGTGATTTGTTCCAATCCTTTGTTGACTTCGTAGAAATTCACATTTTAAATAATAAAGATAATTATGAAAAGATATGAACAAATCTTCATATATCATAATCCTCAAAACACTATCTAGTATTTCTTTTCTTTCTACCATGAACAAGTCTTCTACATCAATAATTTTGTTTGAATTTTTCCATAAAAGTCTCATAAAAGATCAGGTTAGATTTTTTAGGGACATTCAATCTTATCTTTAAGTAAGATATCTTTAAGTTTGAGAATTTGAATCTAACAAACCTTATCTCAAGAATCTACTAAGAGTTGTACCTATCTTTTCAAACTCAACTTGTCTAATAAGTCATTGTATAAAGATAAAAAAAAAAAAAAATTAGAATCCTTTTCTGATTAATAACCATGTTATATTTCAATCCTTAAACAATCCAACCGAGACTGTCAGAAAACATACTGCTTAAACCTTAATCACTCACTTTTCCAAATCTAATTCTTGAGTATCCTAAAAAATATACTAACTTAAATCCCCGTGGACTTTATCATCTTAGTGGAACGAAATCGAGTATATTTTCCTAATATACCCAATAAAGTGGAGCTAAGCCTTTTTGCAAATTTGTCTGACTTAATTTGTTTAAGCTAATTAGAGAAAGACTTAGAAACAATAGCAGAACACATTATCAAATGCAAACTGTGATGTTCTAACGTTTGCTGATATACATTCTGACACATATTCTGACACACATTCTGAGCTCCAACTTATTTTCGTCTAAACGCTTTTTTTCTTTAGAACATCCTACATACTTAAAAATCTTGTTAATTTCATATATATCTTTTGTTATCACCAAAATATATTAAGAGAAAACTCAACATTCTCCCCCGTTTTTGATGATAACAAAACAACATTTACATAAAAACATGTATCAGCACAAGCATAACATAAACAGAGGTTTAAACTTTTCGACTAGATCTTAAACTTTCTAACTTTAAGATATTTTTGTGCCTAAAAAATGCTCCCCCTTTTTGCTATCATTTAGAAGATTTAAGTGCTCCCCCTAAACATAAGATAGATCATATACAAAGAAAAGAAGAGTTCCATTAATTGAAGAAGCATAGTACATAAGTTCTGATATGACAAGAAACCTATGTAGATAACAAACTAACTAACTAAAATGAAAAAGATTCAACTTGTTGGGGAGAACAACTTACACAACTACCAAAAAAAAAAAAAAAATAGCTGAAAGGATTACATCTTCTCTTGTGGTTTGGTTTTCTTGTAAGTTGTTGTTTTTGTATGTTTATACTGCTTAGTTGGACTTCCTTAAGTTAAGGAGAATTGCTAAACAAATTCAGTAGGAATGGATAAAGGAATAGAGATTTGTACATATTGTACCGAAGCTAGAGAAATTTCTAGAGTAACAACAATTGATGGCTCAAGTATAGGAGAATGATCTTGAGGAATTGATTTTTCAGAAGGTACTAAATCATGAGTTAGGGACTTATGAAGTGAGACATTTTGTGAAGAGTCGATCTTTCCTTGTGTCTTCTATTCACCAAATTTCTCTTCAGTGATTTTGGAAATCATCTTCTTTAACTTTGTCTTACTAAAATTCAGAGGATTAGAAGAAGTTTGCCCTATGTTGATCTGAACAAGTTCTAAGTCACTTTCTGACTTAATTTCTAACATTGTTCTAGCCTTTCTTTTTCTAAGATTGAGATCTCCCCCTATCATTGGTACATACTCCTTCTTCTATTTCTTTTTGGGTGTCAAAGTTTGCTTTCCTTTTCCTTTGGAATCTTCTTTTTCACCTTTTGACCTATCTTTTGAAATATCAAAGTCATCAAACCTAACTCCTCAAATTTGTGACTCCCCCTTAAGTCTATATTCAATAAAATTGAAATTTCTTATCCTATTATGAGGATGGATATAATGAGCCATATCCTTTGTAAACTACAGTTTATTTTTGACAAAACTCTCCATATGATTAAAAATAAGTTCTCAAATTCTTTTGCTAAGTATAGGCATTTTTGAAACTTTAGGAATTTTAAATCTCTTAAATTTTAGCAATTTCATCAACATAGATCCATAAGGCTTACTATCTTGATTCCTCTACATGTGTCTCAAAATTTGTCCTCGAATATCTACATTCCTCTTCAGTTTGATGCTCAATAAAACTAGAGCATCTTTAGCAGATGTAGTTGTAGTACTACCCTTTTTGTGCAATATATAGCTTACTATCATCTAATGCAATATTCTCACTATTAGCTCAAAATCAATGATGAAAACATTTCTATCAAGTATTACTTCAACTCCATTGTTCAAAAGATTGAATAGCTCCCTTTTGGATAAACCAATTAACTCTTCATTTTCTTTTACATCCTTTAAATTGAAGCATTTAATTAAATCTCTCCTAATCAATTCTACTTTCTTTAATTTAACCTCAAATTTTACCACATTCTTTTTGCTAAAATCTACATTCTTATGAAATTCTACCACAATTTCACCATGCACAACTTCATCCAATTCACACAATTTCTTATTCCCCTGTAGATCTGCTATCTTATCAAGGTACAAACTGTTATTAGAGAAATACAAAAAATCAAAATAATTCAATTGAACAAGTTTACTTTTGATCTTTTTGCTTCTCTTTCTAATCTTCATCAAACTCCTCAAACCGCTTTCCTTTTTGATCATGTGTGGATTTCTTCTTGATTTTCATGGAAGGGACTTCAAAGTTGAAGCTTTTCATAGCTTTTGTTACTGAATTCCTTCTTTGTGAGGCTTTCTTTTTCTTTTCTTTTCTTCTTTGAGGGTTGTTTCCACATTCTCACTTCCTGGCTTACTATTTCCTTCCACATTTTCCATAGAGTGATTAGAATCTTGATCTTGATAAGGATTTGGTATAAGGTTTGGATGAAGGTTAGGGTTAGGGTTTGGATTTGTCTCAATGAAGGCTTCAATTGGACTTTTGTAGGGCATTTCAGTAGAGTTAGAGGGTTCATCCACAATGTTCATAGTGATTGGTTTTGGGTTTTTCTTAAACTGACGAAAAACCGTTTAAAGTCTAGTTGAGTTTCTAAGTTGCACGACTTGAGTGAGAAAAAAATATGCAAGAATTTAAAGAAGGAGGAAAGATAAAGAGGCATAAATAGAGAGGATCATGATGGAGGAAGTTATCTTAACTTTAGAACGTGCTTAAGGTTTTGTCAAGCACGGAAATAGGAATGTGCTTTAATGGACATAAAAAAGAAATCCATGCTCGTAATTGCACGTGAAGAAAATGACTCACTATAGGAGAGAGAAAAAAAAAACTTAAAAAAACTTTATATTATTTTACATTTTAAACACAAAAATTAAAATAAATTTCACAGCAACAAAAATAACTAACAAAAAGGATTATAGACTCCTATTTCATTCCTAATAAATTCAAAATGAATTTTTTCAAGAGGTTTAGTGAAAATATCTACTACTTGATTATCAGTTGGTACAAATTCTACTGATATATCTCTATTATTTTCATGGTCTCTTATGAAAATGATGTCTTGTTTCAATGTGTTTAGATTGAGGATGATGAATTGGATTTTTTGTTAAGTTTATAGCACTTGTATTGTCACATTTAATAAGAATATTCTTATAAGATAACCCATAGTGCAATAATTGTTGTTTTAATCATAAAATCTTAGCACAATAATTATCAATAGAAACATGCTTTGCTTCTGCTGTATAAAGAGCAATAGAATTTTGTTTCTTAGAAGACAAAGAAACTAATTTGTCCCCTAAAAACTAACATGTGTTAGAAGTACTCTTCCGATCTACTTTACAGCCTGTATAATCAGCATATAAATATCCAATCAAATCAAAATTATGATTTTTAGGATACTAGATTCCTAATTTTACAGTATTGTGGATATATTTAAAAGTTTTCTTTATAGTATATAGGTGTGTTTCTTTTGGATTACTATGAAATCTTACACATAAACACACACTAAATAAAATATCAAGATGAGATGCAGTAAAATATAACAAGGAGCCGATCAAACTATAATATAGTTTCTCATTTACTTTCTTACCATTGCCTTCTAAATCTAATTGGTTAACGTACTCATTTGAATTGACGATTCTTTGGAATTTTCAAAACCAAATTTCTTCGGAATTTGTTTGGTATATTTTTCTTAATAAACAAATATACCAGGTCAATCTATTTAATTTGTAGTCCTAAGAAGAAATTCAGTTCTCCCATGAGAGATATCTCAAATTCTACCTGCATCAACTTAGAAAATTCTTGACAAAAACTTTCATTAATAGAACTAAACACTATATCATCTGCATATATCTATATAATTAATATATCATAATTATAGAATTTCAAGAATATGATTGTATTTACTTTACCTCTTTGAAAATCATTCCTCAATAGGAATTCACTTAACCTTTCATAGTAAGCACGTGATGCTTGTTTCAAACCATATAAAGCCTTCTTAAGCTTAAAAGCATAATAAGACTTAAATGGATTTTCAAATCCTAGGAGTTGCTCAACGTATATTTCTTCTTTAATATACCCATTTAAGAATGCACTTTTTATGTCAATTTAAAATAATTTGAAGTTTTTAAAACTAACAAAGGCAAGCAATAATCTGATAGCTTCTAACCTTGTTATCGATGCATATGTTTCATCAAAATCTATTCCTTCCTCTTGAGAATAACCTTTAGCTACTAATCTAGCTTTATTTCTCAAAATATTTCCATTTTCAGCTAATTTATTCTTAATCACCTACTTAGTACCAATTATAGATTTATTGCAAGGTCTAGGTACTAGATTCCACACTTGATTCCTTTTGAATTGATTAAGTTTATCTTACATAGCACTAATCCAATTAATATCGCCTAAGGCTTCATTAATAGAATTAGGTTCAATTTTAGAGCGTAATGTAAATTGATTTTCTATATTTTGAAGATTAGATCTAGTTCTAACACCTTACCAAACATTGCCTATTACTTGTTCAGGAGGATGATGTAGTTTAAATCTCAGAGTAGAAGGAGACGTATACAAACCTTCAAGACTTTCTGACAACTTTTGAGATTGTGGTTCTGATTTTGTAGAATCTAATTTAATCCTTATTGACCTATCATAATTCCCTTCTAGCTTACCAGAAGTAGAGAATATTTCAGAATCACTTTCTGACAAAGGTTCTAATACCCCTTCACCACTTCATTGAACTATATCATTCTTAGTGATCATTGATGTTTCATCATCAAAATCCTCTTGTCCTATCCCTTCAATGAATTTGACATTGATGGATTCTTTAACTACTTTTGATGCTTTATTGTATGCTCGAAAAGCTTTAGAATTAAGTGAGTATCCTAGAAATATTGCTTCTTCTGCTCATTTCTCAAACTTTCCTAAAACTTTACTGGTTCTTTTCACAAAACACTTACAACCAAACACATGAAAGTATGAAATAGTAGGTTTTCTACCTTTAGAAATTCCATATGAAGTCTTGTTTGTCAGCGGTCTCATATAGACACGATTAATAATATAACGTATAGTGGATGCAGCTTCAGCCTAAAAATGCTCAGCTATTTTACTTTCATTTAATAGAGTTCTTGTTATTTTTTCAATAGTCCTGTTTTTACGTTCCACTGCTCCATTCTGTTGTAGTGTGTATGGAGCAAAGAAATTATGAGTTATACCATTACTCTCACAAAAAGTTATGAAATCAATATTATCAAATTGTTTTCCATGATCTATCCTTAGACTAATTGTAGATGCTCCTTTTTCATTCTATACTTGTTTAGCAAACACTTCAAATTTTTTAAATGCATCACTTTTATGATGAAGAAATAGAATCCATGAATATCTAGAAAAATCATCAACAATAACTAAACCATACTTGTTTCCACCCATACTTATTGTTTTAGTAGGATCAAACAAATCCATGTGTAATAGTTCTAAAAGTCTTTTAGTAGAGATGACATTCTTATTTTTATGAGAAACTGAACTCATCTTAATTTTCATAAAAGTAACATAACAAATATCATTTTGAACTCTTAACTTTGGTAAATCTTTCACTAAATTCATGTTTGATAATTTCTCCATTTGATAGAAGTTCACATGTCCTAATTTCTTATGCCATAAAAAAATATTATCATTCACAAAAAAGAAACAACTTTCTAAATTGATTTCTACAGGCTTAATTAGATAAATGTTTTTCTTCCTATATCCTTCAAAAATCTTAGATTCATTTTTATCAAACCTATGCATTTGTCATGTTCAAAAGTTTTCTTATATCCTTTGTTACATAGTTGGCTTATACTTAACAAATTATGTTTTAGTCCTTTTATTAAAGATACATTTTTTATTGTATGAGGAGGAAAACCAATCGTACTTGTTGCAAATATCTTACCTCTACCATTATCTCCAAATTTAACATAACCATCTTCTTTCCAAACCAAGTTTATGAACAATGAAGTATTATTTGTCATGTGCCTTGAATAGGCACTATCGAGATACCATATTCCCTCCATTTTGGTTTCTTGTTCTTGCATTCATCATAGACAAATCAACTCTATTTACAAACCTAGCAAACTTTAGGTCCTTTAAAATTCAAGTTCATATTTTGATTTTTTACTTGATGATTATTGAGCTTAGAATTTTTATAGAAGTAATGTTTTTCAATATGTCCTAGCTTGTTATAAAAGAAATAAGCATAGGGTTTCTGAATTTTGTACTTGCTACTCACCATATTTCTTGAGATTAGAGTTTGATATTTTTTTATATACTTTCTGATCAAGTTTCTGAAGTATCCATTTACTTATAAATACTTCTTGTTTTGATCAGAAAAGGTTTTGCTTAACTTCTTGACCTACTCATTAGTTTTTTCTTCTTTCTTATTGTGAATCATTTTTTTATTACTTGCGTCTCTAGTTCTTGCAAATACTATCTCCCTTTTTGAATGTGAAGATTCACCATTTTCATAAACCAATCCAATTTTAGATTGATCAGTTTGTTGACATGAAATGAGCAGCTAGAGTTTCTTATCACTTTCATTAAATTTCTTGAAAGTATTTTGTATTGAATTTGACAAGACATCCACTCGATCTTTTAAGCCTTTTATTTCTTCTTTTAGTATCAAATTCTCATTTACTACCATTTCCTTGGCAACGTATAACCCTTCCATATCATTTTTTAAGATGTCATTTTCATCTGCTAGTAGTTTATTCATTTGGATAAGAGCATCTTTTTCTTCCTTCAACATCTTATTCTCATTATCAATTCTTTTGTTCTTGTCATTAGCTTTAGTAAGAGCCTTTAATAACTTAGTTATCTCGGTACATATATCTTTTGGAATTTTATCATCAGATTCACTTTCAAATTTAAAGCTTACCTTAGAAAGAGCCATTAAAGACAAGTTTACTTCCTCAGTTTCATCTTCTGTACTTTCTACTTTAGTTTCTAACTCATCCAAGTCACTCCATGTGGCCATCAACGATTTGCACTTCTTCTTATATTTATCCATTTTCTTGATCAGTAATGGACATTCATACTTGATATATCTTGGTTTCTTATATTCATAGCACATAATCGCTTTCTTCTCTTTGACTTTCTTTTCTTCTTTCTCTTTGTAACCTTTTCCTACATCATTCTTGTTTTTGTTAGAGAAAAACCTTTTTGAATTATACACTCTCTTACCTTTCTTTTTCAGTAGACGATTCATATGCCTAGCTAGCATTGATACATCTTCTTCCTTATCTTAGTAAGATTCATCACTTTCAAAATTTGCTTCAACTTCCTTAGCTTTGAAGGCTACAGATCTCCTCTTTGGATCTTCTAGCATACTTTCTAACTTGAGGAATTTGCCTTCATAAGCCATTAGCTTATTATGTAATTGACTAAGACTAAGTTTTTTAGTATCACATGCTTCCTCAATAGCCGTCTTTTTTGCATTCCATGCCTTAGGAAGAATCCTCAGCATTTTCCTAACAAGATCTGCATCACTCATCTTTTTTTCCAAGAAACGATAATTCGTTAGTGATAGTAGTAAAGTGACTAAATGAATCTTGTATATCTTCACTAGAAAGGATATGAAATGTCTCATATTGTTGCATCAAGGTATTGATCCTTGTCTCCTTAATGTGTTTGTTTCTTCATATGTCTGAACTAATGTATCCTAAATCTCCTTAGCTATACTATAGGAAGAAACTAGATAAAATTCATAAGGTGTTATAATAGAAAGAAGCAAATTCTTAGTCTTTGAATTCAATTCAACTTTTGTGATTTCTTCTATCATAAAAGGTGTTTCTAAAACTTTAACATCTTCATTTGAAATAATGCCCCAAGCTTGATAGTTGGTTATCTTGATGTAAGTCTCCATCTTGAATTTTTAATAAAGAAAATTAGTACCATAAAAAAATGGAGCCTTACTAGGTTGAACAGTCAATGAACTACTACTTTCTACCATTAATCTTAACTCTTTGTGATATTAAAGCTAGGCTCTAATACCAATTATTGGTCCTAATAAGACACCAAGAGAGGGGTGAATTGTTATCATTTGCAAAATCTAAAATTTTTTATTTAAAAACAAAATCCCTCTTAATATCTTGAGTGGTGTGATAAGTAGTTGCAAATTGATTGTCAACTCAAGGCACAAATAACAATAAAGATTAGAAAGTAAATAAGATAGGAAGTAAGAATATTAGGCAATCGTTTTTATAGAGCTTCGACCTTTTGCTTATTGCTCTTTTCTGGCTCTACAATTGCGGACTCAGTCTTCTTCACCGGTATCGTTCCACTAGTTCAATCTTTTCAATAAACAATGATTAAAGAAAGATTACAAAGATATTTAGTTGTTTCTCCATCCTATCTCACTAGCTTCTTCCTAAGCTATATACATGACTCAAAGAACTACTTAATCTTCTCAAAACATAAAGTTAATAACGTTTACAATGAAAGTGAATCAATATAATAAAAAAACTCCTTACAACTTTTGCACAAATGTAATAATAATGAAATAACAATGATGTTTTCGCTCAATTTTTGAAATAGTTTCTAACAATCTCCCTAAGAGAATTTTTTTTTTTTAAATTCGATTTTGATTTTGAGTGTGCAACACATATTCTTGAACAGTATCATCTTTAAATTAAATAAACCCTTATGTAATAGCTAGAAAGGGCTAGTTCCAAATTTTTCTTCAAGATATCTTTATTCAATCAAAATTGGTTTTATTGTTGGAGAAATATCTCATGAAAATTGGAACCAAAAATTGAAAATTGAAATAATCGAACCAAGCTGTTCCTAATATTGTTTCCTTGTCGAGTTTGAGTCTCTTGATAGTTGTTGCATGAGGTGATTTGTTCCAATCCTTTATTGACTTCATGAAAGTTCACATTTCAAATAATAAAGATAAGGATGAAAAGATATGAACAAATCTTCATATATCCTAATCCTCAAGACACTATCCAGTATTTCATGTCTTTCTATAGTGAACAAGTCTTCTACATCAACAATTTTATTTGAATTTTGCCATAAAATTCTCATAAAAGATTAGGTTGAATTTTTCATGGATATTCAGTCTTTTCTTTAAGTAAGATATCTTCAAGTTTAAGAATTTGAATCTAACAAACCTTATCTTTTCGAACTCAACTTGTCTAATAAGTCCTTGTATAGAGATTAAAAAAAAAAAATTAGAATCCTTTTCCAATTAATAACCATGCTGTATTTCAATCCTTTAACAATCTAATCGAGATTGTCAGAAAACATACTACTTAAACCTTAATCACTTACTTTTCCAAATTTGATTCTTGAGTATCCTAAAAAATATATTAACTTAAATCCTTGTATATTTTCCTAATATACCTAATAATGTAGAGCTAGGCCTTCTTGAAAATTTGTCTAACTTAATTTGTTCAAGTTAATTAGGGGAAGGCTTAAAAACAATAGCTAAACACATTATCGAATGCAAACTGTGATGTTCTAAGGTTTGCTGATAAACATTTTAACACACATTTTGATATACATTCTGATAAGCTTAAGCTTATTTTCTTCTAAATACTTCTTTTCATTAGAACATCCTATATACTTAAAAAACTTTGTTAAGTTCATATACATTTTTTTGTTATCACTAAAATATATTAAAAAAAAAACTCAACACAAGTCAAGGAAACCAGAATAGAGAATATATCTAAAATAGCTTTCAGAACAAGGTATCGGCACTATAAGTTTTTTGTGATACCATTTGATCAAAGAAATGCACTAGTTGTTTTCATTGATATGATGGATTGTATGTTTAGAAAATTTTTGGATGAGTTTATAGTGATGTTTATAGATGATCTTTTGATATACTCAAAAGATAGGGAGGAACATATTGAGCATTTGAGAAAAGTACTCTAGAATTTGCAGGTGAATCAATCTTATGCTAAGTTGAAGTAGTGTAACTTTTGGTTAGAGTAAGTTAGATCCTTTGAGCATAGTGTCAAGTGTTGGAATAGCTATTGCCCTTGCAAAAGTGAAGGCGGTAATGGATTGTGTGAGACCTACTTTTGTAACAAAAATTAAAACTTTCTTGAAAATGGTAGGCTATTACTAGAGATTTGTATAAGGTTTATCTAAGATTGCTATGCCATTAACATAGTCGACATGCAAAGGAGTTAAATTCGAATGGAATGATAAGTGTGAGAAGAGTTTCTAGGAACTTAAGAAATGGTTGATAACTTCTCCAATATTGACACTACCTAATGGATTAAGAGAGTATGCAATCTATTGTGATGATTTGAGAAATGGTTTAGGATGCATGTTGATGCAAAACAATAAAGTGATCGCTTATGCATCACAATAGTGAAAACCACATGAGCGGAATTACTTAACACATGATTTAGAATTGGCAGCATTAGTATTTGCATTAAAGATTTGGAGGCACTACTTATATGATGAGAAGTGTCAAGTGTATACTAATAACAAAAGTCTTGAGTATATCTTCACGTAGAAGGAATTGAATTTAAGGCCAAAGAATGGTTGGAGTTGCTAAAGGATTATGATTTTTCGATTCACTAGCATCTAAGAACGGCAAATGTTGTTGCAGATGCCTTGAGTAAGAAAAAGCTCAATAGTGCTGCCATGTTAATAATTGATAGTGAGAGTTGATCGTAGAAATGGAAAAGGTGAGTTTAGAGGTTCAAATCTATGATGGCTAAGTTGGAATTTTTCATGTTTTCTTTTAATTTCTTGTTTGTTTTAGTTGTTCAATTGGACTCTTAGATATTGAGAAACCTTAGGGTTATGTGATTGATACATCAATGAATTTTGAAGTATTGCAATCCAAATATATAATTTTACAAGTTATTTGAATTAGAATTGCGGATTATCAATTTAGATGTGTGATAATATACAAAGGGATCTAAAGATCATATATATAGTAAGATTTAATATTATTGGAGAGAATTGTATGCAACCATGGTTTTAAGATGACATAATTCTTTGAGATTAAAGTAGCCTAAAATCGAATTCACCAATCTTAATGCAATTCTAAAATTTTAATCATAAAGAAATTTTGATTAAGTATTTGAGAATTAGAATTAACAATCTTGAGAAAGATGTTAGTTTAATTTAAGAATCCTCACCATCCAATAAATTTCAGATGAGGCTAATCACTCGCATAATTCCTTAAGATGGATCAATATTTGTGTATAAGGTTTTCTTTAATTCTTGATATATTTATTTAATTAGTTATTGCTATAGTTTATAGAATATATAGTTAAACTATAATTATTAAAAATTCCAATCTTAAACACGTCAATGTATCATAACAAAACATGTTTAAGAGATCTACTTATAAAGCAGGGTTGCAAATGAATTTGTATGTTGGATCCAGGTATGATCAAGATTATACATAGACCCAACTGTTTCACTTGTTAATCATTTCATGTTTTGGCAATATAAACTCGTTTACATTGTAATTTATTATAGCCAAGTTAGCATATTGCATATCAAATTGATAACCCAATTTACAACATTGACAGTCGGTCTCAATAAAATTCTACTGTACGTAAACTGAAAATCGGCTCTTCAATATTTATGAACCTCGAAATTTTGGTTACCAATACTGTGGAAAACAATCGTACTGTACAACTCTAGTCATTCTCGAGGATAAAAGAAAAACCATGAAGAGAAAGAGAAAAACAATCGAAACCAGGGTGACCAATCAAAATCTCGACACGTGTACACCCAGTTGCTTTCTACTTTTAAGGTTGGTGTTGACATCTAGTAGACAATACCATGTAGCCTGAAGAGCAGCTGTTTTTATTTATTTATTTTCTAAAAGAAACAGCTAAACTCAACAATATAATAAAATCAGGTGAAATGAGAGTGTCTTTTTCTGAATTGCAAAACCATTTATCTGTAACTTTTGAAAAGTAATAGTAATGTCAGGTGGTGTCAGATATTGAGTTTGTGTGTGCATACAGTAGAAAACCTGGTCTTTCCTGTGATAGATGCTAATACAGAGGGCATACCAAAAACCAGACATGGGATGTACATCTACATTCTACCTGGGTTTCCATTTTCCTTGCTTAATAAAAAGGTGTCCTCTATTTGTTTTTCCCCATTTATCTCCTTTTGTACACATAACGCATGAGCTCCATACAAAAAGTTTCCTCATCTCTTAACTAAGACTAGAAACACAGAAAGAAGGAAGGAAAGAGAGAAAGAGAGAGAGAGAGAAAGGAAAAGAAGAAAGATCAGAAAATGGGTAGAGGAAGAGTAGAGCTTAAGAAAATAGAGAACAAAATTAATAGGCAAGTCACCTTTGCTAAGAGAAGAAATGGACTTCTTAAGAAAGCCTATGAACTCTCTGTTCTCTGTGATGCTGAGGTCGCTCTCGTCATTTTCTCTAGTCGTGGAAAACTCTACGAGTTTTGTAGCAGCTCTAGGTATATCTATCTCCTAAAACCCTACCCATATATGTATATATAATATTTATTACTACTTATGACGTTTTATTTTTTCAAATGAAAAGGAGATTTACTCCATAATGCATGTGTTTTCCTATTTCTTTTTTATTTTCCTTTTAAGTGTGCGTGTTTTTTATGCTAGATCTAGCTTGTCTAGTTAAACTGCTTGTTTCCTTTTATTTTTTTTTCCCCTTGTTTTTGGTTCTTATAATGGAGATCTCATAATTTTGCTTTACATTCTTGTTTTCTAAAGGACTTTTGGTTTTAGCCAATGCTGAATTTAGAGGGAATCTTAGGGTTAGAGACAAATCAGCTAATTCTTACTATGATATGTCAATATCTCCTCTATGATCTCTTAGGTTTTCTTTGATGAAGTAGGTTAGAGTTACAAGGTTTTCTCAAGAATACATGTAATGGGAAATATGGATTTGTCAATAAAATTAAGATTTGATGAAATAAGCTTGAAGTATATTGACTAGAGAGTAGCTAGCTAGGTCATTTACTTTTTGACCTATGTGGTTATTTAATTCTTCTTCTTCTTCTTCCTTTTTTTTTTTTTTCCGTTTCCCTTTTGGGTGAACCAAAATAGTCGTAAGTTAAATATAGAGCTTGTATTTTTTTTTTTATGTATTTTGAAAAAAAATAAATAAATCAACGATCTGTATGAACTTTTTGTTTTTTTGGTTTTAAAGAATGATTAAGTAATTAAGCTGAATCACTGTTAAGATTTTCCGATTACATGTTCTTTAGTGGAAGTCTCCGTTTCCTGTTGAGTTGAATTAATAAAATTAACCGTCGTTATGGAAAAGGAAAAGGCTGTGTTCTTGATTTTGCACAGACGGTGTAGAGGAAGAAAAACCCTAAAGGACAAATATAGGTTCATTTTTTTCTTTTAACTAATTATAACTATACTGTCTTTGATATAAGTAGATGATGCATCTTACACATTAATTTGAGTAAATATTGATTTTTTCGATAGCTCTTTAAGGATTTATTGTTTCTCCTTTTATCAGCTTCATTCAATTAATTAAAGTAATGCTACCACTACACTCTCTTAATTTCTTAACAAAAAAACATCTTTTGGTTCATCAAAAGGGCTTCCTTAATTATTCAGATAATGAATATATATATATACATATATATGTATATTATCAATATTTGTTCCCTTTTCCATAGAAGGACAGCTTTAAATATCATTCTTTTTGGTAAGTAGTTTGGATATCAATTTGCTGACAAATAAATAATGAAAAGGTTCAGACCGTTATAGTTTCATTACAAAGCATATTAATTCGGAAAATTACTGATAAAAAAATCTTGTAGTCCCGTTTTGGCTATCGTTCGATTTGTTTATTTGACAAATGAAATAATGGACCTGGAAAAAAGAAAAAAGTGTCCTAATATATACCTATTACCCTACATAATTTCAGAAATTTAACGTTTCCGGCAACATGTAAATTTTCAATTGTCCCAAAAATATCATTTTCTTTCTTTATTTTTTTTTTTCACACCAAGCTAATTAATTTTTTGTTAAAGGGAAATATTTTCAACAAATTTTGAATAAGAGCAGAAAAATTCTTACTATTCCACAAATTAACAATATAAAATTTGTACCAATACTTTGGGCGATCGTTTCCAGCAAAAAGATAAGTTTCCCAAGGGAAACATATTACTAACTGGAGACATAATTTCAGTCCAAAATTCTCACTGGTGTCTACACAATGTGTCACAATATTATGTGCTTAGTCTAAAACTGTAATTTGTAAGAACGCTTTTAGTTATTAGATTATAGTAATTGGAGAGTCTAAAACAAAGGTATTGTGAGAATTATTATATGCTAGCGACATAGAAGAGGATATTTGTTTGAATGCAAAATGAAGCCCGTAATCTATAGTCAAGTGGTGCATGATATGTCAAAGATTCGGCAGTCACTAAAATTGTAATTGTTGTTGCTCTTAAGCACATAATTTTGGCAAAAAGATAACCATAAAAAGTTTAACTTTGAGACATTTGCGTCAAAAACATTATTTTACAAATATTAAAGTTCATTATTGAATTGATATTTCCAACATTATAAACGCAACATAGAAAACTACTTTATTGAACCCAAACCCAAAACCATATGTAATCAAAATACCATATAAATCATCATAATAAGGAAAGTTGATGAAATGATTAATATACGGAACCACAATTTAAGTTTCTGAGACCAATAGCCTTCTGTGTTTCTGAATATGTAATATTATTATTGAGTACAGATAAATATTGAGAGTTAAAACTTTGGAATTATAGATGAAGCTTGAAATGAGGAATCTATTTCTCTGTCTCATTTGATATGGCCGCTTTCCTTTTAGCATGATGAAAACAATTGAAAGGTACCAGAAATGCAGTTATGGTGCACAATTGGAGGCAACCGGCCCTTCTGAGGATGCCCAGGTAGTCATTGTCTTGCTTTGAAAATTCTTTTGTTGTTGATTATTTCTAATGATGTATTGCATTGATGCAAATATGCGGTTATTCGGGTTTAATGGACATGCATTAGGCAATTTTTTTACTTTCATGCTTTAGTTTAGCTTTTGGTACATCATCTTATAACATGTTAACTTGAATAACAATTCATGCGTATCTGCTATTATGTTAACGTATGTTTATTACAAGAAGTCAATAGATTCCCCTGAGTTGTTAGAGATAAGTGCTACCTATAGGAAGACAAAGAATTAAAATAGTGTATCTTAATGACGAATCCAACCCTAATCTTATTATAGTACACGCCATCTCTATCTCTCAGACCATGATATTGTCCATGTGATAACGGTATGCTGTTCCATATAATCTGAGAAGTATATCAATTCTTCTGGAAAATATGAGACAATGGAGTACGTAAACTACCACTTTATGTTTGTGCCAAATGTGAAGCAAGTTTCATGCCGAATTTATAATTCAAGTATCCTAACTTTATGCGAAAACTCAACCAAGTCTTTTTATAGTTCAAATAATTCATTCAAGTTCTTTATGCTGATTTTGTTAGACCAATTAAGTCTTTCTTTTACAATTTCCTGTAATGATGACTATCAACATGCAGGACTTACAAGATGTGAAGATAAACATAAAAGATGTAAATGACCGCTTAAAATATTGATAAAAAATTAAAGCATAACTTCTGACGAAGATGTTGTCAAGATATGTGCTGTAGAATGGAATGTTATTAAGATTACATGTGATGAATGAGTGGACTGCCCATCATGCTTGGCTGTAAGTAAGTCAAACAATTGGATTTGGACAATAGAATCAGGGTCAATTTAATTTTTCAAGCCGGAGCTAGATAAGGAAAAAGCCAAGCGAAGCCAAGTCCAAATTATCTAGTGAAGTGCTATTGGCGGGCGGGTAGGGAGACTTCCTAAGAATGTGTCAATAGTTGGAGGTCGAATGTTGAATTTGTGGGATGGAATATGGATTGGTTGAAGGACAAGATCAGTGTGATACATGGCAAGGGAAGGCAAATGGCTAAGGCAGCAATGAACGTGGTATTCATGGTAGAAACAAAATTTAAAGCAACTTAATTCTTGAACATATTTAGGTACTAAATAGGGGTACCTAGGTAACCTTATTGAAACTTAAAGCTTTTTTGATCTAAAATGATTGGGTAGGTTTCAAATAGGTATTGATATACAAATGATAGTTTTTTGTTCTAGGTTTCAATAATCTACTTTTACAAGGTAGGGTACAAAGTCCAATATCTTCATATTGTATACTTAACTATCTAATTACCTATAAAATTTTTTATTAATAATATAAAATATAAAAAATTACTATTTTAAACAAGACAAGTCCTTAAGGCCTATAACCATTATCTTATTGTGACATGTAAGGACCTAAAACTTATATTATCTTGCTTCTTTTGGCCACCTATTATTTTCTTCCTAACATGGTATTATGATAAACTCTTGATTTTGTCATAACATTCATTAATAAATTATTCAAATTTGCAAAATCAACTTTATAATGTTGATGTTTGTACTAGTTACAAGTATATGGAAAAATAGATAGATTGTTTTGCACATTTTATATTATAAAAATGTAACAAAAATCATAGATTCTATATGGTACTTTATACTTTGTAAATTTTATACAATATAAGTTTAATGGTAAACCTTGCATGTTATGTGATAGGTCTTGATTCCAAAATTTAGGAACTTATATTTAGAGAATAGAGTATAGGTAGAGTTCTACACCCTATCCATTGCATATCTTCTCACCCTAGCCTTATTTGATCAAATATATAGTAAGTGCTCAAAAGAATTTTTTATAAAGGGATAAGTTTTATTGTAACCTTTATTTTCCCTTTTTTTGAATCTTTTAATGGAGGCTAGTTAACTTTAATCAAGAATGATAAGGCTAAAAATATCTAAATTTAGCATTCACACAACTATGGAATTGAATTATGTTGCTGATGCCCTAGCTATAGCTAGTTGGATGCAAGACAATAGTGAAAGTTATGAGGAATTTTTCCCACCATTAGTCTTTTTTTTTTTTACCAATCTTAGGAATGATGTATTTTCTATTGGATTGTGTAAGGAGAAAAAGACTCTTGTTGGTACCACTACTATTGGTTATGTTAATATGTTGTCCATGTATAAGGATTTTTGAGCTTTGAGCTTTAAACTTTTGCTACCTAGTTCTACCAAGAATGAAGGGCTTTAGTTTGTTTCTTTATGAAATATATTTATTAACTGGGGAACAAAACATTTACACAACTATATAGATTATTTATCTTTCATTATTAGATATGCAGATGTTGATTATGGATGTGAAAATATATCACTCCCTAAGCAAATCCTAAAGTTTAAGTGTAGTGCCTATTGCTAACTAAATCTATTAAATAATTTTATTAACCAGAGTAACTATCAGGAGTATTTGAAGTTAAAAGCAAGAGTTGAGGTTCTTCAGCAGTCTCAAAGGTAACATCATGTCAAACTTAATTTGATTTTATTAGGAAAAGGCCTATTATTAATTTTACATTAGTTTTTCATCAAATGATTGGTTGATATATGGTAATTAACCCATTCTCAAGCTGAATATAACTTGTATGCTTTGATTCAGAAACCTTCTTGGGGAGGATTTGGCTTGCTTGAATACTAAGGAGCTTGAACAACTTGAACACCAATTAGAGAGTTCATTGAAGCATATTAGATCCACTAAGGTACTTATTGGCAAGTGGCCAATATATATACATGATCTAAATTTAAATAAAATTTAATGAGAAAATTTGAACAAATTTTGTGAAATTATAAACCCTATAGGATCGTAAGAAATTCCTTTCATGATAGTCTAGTCATAGGGGACAGATATTAATGCTATTAATACGTAGGTTATTTGTACCATTTTAGGGATTTGTTGGTTTCTTTGGATATTATCCTTTAAAAAGGTGGATAAGAAATTTGAACGAATATATTTAGATGAGCATAGGAGCATTGGTTATGTTTTAAGCTTAATTCTTTTCCATTGTGATCATAAGAGAATTTAGTTTTGTTGGTAAGTAAAGAGTGTAATTAAACGAGATTATGTTATCTTGTATGTTTTGCAGACCCAATTCATGCTTGATCAACTGGCTGATCTTCAAAATAGGGTGAGAAATAGTTGCTTTGTTATTACGTAAAATTGAATGTTGTCTTCATTCATCTTAGAATAATTAATTGTCCTCATCGATTTTATAGGAGCTAATGTTGTTAGAAGCTAACAAAGCCCTAACGGGAAAGGTATGAAAATCATTAACCTCTAATGCCCAGTGTGTATTATCATTTTCCATAGGATGTCCCTACCCATTCTATGGATACTTGTATGGCCTCAGATACCATTAAACAAATTGGATTCTGGTACTTTATTCTATTTTTAAGGTATATACTATGTTAGACCTTAAGTCAAATGAATAATGCGAACATTAAACTCCAAAGAAACCTCTCATGTTAATATTTTTCAAACATAGCAACCACAACCTTTAAAATCTCAAGCTCATATGCATATTTAAGGATGGAGATTATGACAATGTTTAATTTGGTCATACTATATTAAGGTTGAACCCAGCTTGTTTGAAAAAATCCAATGCTCAAGTTTATTGATTAAGATCTTTTTACTCAACCATTACTAGAAGTTCTAGTTATGATCTTAAACTTTCTCTAACAAATTGAAATGGTTAGGCTTTAGAAAATGAGTAATATCTATGTAATTTAGATTCATAGTTGAACTAAAAGATGGTTCCAATATGATAAACCCTAATATGTGCTTAAAGTTCCCTTGAACTTGTTTAGACTTGTAAGTTTATTGAGCCAAATTCATTCAAGTTCAAGATTAGCTTGATTGGCTAATTGAGTAGTTTTAAATAAAGTTAAACTTGAGTAAATTCTATTGATATCAAAGCAAGCACACTAAGCCGAGTTTAAAAAAGCCTATAGGCTAGCTTCTATTCAAGTTTAATAAAGTCAACCATTGTAAATGTTTTGCATGTATTAGAGTTTCTTATTCCATGTACTCTTTATTTTCTTCTATATGGTTTGTACTAAATTATTTTAGGTTTAAAGTTACATATCATAAGTGACATTTAAAAAGCTCTTTCCTACTTACATATTTCTCTTAGTAGCTCAAGCTTTTATTAGAAAGCATTTTCCATGTGTTGAAAAACCCATAATTATGATATCTTAAGCTATAATAGATAGCAAAAGCTTAAAAAGGATTTTTGGTGACTACAAATTAGTTATCCTTTATGTTATCCTTTTCATCAAATCAAGCATAAAATTGTATATTTATAGCTAATGGAGGATTAAGTATTTTCTCAAAATTTTACTAAATCTAGATGTATCAAAATTTACAATTGCATTAAAATTACTCTTATTGTCCAAAAATCCAATCAAATCCTTTATATTTTTTTGTATACAATTGAAGTCCACAATATTTGTATTGTCATAATAAATACTCTATCAATATGTCATATAATTTATTACCTAAAATATGAAATCCTAGATAACTTAGAATGATGACACAAACATAAACATATATATGAGAGTGATAGTATCACCTTCTTACACATATCATGTTAGTTATTATAGTGAATCATGTATTATTTGTTTTCCCTTTCCTTTTAATACCATCCTATCTTTTGACAATTGCATATCATTTGTCTCTTAAGTAAAATTGTAATGATTGTTTTTCTAATAACTCTATTGAGAATATTTCATGTATGCCCATTAGTTAGAAGAGAACAATGCCCCACTTCAACTTCAACTTACATGGGAAGCACAAGCAGCTAACAGCATTCCATATGGCTGCCTTAATCCTCAAAATGAAGGGTTTTTTCAGCCCTTAGATGGCATTTCCACTTTGCAAATTGGGTATTTAATTTTCCTACAACATATAAGAACAATCTAATTTATTTGTTGATCAAGATGTCACGTTAAAATGCTCATTTTGATATGTACTTGCCTATGTCTATTGCATTACATCTTGTATACAAGCATCATTAGGTGATTTTTATATCTCTACACGAAAACATTTTATATGATTTGTCTATTAGTTGCTAGATATATGTAGTGCAATAATCCAAATCTAGAT
Source organism: Lumnitzera littorea (assembly GCA_024138015.1). NCBI lineage: Eukaryota > Viridiplantae > Streptophyta > Magnoliopsida > Myrtales > Combretaceae > Lumnitzera > Lumnitzera littorea. Next base: position 50,581,299 of record JAMXBB010000004.1, on the reverse strand, counting down.
ATGTATTATGCAAAGGTATATTATAGTTTAATAAAAATTCTATCAAATTCTTGGAGTAATTTGAGGTCTTTTATATTTATTGCAAGATTGATTATGCCTTATAGGTTTTGAACAAGTCTTTTAAGTCCTATGTTTGTCTTTTTGCACCAAGTAAGAACTTCATTAGTATCTCCAATGATGTAATAATGTATAGCCTAAAACAGAAAGGACATATATGGAGTGTTAATATAAATATAAATGAATCATTTTGAAAATAAAGTACTTGATAAGAAACTTCTTATGTACTTGGTACAATATAGAGAACTTCAATAACCTATTTATGTAAAAAAAATTTAGTTGAATATTAATATAAACAAAGAAAACTTTGTATATATTCATCCCATATCTTTTTTACTATCTTTTTAATGTTAGTGTAACTATAAATTTTGGTTGAGCTTGTCTAAAGTTTGATCCTTTAATGCAATGTTGGTTTGCTCTTCTTTTTCGCATAGCAAAAATATATAAGTAGATAAAACACATATAATGCTTTCTTTTATTTATTTATTCTTATCTAATAAAGAGAATTTATCTAAAAAGTTCTTTTGTGTTGTAAGCTAAAGAAATTAGTCATATGGCATTAATTTTGTTTCCATTTTCAGATATAACCATGTCGGTCCAGATGAGGCAAATGTTGCAATGCACCAAAATATAAATGGGTTCATTCCAGGGTGGATGCCTTAAGTTTATTTTCACAAAGGATTTTGACTTGTAGTATGTACCTACTTATTGAAGTATGTCTCTACTTACTGAAGTATGTTTAGAATGTTTATTGTATGGTTTCTTTTGTAATTATGTAACGTGTAATTAATTGTTATCGTCTAAAAAAAAAAAGAACAATATTCTGATGTAAATTTGTAATGGCATGGAATGAACTTCTTCATATTAAGCAACTGCATGAAACTTTTTGATCTAGAAATTTATGGTTTACATGTACTATAATACATTCTTTTTGAATGGTTGTCGAATTTCCCACCTAATTGGTGAGTTGTCATGGTGGGTCTCATAGTAGCTTTCACTTCACGAATATGCACATAAAATCCAAAACATTAAGCAAAATTGAGGTAAGTACAATATGAACATTTCTTAGCTGTTTTGTAGCTACTTGCTTTAGTGTCCTCGTTAAAGCTAGATAATAAAGGGTATGGCAACCCATGAGAAAGATATGGAGTTTTTATCTACTTGTAAAAATTAGAAGAAAACAAGTTTTGCTTGAGCAAATTTGAGAATGTTGTAGAGTAAAAAATTCAAATGAAGTAGCTTCTTCATTTTGGATCTAAAAAGCCAAATCATCTACAATCGAGTTTGTCTCCTCCCTTAGCATAACTTCAAGCTTCTAACACCTTGTAGGGGAGTTTTTTCCATACAAATCATCATCACATTATGATAGGCCATTTTATGGTTTGAGTTACTATTCATAAGAGAAACAGTCATAGTTGAGTCAATATTAATTTCAATAGATGATGAATTTGAACTAACGGAATATGATAATTGACAAGACCCAACATGAGAGATTGGTAATTTTAGGACACAAACTTTATGAATAAGATTTTTCAAAACAATATCATCTCTTAACCGACCAGTATGCTGGATCATCTACAGTAATAATACTAATGAGTATTCACCAAGTTGAACTCCTCAAGGAAAAGGATTTGCTTAAGTACTAGATTGTAACTTACTACTATAATCTAGATGAGCCAAATCAAGAGAGATGAGTTGTAATAGGGAGTGAAAATGGGAATAAAGGCTAACAATTAACACGAATACTAAAGACATAGGCTTATGGTATGTTTTCAATGTGCTAATGAAGTGATGTCATTATGATATTAGGGATGGTTTTTACTTGAGTTTTGAGAATTCAATTGAACTCATCTTAGGTCAGGCATCTCACTCAACTATGTAGCAAAAAATCTCTTCTTGGTCTCATTTTCCTACATGATCTGCTAAACACTTAATTCCTATCACAAATTAAGTGCTCTAGTTCTAGAAATTAGGGGTTCAATCTTCTCTCAGTTTGATAATCTATCCTAATTTACTAGAATTGTATAAAGTAGTGTAAATTTAATGGGCTACAACTAATCTCCTCTCATTCTCATGGATGTAAGATTTTGTTATCAATACTCTACTAAATTTTTTACTTATGTTGGAAATTACATGACTAATCTCCTTTTAATCTCATAATCATGCAAGCCTGTTCGCTCTCAAGGGATTTACTAGAGCTAATCGCGTCCTGGTCTCATAGTTACAAGAATACCCCATTAAAAGGATCAATTTCTAGTACCTCAAGTAAATTCAAACAAGGCATGGAACATCAAAATCTCAACTAAATATATAAACCCATATCAAAACTACAACATTCCACCTATTAATCATCCACATTGACACAAACCCACAAAAACTAATTTAATTACTCATGGTATTAAAAATAACTATGAGAACATTCATTAATATTGCAGAATACTCCATGGATGAAAAAGGTAACAAGATAATAACACAAGAACAAGTAAGTTAATGAAACTAAGATGATATTACTCTTCATTCTAACTCAGATATCAAGAAATGTGCATCAAAATCTTAACAACAAGTGCTAAATAACATGAATAAGGTTAAGAAATAGTGAACATGATAATAAGTACGTAAAACTAAGCTAAAACCTCAAAAGAATGATGCAGATATATAGATCAACTCTTAAAAATACAAAAATCCTAACACCAAGCCAAAACATTTCCTTAGCTCTAAACCTTTAAACTTTGACTAAATTGAGCATAACTAAACAAAGTAGAGATGTCGTGAATTGATTAAAAAGTTTTAGAAGTACTCGTGACTTATTCAAAAGGGACTTCTTTCAAAAATAAGGTCCTAATCACTTCTTCCTGTTTTCTTTCATGTAAACTTTATAGAATGATAACATACTTGAAATTAGAGGCACAAAGCATCAAGGAAAATTGATATAATCTATTCAAAAAGAAACTATCTTGTAGGTGCACAAAATGGATAGTTTAGCATGAATTCAATTACATCATTAAAGCTTAATTAGAACTACACAACTTCAATGTCCCTATCTAACTTTCCTACACCTAACTTTATGTTTTAGAAACATTCTTAGAAAATCAGCCCATGTATGCTTGTTGGATAAAAGAGAAAAAGTTAAAATGAGGCTCCTTTGGTTTCATGGTGTGTTTAATTTTCCAATTCCCTTCTGAAATCTTTAATAGTGTCTCTTAGTTGATGGACTCAACCTTTCCTTTATTTATTTAGATGTGCTTATGCAACATCAAAGAGACATAACTAAAATGACTTTGAAATTAAATGACTCATATACTAATTAAAAAGAAAAGAAAATATAGTGGGTTGCCTCTTGCCAAGCACTTTTTTTTAAGCCTTTAGCTTGGTTTTTCTGTGTTACTTCGTGGTAGGTCCTCATACATTCTCTGGACCTCAAATCCTTCAGCTCCCTAATTCATGCTCGACTCTCCTTACTTATGAATCTTCTTTTTTCTCATACAACTACCTTTCTCAAATTCTTTTTCTTAGTCCAACTGTTATTCTCCTTCCTTTAGTTGCTGAATTCATTAATTAGCTTAGAGCATCAACTTCCTTTCTCCACTTTCTAAGATAACCACCCTTCTTTTTATATCCAATATAGCTCTAACGGTTACTAAGAACAATCTTCTAAAAACAAGGGACTAATCTTTGTCCTTCATATCCATTAGAATGAAGTCAATCGAGAAATCATAAGTCCTACACTAATAAGTATGAAGTAGAGTTCTCCTAAAGGTGCGGTCTAACCTCTATCGATGGTTCGTATATAATATGTGCTTCCCTTCATAAAACTTTCCAGTCTTAATTCTCACATAGTTTTCTCCGACATCAAGTTATATGATGCACTAGTATCCCAAAGAACTTTTAGGAAAAACTTATCTAATATGGTACATGATACAATGAATTTCCTTGGATCTTCCAATTTGCACATAAACTGGAAACCATTGGCACCCTTTTCCTTTAGCACCATGTCTACGATTTTGAGTTCATCGATATTAAGTTTCTCTTCTAATCTCACTTCATCTACTTTTCTAAATTTAGACTTCTTGAGATCCTTTTCCTTTTCTCTTTGAGAATGACCTTCTTTAGGTTCATCACTTTCTAGGTTTTCGCATTCACCAAGATCTACTTTAACTTCCTCTTCACTAGATCCTTTTCTTCACTAATTTCCATCATTCTATTTGTCTTCAAATTGTATACATCATCATCACTAAGGGCTTCTTATTCAACTTTTGCTTCTTCGAAATCTTCATCCATTCCATTATCAAGATCCCCTTTAAGTCAAGCTATTAACTTTTCCTCTAATGGCGTAAACATCTCCTTATCAATTAGTTTAACTTGTTCCTCAACAAGATCCACCAGCTTCATGTATTCACTTCTAACCACATGCTTCCTACTAAAGTATAACTCCTTTTCTCCTATACTAGCTTCCTTTCCATTTCCATTGGATGTGCCAGTTTGATCTATAGGGTTTTGCTCAACATTGCTAGGTAGTTATCCTAAGAGTCTCTTGTTCATGTTCTCATAGTACTGAACCATCCATTTATGTATAATTAGTAAAGTGGCCTCCAGTACATTCATTCTCATATCACAATTTTTTATAAAATTTCTCAACATTTGCTCAATGGATTCTCCCTTCGAATTTTTGTAAGTAAGGATGGAGATAGCGACTAGCCGTAGCCAACTTATATCCTAGGTACTTGAAAACCTTTGTTAAATCCTCCTCCTTGATTACCTCCTCACAACTAATTAGGATGGTCCCTCTAGCCTAGGTTATAAGTGTATGAGTAAGGGTTGTAATTTCTCTATCTCTGATTAAAATTCCCCATTGCATTAATTTGTTCCTCCTACCTACCTTTTAATGGGGTAAAAGGGTTTCCAACCTAATAACCTAATGTGTCTCCGAGGTTAGACACATGGAAAAGCACCATAACGAACCAAGCAACAAAGAAAATAAAGAAAAAGCTAGTAAAACCCAGGCAGCTACCAACTGGATATGATATACCAATTAATTCTATTCGGCTTACAATCCACTGGATATGACTCACCAATCTAAACTGAAGGGTCACTCGCCATTACTCCTTGATTAAATTCTAATGTTGAGGATTGATGTATGCATACAATTAATTAGGGGTTTATATACTGATCAACTCAGGTTATTTTATATGTACGAAAAGACAAAAGGGTATTCTTACAATTAGGTTACATAAAACATACTAACAAGGGTAAAAGAGACAAAGAATATTTAGTATAGAAAAGTAAAGAATCCTCTAAAATATCATGCTTGAAGACACGTGTTGATCATTTATTGGATGTTAATAATATAGTACAAGTAGACGAGAGGAATTGTTGTTAAGGGTCAACTTGATCTAGATTAGGTTAGGGGCTAATCAATCCTACTATAAACTAGTTAGCTTAGGGCCATCTACTCAGATATCTTATCATAGTATAGTTATTTGGTAAGTCTGGCACATGTGAAAGTTAGGTAGTTAGGTCGGTAAAAAAGGGTAACATAGAAGTCAGGATAGGAATTTTCATCTCAAATAAGGCTTTTAGCCAATATTCTTTGAATAAGTCTTTAGAGTCTTCTAGCTCGGCTTCATGTGATTAATCCAGGGGGTTGATTTTTGTCATCTACTTGGGGGTTAGATAAATTTTTCCTCAAATCTAAAGTGGTATATGGCTTTTCTTTTAGGACATTTGAGGGGTCTTCTACTAGTTGGTGAAGAATCAAGATAGACACATTGAAAGTGGGGGAGACACCATAGTCATCAAGTAACTCAATTTGGTAGGTGTTGCAGTTGACTTTCTTTAAGACCTTAAACAGAACATTAGCTCGAGGAGATAGCTTGCTTTGTCTCAAGTATAAGAATCATTCTTGGCTAAGGTGTTTCCATACTAAGTCTCTTGGCTAGAAAGAAACAGTTCGATGACCTTGACTACTAATCTCTTATTGTCTCTGATTGAACTTAGCGATCTTCTTAGTTATAGACTGGTGTAGCTCTCATAATTCCTAAGCTTGATCAACTCTAGATTGACTCTCTTTAGTAGCCATAAGGGTGTTGATCATATTTAGGGGAATAGTAGGATTGAGACCATAAACGGCCTCGAATGGGGGCTTCCCAATGGTGCTATGGACAGCTTGGTTGTATGTGAATTCCATAATGGGTAGATAAAGATCCTAATCCCTTAAGTTCTGTCCCATGACAACTTTAAGTAAGCTTCCTAGCATCCTATTCACCACTTCAGTCTGGCCATTAGTCTAAGGGTGGCTACTAGAGCTGAACACAAGTTTGGTTCTAAGTCTTCTCCATAGAGTCTTGTAGAAATAACTCAAGAATTTTATCTCCTGATTTGAAATACTAGTCCTTAGCAATCTATATAGTCAGACAACTTCTTGTAAAAATAAATCAGCAATATATAAAGCATTGTTAGTTTGATGGCACGAGATGAAGTGTGCCATTTTGCTAAAATGGTCCACTACAAGAAATATAAAATCTTTTCCTTTAGATGCCAAGGCAACCCTATGACAAAGTCTATGCTGAGGTCTACCTAAGGTAAGGTTGGTGTTAGTAGGGGCATGTACTCTCATAGGGCTCTCTCTTCCCCTTAGCTCACTTATACACTTCATAATGACCAACTACCTTATAAACATCCTTAGCCAAACTAAGTTAGTAAAAGTTTTTATTCAATAGATTGGTCGTCTTAGTCTCTCCAAAGTGACCAAATAATCCACCATATGAGCTTTCCTAACCAATAGCTCATGCGTAAAATAGTTTAGTATGCATAGCCTTCTTTTCTTGAAGAGATTGCCATCTTAGACATAATAGCCTCCAACAGCAACTCCATCTCTACACTGCTCTACAATTGGACTAAAATGAAGATCATGAGCATACTGCTCGATGATAAGTGAAAATCCTAATAATTTTATCTGATAAGGTATGCCAATGTTATAGAGCATTGGCGACCACATTTGCACTTCTCTTCTTGTATCGGATCACATACGAAACTCCTTCCATAAACTTCAACCACTTGGCTTATCTTATGCCAACAAATAATGTTACCAAACGGTGAGGGCTCAGAAAAGACAGTACCACTCTTTCTCATACACAGAATAGTTTAAGGCAACACCACTAAGCTTCTTGATGTGGTAAGCAACAAGTCTTCGTCCTTACATCAGGACGATGTAAGTTCTAATGCCTGATGCATCACATTCCAATTCAAAGGGTTTGTCAAAATCTGGTAGTGATAGGATAAGGGTAGAGGTAAGCTTCTCTTTGATCTTACTAAAGCTCTATTCAACTTAGTCGTTCCATTTGAACCCATCACTCTTCTTTGCTAGCTTAGTCAAGGAATCGGCTATGGTACTTAAGTTTTTAGTGAATCGCCTATAGAAAAAAGATAAGCTATGAAAACTTTGAACTTTAGTGGCATTTTTTGGCATAAGCCATTCTAATACAGCTCGGATCTTCTCCTTATATGCTTAAATTCCTTCCCTTAACACTACAAACCCAAGAAAAACCACTTCATCTTGACAGAATATACATTTCTTCAAATTCCCATATAACTTATTAGTTGGCAAAATGTCAAAAACTGCTTGGAGATGTTGAACATAGCTATTTGGGTCGGTACTGTATACTAATATATCATCAAAGTACACGTACATTAATTAATCTCATGAATGTATTCAGTGTATTAGTAAGTCCGAACAGCATAACTGACCATTCGTAGAGACCATGCTTAATCTTGAAGGCAGCCTTCCACTCATCACCTGGTATCATGTAAGTTTGGTGATAGCTACTTAGCAGATTAATTTTTGAAAATATTTTGTCACCATAGAGCTCATCTAACATGTCGTCGAGCCTTAGTATTGGGTACCTATATTTGACAGTGATTCAATTAATTGGTTGGTTGTCAATGCACATGCATCATGAACCATCCTTCTTAGGGACACATAGAGTTGATACAAGATATGGGCTCATGCTCTCCCTTATGTATCCTCGCTCTATGATCTCATCAGCTTGTCCTTTTAGCTTAATAGCCTAACTAGGATTCATTTTGTATGCAGGTTTGTTTGGTAGGGCAGCACCTGACTGTAGGTCATACAATGTCCTTTAGGTAGCTCCTTAGGAAACAAGTCAATAAACTCATCAATTAGCCTTCAGATTTCATCTAGAACATCCTTCAGATCTCTCATCTTTAGTAATCTTCTGATTAATAGAAACATGGGCTCTTTGGCCTTCTTAGCAACATAGAGCTCTCTTAGGCTTATTACTAAAGCCTTCTTCATACTAGCTCAGGTGATAAGAATCAACTCCCTAGGCCGATCACAAGAAGCCGAGCTCGAAGACTTTAAGGACTTACATGAAAAATACCGACTTTAAGCAATAGCCGAGATGGAGACTCCTATCCTGATCCAACCTCTTGTCGACTTGTTTGTCAGATCCTCACATGTGTCCAACATGGTCCTACCCAATAGTGAAGTCCTAATCTAGAAGATAGCCTAGAATTAGCCAAGCCGAGCTCCCGACCTGATCCATTGGCATCTGACATCAAGATAGTTGACCTCTTGCTAGGTTGATTGGCTCATGATCTAATCTAGATCACGTTGGCCCCTGACTGTAACACATTCTTGCTTTCACCTATGTTGTATCATATCCCCGATGTCCAATCACCAAGCGATATGTATCTTCTAACACTATGTTCTAGAATGATTCTTTCCTTTTCGTACTAACTATTCTTTGTCTCTTTTACCCATTTTAGTATGTCTTATATAACCTAGTGTAAAATACCCTTTTATCTTTCCATACATGTAAAGCAACCCTAGTGAATGGGTCTATAAAACCCCACTTTCTTATATACAAGGATCATCTAACTTTCAATACAAAATTATTCACTTGAGCAACCTTAGTGTTTTCGTTATCATTTAACTCTTATCTATTCCCTTTAGTAAGGAGTAGTAGCGAGCAACCCTTCAATTCAGACCGGTGTGTCATATCCGACAGATTGTTGGTCGAGAAAGATTAGGTGGTGTGTCATATCCATTCAGTAGTTGCCCGAACTTTGTTAGCTTTTTCTTTGTTCTTCTTGGTTTACTTCATTGTAGTGCCTCTTTGTATGTTTGACCCTAAAGATATATCAGCTTCGTTAGTATCAGAGTACGGTTCCATGAGGGAGTGTGTAAAGTTGCAGTGAAGTTTTGGCTCACCTTACTGTTAATGGCTGCTGTGTTCATTCCATAGCTACTATAGTGTGCTTGTGTGTTTGTAAGTATGGTTTCATTGGTACTTTATTCTTACTCTATTTTTCATAGTGAAAACACATTAAGTTAGTCTTTATTCTATTTGAGTATCTCTAGGTACTATTGTTGTTAATAATTTGTTAATCCATTCGGAAAGTATTATACTATGTCAGAATCAAGTATTCAAGGTATCATTGGTGACCAAAGCAGTGGTGCTCAACCTGGTCTTAGCTAGAATGGTAGTAACACCCAAGAGTCCATTGATGACAAACTTAACAGGCTTACAAACCTTATTAAGAGTCTAGTCACCGTAATGTAAGTTAATAGGCAACAATCCCAAGGTGTATAGCAATGAAACCCCTAAGATGATGCCCTTGAGAGATACTATGGCCGAGTCAATCAAACCAATCACCCAATTTGACCTCCCTGAGTTGGCGAAGCTACTAAACGAAGATTGGAGTTAGAGGAGATTGTAGAGGATGATGGGGAGTTGGATGTTGAAGGGTTTGGTGACGAAGAAGAAGTTAATTATTACTTATTGAGCCTGATTTTTCAATTTTCTATTTAAAATTGAATTCCCCATTTCCAATTAATACTAAACCCTAACTCGTTTAATATTAATCTTCGACTAAAGAAATTGGAAAATTTTGGTTTTTTATTTAGAAAAATTTTTAGAGTCGCTACCCGACCGGAGTTGAGAAAAAGGAAGAAAACCGTAATCAATTGAGTGGATTATTTACGATTTAGTTACAAGTCTTTGATTTCAATTTTAATAAAGAACCAAAAGGTTTCGAATTCGGGGGCTAACCTATTAAACCCTAACGAGTACCACCATCTATTTACCGAAATTAAGATTATTCTTCTAATTATAATATTTTAAAGAAAAAATAAATAAATAAAATCAAAAGAAAAAATAACCTAAGTTTCTACATGTTTTGTCGTCGCCCCGAAGGTGCCTATGTACCCGCTAATCAGGATTAGACGATCGTAGTTCTTTAAAAAAATTTTTAATGTGTTGATTTATTTTAATTTTTGAAAACCAATCGAATTTACGTTGCTACCAACTTAGTTTATTCAAATAAAATCTAAAAGGGCCCTAACTCTTGAATATTTTTGTTTTATAAAAAATGCTCTAACAATCCTATTTTTAAAAAGGGTCTTTTATTAGTTTCTATTTAAAGAAAAACAACTTTCTATGTGATAAATCATATCTTAAGATATGACCAATCTTAACAATCCTTAAACTAATATACACTGGTATAAGAACTAATACTAAAACTCCTAAACTAACATATACTTATATTATATATTATGTTAACTAATAAAGTATAATTAATATAATAACATATATATGTTATAAAAACCAATCTTAACGGTTCATAATCTAATGCTTATGTCTCTATCTGGATACTTACGCTTAAATAACCGTTTTACTTAAATCCTTATCTAATCTAAATAAAATTAGAAAATTAATACTAAAAAACATATCCTATTCTATCTACATATCTGTATATACCATATAAGAATACAATATAATATAATAGTTAAATAATAAAACAATAAAATAAAATAAAAAAAATTAAACCAAACTTGATTGTTGTTGAAGGATTAAGGAACGTGCTGCTCTTAAAGACCTCGTCTGATCGTCAGCAAGAGGATGAATATAGCAACGTAGATGATAATCGCACATTCGTTGGAGAATTAGTTGGTGATTATGGTATGCTGCAACAAGGTTGTTGCGCACTGATCATAGTGACGTGATGCGGAGAGCGAACTACGACATTCGTGTATGGGGGCATGGATGTTGCTACTGCTATGATCAACGTCGGTGGAGGAGTGTCTCAGTTAAGCATACGGTTTGGATGAGATGTGGGAATCGCAGACGAAGGAGAAGGTTATTTCGATGTTACTGAACGGGAGATTGCAGTGAAGTGCTATTTGGACATGGCTGTAAGAGATAGGGTGAACGAGGATGGTGTGTGCTTTTATGTCAAGCTGTGGTATATGACTATACAAGACTTGCTGCTGCGTGGATCTGCTGTAATGGTGTTCGGCGTTGGTTAATAGGGGTATAGCATTGATGCTGGGTGAAGATAATGTGTTGCTGGATGTTGGACAACGATGTGATGAATGATCTTGGATTCATGGGAGGCTATTTGTATGTGGGTTCGATGGTGTTTGGTTTATCGCATGCCTACCATGGAGAGTAGATCTATGCTGCTGTTGTGGACGTGTTATGTGAATGTAGACGTGGGACCGTGAGTGGCTGTATATGTTTTGATGTCATGTAACTATATGTATAAATGAATCGTGGTTTGGATTGTGCTCGGTGGAGTTTGTGTCAGTGTTGAATAGGGTCCACTAATCATGAACGGATAAAGGATTTTTTTTTTATTCTTTCGAAAGTGTCCTCCTTTTTATGCTGTGCGCTTTGTATTTATAAAGTTCAAATCATATCATATTGAATCGTATTCATCGTATCTAATTTAATAATTAAATTGGATTCGAATAAATTTAAATCCGTTTTAATAAAATCAAACTAGATTCAAATGTTTTTAATTAGATATGAATCCCGTTTATTTCTCTTACTCTTATAAAATGTAAAAAAACAAAAGACATAGATGCCTGGCGAGACTCGAACCTAAGACCTCAAATTAAATCCAATCCAATACTTCAATGCTTATCTGTTAGGCTGTTGGCTTGTGTCTTGATATTCAATATAATTAAATTGTATTTAAACTACCCGATTCCCTAAAATAATTTTTTGAACTCAGCTAAAACTATTTGTCCTTAAAATAATGTACTTCTTAAAAAAAAAAATCTTTTTAATTTTTCTTTTTCTCATTTTTTTTATTTTCATCATTTGTCAATTTTTATTATTTTTCTATCTTTTATTAATTTTTTTATTTTTTATTTTTATTTTATTTTATTTTTATTATTATTTTATTTTTGAATTAGGACCCTTTTTGTAAAATAAAAAAATTAGGACTATAAAGGGGCAAAAATTAGGTGTCTACATTACTGAACGTAGGGGTGAAGACGTTGAGTCCCTTGAGGGCTAAACAATGTCAAGGTACAAATCCTACCCTTTGATAGAAGTGGAGATGTAGATGAATACTTGGAGTGAGAAGAGAAGGTTGAGAAAGTATTTGAATGTTATGGTTATGAGGATGCAGTTAAGGTCCAACTTACTGCATTGGAGTTTACTAGATATACTAGCATATGGTGGAAGAATCTAAATGTAGCTAGGGTAAGATATGGAAGATGAGATGTTAAAGCTTGGGATGAGATGAAAAGGTTGTTAAGAGGCAAATTTATCCTTGAGACTTATCTACAAGATATGTTTGCAAAGTTACAGGAGTTGTGCTAAGGAATCCGATCTGTTGATGACTACGTAAGGGAGTTCTAGATGTTAATGATCCAAGCCGATGTAGAAGAGCTAAAGGCTTATATAGTATCGAGGTTCATTTTTAGGTTCAAGTATGAGATTTGTAATATCGTAGAAGTACAGAGGTTTTATAATTTGGAAAAGGCCATCAAGATAGCATTGAGGGTTGATAAGTAGAGGAGAAATGTTCTAAGCTAACTTAGGCTAATATTCTGCTAAGCCCCGGTACCACGCCGATCGATTCAAGTTGAGCTTAGGAGACCATACTAAGTCGAGGAAAAGAATGATTGACCTGACCATAGTCAAGTAGGTTAGCATGGATGAGCAGGACAACCAAGCCGAGTCGAAGTTGGCCACCCTTGAAAATGTATGAGAAAGGATAGACCTTCAGATGAAAGTCTATTAAGGTGAAATGCTTTAAATTCTTAGACTTCGAATACATGGCTACTGGGTGTTAGAACCGACATGTCATGGCGCTTTGAGGAGATGTAGTGGATAGCATTGATGAGAGTGAACCTAAGGAGGAGAAGGGTGTTTGAGAGGCAAAAGTTGAGGAGGAAGAGGAGACTTATGTCTATACCGACTAGGGAGAAGTGATGACACTAGTCTTAAGTTCCCTACCGAACCTTGAGGAGGACCAAAGGAAGTTGCACTAATGTAATTATGCAATCATTTGTGCAAAGGTTAGGTCTGCCGACCTCAAGGCATCCCTGACCTTACAGGCTGCATTAGCTTCATGATAACGGTGCTTTGCATGTGACTAAGCAAGTGACCGTACCATTTAGTGTTAGAAATGTATATAGGGATGAAGTAGTGTATGATGTCATCCCTATGAGAGCTTTACATCTAATGCTTGGATGACCTTGGTTGTTCCATCGACGTGTTACGCACGACGGCAATAAGAACACTTATGCCTTAGTTAAGGATGGAAGGAGGATAGTGTTGCAACCCTTAACCCTATCCCAAGTAAATGAAACCCATAATTTGCTCACCCAAGCTAGCAAGAAAAAGGCCCTAGTGATGAGCTATAGAGAGCTCTAATCTATTGAGAAATCTAATGAACCAATGTTCCTATTAATTAGGAGATTGATGAAGATGAGGGAGTTATAGAATGTTCCAAAAGAAATCTGAGGCTTGCTAAATGAGTTTTTTGACCTATTTCTGGAAGAACTACCTAAAGGACTACCATCCATTTGAGGCATAGAGCACTGTATTGATCTACAACCAGGTGTCGCCCTACCGAACCGACCTATGTATAGGATGAACCTTGAGCAGGCTGCTAAACTGAAAAGATAAGCGGATGAACTCATTGAGTGAGGGTATATAAAGGAGAGCATAAGCCCTTGTGCTGTACCAACTCTATTCATTCCGAAGAAGGATGGTTTATGGTGTATTTGCATCGATAGCTAAGCAATCAACTGAATTATTGTCAAGTACAGATACCCAATACTGAGGCTTAATGACATGTTGGATGAGCTTTATGGTGTGAAGATATTTTCAAAGATTGACCTGTGAAGTAGCTACCACCAAATTCGCATGAGGTGGGGCAATGAATGGAAGACTGCCTTTAAGATTAGACACGGACTCTACAAATGGTTGGTTATGCCATTTAGACTTACTAATGTACCAAGCACATTCATGAGGTTAATGAACCATGTAATGCAACCCCTAATTGCGAGATATGTAGTCGTCTACTTTGATGAAATATTGGTAAACAATGCTAGCTTGAATGACCATGTTCAACATCTTCGCAAAGTATTTTGAATTCTACAAGCTGAGAAGTTGTATGGGAATGTAAAGAAATGCATGTTCTGCCAGAAAGAGGTGATTTTCTTAGGGTTTGTAGTATTAGGGGAAGTAATCTAAGTAGATGAGGAAAAGATTCGAGAGGTTCTGGATTAGCTAATGCCAAAGAATGTTACTTAAGTCTGAAGTTTCCATAGCCTAGCTTCTTTTTATAGGGGATTTATTAAGGACTTCAACACATTAGTTGCCCCATTGACCAATTGATAAGGAAAAATGAAGGGTTCAAGTAGAACGATCGAGTTGAGTGAAGCTTCAAGTAGATCAAGGAGAAGCTCACCTCGACACCTATCCTTTCACTACCAGATTTTGACAAGCCCTTCAAACTGGAGTGTGATGCATCGGGAGTTGGAATTGGTGCTATCCTGATGCAAGAACGATGACTTGTCACTTACCATAGTTAGAAACTAAGTGGCCTAACCCTGAACTATTCCATGTACAAGAAGGAGATGTACTCCCTTTTCCAAGCCCTTACTATTTGGCAACATTATTTGCTATTACGAGAGTTTATTATTTATATAGACCATGAGTCTCTAAAACATCTAGGGAGTCAGAACAAGCTCTTAAAGAGGCAAGCCAAGTGGTTGGAGTTAATGAAGAGTTTCTTATACGTTATCTGGTACAAGAAGGGAAGTGTAAATGTGGTTGCCAACGTTCTGTCACTACAACAAACCTTGCTAACCACTTTGCAGACAAAATTATTAGGATTCTCACCAATTATAGAGCAATATGCTCATGATTCTCATTTCAGCCCTATCATAGAACAATGCAAGGATGAAATTGCTGTCAAAGGATATTATCTCAAGGATGGCTATCTATTCAAGGACCGTAGGCTATGTATTCCATACTGCTCTACATGTGAACTATTGGTTCGAAATTCTCATAGCGGTGGAGTTTCAGGCCATTTTAAGGAGGTCAAGATAGCCAATTTATTGAAAAAGAATTTTTACTGGCCGAGTTTGGCTAAGGATGTCTATAAGGTAGTTAGTTGTTGTGAAGTATGTAAGCATGATAAGGGGAAGAGAGAGCCTCATAGAGAGTATATGCCTCTACCGACACCTACCATACCATGGGACGACCACAATATGGACTTTGTCTTAGGATTGCCTCGAACATCTAGAGGAAAGATTCTATTTTTATTATAGTGGACCATTTCAGTAAGATGTTGCACTTCATTTCGTACCATTGGACTAACGATGCTTTATATATTGCTGATTTGTTTTTACAGGAGGTTGTATGACTACATAGAGTACCGAAGACTATTGTCTTAGATTGGGACATGAAATTTTTGAGCTATTTTTGGAGGACTCTTTAGAGGAGACTTGGGACTAAACTAATGTTCAGCTCCAGTAGCTACCCTCAAACTGATGGCCAGATTGAAGTGGTGAATAGGACACTAGGTAATCTACTTAGAGCTATTATAAGGAAAAACCTGAGGGATTGGGATCTATGCCTACCAGTTGTGGAGTTCACATACAACTAAATTGTCTACAGCATTATAGGGAAGACCCTATTCGAAGTCATCTATGGCCTTAACCCAACCATTCCCTTGGACATGATCAATACCCTAGCAGCTACTGAAAAGAGTCAATCTAGAGTTGATCGAGCCAGAGAATTACATGAACTACACTAATCCATAACAAAAAAGATTGCTAAATTCAATTAGAGACAGCAAGAGATTGGTAGTTGAGGCTATCGAATTGTTTCTTTCCAACTAAGAGACTTAGTAAGGATTCACCTTAGCTAAGAGTGATTCCCACACTTAAGACAAAGCAAACTATCTCCTCGAGCTGACGACCCATTCAAGGTCCTAAAGAAGATCAATCACAATGCCTACTAGATTGAGTTGCCTGATGACTATGGTGTTTCCTTTACCTTCAATGTATTCGATTTGATTCCCCATTAACCAATACAAGAAGACCCTGTGAGCGCCATAAAAGAACAAGTAGAAACTGCTTCAAATTTGAGGATAAATATTTTTGACTCCCAAGCAAATGATAGGAATCAACCCCCTAGGCCGATCACAAGAAGCCAATCTTGAAGACTTCAAGGACTTGTACGAAAAATACTGACTCTAAGCTATAGTTGAGATGGGGACTCCTATCCTAATCTGACCTCCTATTGACTTATCTATTAGATCCTTATGTGTATCCAACATGCTCCTACCTAACAGTGAAGTCTTAATCTAGAAGATAGCCTAGAACTAGCCAAGCCGAGCTCCCGACTTAATCCATTAGCGTTTGACTTCAAGACAACTGACCTTTTACTAGACTGATTAGCTTACAACTTGATCCAGATCAGGTCGGCCCTTAATTGTAACGCATTCCTGCTTTTGCCTATGTTGTATCATATCCCTGATGTCCAGCCACCAAGAAACACATGTCTTCTGACACAATGTTTTAGAATTATTATTTCCTTTCCATATTAAATATTCTTTGTCTTTTTTACCCCTTTTAGTATGTCTTATGTAACCTAGTGTAGAATACCCTTTTATCTTTTCATACATATAAAGCAACCCTAGTGAAGAGGTATATAAACCCCTACTTTCTTGTACACGAGGATCATCTAACTTTCAATATAGGATTGTTCACTTGAGTAACCTTAGTGTTCTCATTATCATTCAACTCTTAACTATTCCCTTTAGTAAGGAGTAGCGGTGAGTAACCCTTCAACTTGGACTGATGTGTCATATTTGATGGATTGTTAGTTGAATAGGATTGGGTAGTGTGTCATATCTATTCGGTAGCTACTCAGACTTTGCTAACTTTTTCTTTATTCTTTTCTATTCGCTTCGTTGTATTACCTCTTCGTATGTCCAACCTTAGAGACACATCATTGGATGAGTTGATTATGGGTCTCATTTACTTAGGATGAAGTCATGGGCTATAGTACAATCTTCTTTCCATTCTTAACAAAGGCATAGGTGTTCTTATATCCGTCATGAGTAACTCATCAATCAAATAACTAAGGTCTTCCAAGTAATAGATGTAAAACTCTCATGGGGACGACATTGCACACTACCTCATCCTTGTAGATGTTTCCAACACTAAATGGTATAGTTACTTGTTTAGTTACGTATAAAGTACCCTTATCATGAAGCTATTGCAGCCTATAAGGTTAGGGATGCTTTGAGGTCAGTAGACCTAACCTTTACACAAAGGATTGTGCAACTATGTTGGTACAACTTCTATCGTCTATTATGATGGTGTATAATTGTCCTTTGATGGTACATTTAGTATGGAACAAATTTTCTCTCTGATCTTCCTCAAAGTTCGATAAGGAACTCAATATTCATTTCAGGACTAAGGTTATTTCTTCTCTTTGGTTAGCATAGATACAGGTCTCCTCTTTCTCTTCAATTTCATCTTTTCTAACATCCTTCTCCTCTATGGACTTACTCTTGTCGGTGCTATCCATTATATCTCCTTGGAGCACCATGACATGTTGGTTCAAACACTTAGGAGCCATATGTCTAATGCCTAAGCATTTAAAGTACTTCACCTTACTTCTCTTCTATTTAGAGGTCTGTCCACTCTCATATATTCTCAAGGTCGGCTTAGCCTTAGTTTGACTCGACTGTCTTACTCGGCCTCACTAACTTGCTCGACTATCGACAAGTTAGTTATTCCTTTCCTCAATTCGATATGGCTTGCTCAGCTCAACTTGAATAGGTTGATGCGAAACAAGGGTTTAGGAGAATGTTAACTTAAGTAAGCTTGGAGCACTTCTCTTATACTTTTTGGCCCTCTATGCTATCTTAATCGCCTCTTTCAAAGTGTAAAACCTCTACACTTTCACAATGTTGCGAATCTCATATTTGAGCCTAAAAATGAACCTCGATACTGTACAGGCCTTTGGTTCTTCTACGTTAACTCAAATCATAAACATCTAGAACTCTCTCATATAGTCATCAATAGATCGGCCTCTTTGGCAAAGTTCCTACAACTTTGCAAATGTATCTTGTAAGTAGGTTTATGGTACGATTCTACCCCTTAACAACCTTTTCATCTCATCCTAAGTCCTTACTCTTTGTCTTCCATCCCTTTCTCTAGTAGCTTCGCTCTTAAGGCAAAGGTTCTTATTAAAGAAACGAAGTGATAACACAATAATATACTTACTATGATCAGTAATTAGTGAGCGTGGCATACATAGCGAGTCGGGTAGAGCTTCAATTCATAATTTTTGTTTACCTTAAGCCGTGAGTCATCAGTTCAAG
Organism: Lumnitzera littorea; assembly: GCA_024138015.1. Lineage (NCBI taxonomy): Eukaryota > Viridiplantae > Streptophyta > Magnoliopsida > Myrtales > Combretaceae > Lumnitzera > Lumnitzera littorea. Next base: position 50,562,573 of record JAMXBB010000004.1, on the reverse strand, counting down.
AATGTGGTATAGAGAAGGAGAAGGACTCTGCTAATATACTATGGGAAGTTTCGCTCACTAAGCTATATGCTTAACACATTTACTTTGATGTAGGTAAGGATGTGCTCTAAAGGAGAAAATAAATTCTCTATTGCCATCCTGAATCCACTTATTTAGACTCGTGCAATCCAATTCTTTCAATAGTAGAGCAGTAGTTACATCCTATCTTTTATCTCCTCCTTGTTCAGTCAGCAATCTAGTAGCATTCTCTCCTAGATCAGAGAGTTTCATTGATGACAAAAAAAGAGCTTTCCTCAAACGATTGGAAAGCATTCAAAATTTTCTACCACATTGTGGCATACCCAATAAACTCCAATGCAGTAAGTTAAACCTTGATAGCATTTGTATACCTATAACAGTCAAACACCTTCTTGACATTCTCTTCCCACTCCAAATATTCATCTACATCTCCACTTCCATTGAAGGGTAGGATTTAGACCTTGACATTATCTAGTCCTTAAGGTGCTTGGCATCCTCATTCCTATGCTTAGTAATAATTAGCCTCTTCTTCTTCCTTACTGTACTCCTCGACATCTATATCCTTATCATCTTCTTCGATCTCCCCAAACTCTAGTCAGCGTTTAGCTACTCGATTTGCAACTCTTCTAGCTCAAAGGGGATAAACTAGGTGATTAGCTTGGTCACCTTGGCTATACTATCTCTTAGGAGTATTTTCTGGTAGGTTATGGTATTGTACTCCTTAGAGTTATTGTCTGTTAATTTGCATCGTGATGATTAGGCTCTTAATGAGATTAGTGAACTTGTCAAGCTTATCATCAGCTGACCTTGGAGTGTTACCACCATTATGATTATGACCAGTTTGAGCACTACTACTCTAGTCACCAAAAATACCTTGAACACTTGAATCTGACGTGGTACAATACTTCTCGAATAAATTAACAACACAATACACTGAAGATATTGCTTACTACCTACAACTTCAATTAACACACTAACAACTTCAACACTCAATAATCACTTGAACATGACATAAACAAAACTTGCTCTATTTTCGTGGCGAATTAACAAAGTAGGAACAAAGTAATATAAAACTTCTCTTACTAACAAAATATCCTCTACTACATAGCTCACAACTCCAAACTTACACTGCAGTAGCTATGGAAGGAACACATTGGTCACTAACAGCAAAACGAGCCAAAACTTCATTGCAACCTTATATACTCCCTCTTAGAACCATGCTAAGATACCAGCAAAGCTGATGTATCTTCGAGGTTGGACATATGGAAAAACACCATAATGAAGCAAATAGAAAAGAAAACAAAAAAGCTAGCGAAGCTTAAGGAGCTACCAATTGAATATGATACACGAATTGATCTAACCTGTCCTACAATTTGCTGGATATGACTTACTAGTCCAAGTTGAAGGTTCACTGGTCACTACTCCTTATTAAATGGAATAGATAAGAGTTAAAGGGTAATGAGAACACTAGAGTTGCTCAAATGAAACTTGATTAAATTTTAATTTTGAGGATTGATGTTTGCATATAATTAAGTGAGGCTTTATATACCCATCCATTAAGGTTACTTTACATGTATAAAAAGACAAAAGGATATTCTTACAATTAGGTTACATAAAATATATTAAAAAAGGTAAAAGAGATAAAGAATATTTAGTACAGAAAAGTAAAGAATCTTCTAGAATATTGTGCTAGAAGATACGTGTGGATTAGTAGCTAGATGTCAATATTATAGTACAAGTGGACAAGAAGAATTGTAGTTATGAGTGACCAACTTGATTAGGATTAAGTTGGGGCCTAATTAGTCCTGCTGTATAGTAGTCATTGTGGGTTAGGGTCAAGCGTTTTTGGTCGGCTTGAGAGTTTTGCTCAGATACCTTGTCATAATACAGTTGTTCAGCAGGTTTGGCGCATATGAAAGCTAGATAGTCAAGTCGGCAGAAAAGGGGAATATAGAGGTCGATATAGGAATTTTCATCTCGGATAGGGCTTCTAGCCAATATTCTCTGAGTGAGCCCTTGGAGTCATCTAGCTCGACTTTGTGTAATTGATCCAGGGGGTTGGCTCCTATCGTAACTTGTGTTCACATGCTATAGTCTACCACGTGCATTACAATATTCATAAGGTTGCTTGCAATTGCTAAGGTAATGATTTGGTTAGCTTTTTTTATTTAAGCAAGCTGGGTGGTAAGTGGGGCAACTTTCTCTCTAAGTCGACTAAATTCTTCTTTGGCACTTACATTTGTTACCTTCCTTGGTTGAGCTCTCTCAAAATGCCAATCATGAGCATGTGATGCCATCTGTTCAAACATTTCATACACCTCTTCAACACTTTTGTTCATTATACTTCCTCTAATAGTGGCATTAACCATCCTCCTTAATTGGCTTCCTAAACCATTGTCTCCACGTGGGTACACCATGATGGGGACATTTCCTTTACAAGCTTGGACCATCCACTTATGGCTATCCTTATCAATCCTTAGATTGATTCATATCATCTTGATATCAGAGAGAAGGTTTCATTTGGATAAGTTATATTTAAACTTTCTTATGGGTGGTGATTGTTGTGGTAGTATGTTGTAGTTGCTTAGAAGCTAGCTATAAGGGTTGGAGTAAGTAGAAGATGTAGTGGTTCATTTTGGTTATATACTCTATTGTGCCTTATTTCGAGTATACAAAAATAGAGTAAGTTTTAGTTGTGTTGGATGATCTTTAGAAGTAGCTATTGTGTTTGTGAGGTAATTGAACTTTTGCATGAGGAAGTTTTTGAGTGTGTATTGTTTAGCTTAAAGGAATAGTGCCTATTGTTTCTTATATTCTAAGTTTGAAACAAAAATTTGTCAAAGAAAATGACGGATTCGCATGTTAATGTTGATGTTGGGGATGACAATAGTAATGTTGTCCACCATGGTCGATAGCCTTAAAGCACCCCTAAGAGTATAGACGAACAACTTGATGAGGTGGCTAACCTCATAATTGACTTGGCTAGAGCTATTTATGCTATGGCTTATTAACCTGCTGAGGTTATGTAGAACATCCTACAGGCTGCTTGACTTACTAAGGGATAGAACCTAGGTTAACAAATTCGAGGTGGAAGAGTGGGGAGAAGGATTGACTTGGGAAATATGGATGATGAAGGAGAAGAAGAGTATGAAGAAGAAGAGGAGAGACCTTGAGCACCTCAAACTACCGACCATGTGAAGCTTCAGATCCCAAGCTTCAATGGTTCTGGCAATGCAGATGACTATTTGGAATGAGAGGAAAAGGTTGAATGTCAGGACCCTAAAGAAGGCCTAATAGGATTACCTAAAATTTCCGTAACATGTGTGTACCCATAATATGAAAACCGCCTTGCAAGTCAGAGATTGCAATACTTTAAATGATTAATCACTAAGGTTACTGGTTTTTAAGTAATTAATTTATTGTAGAATATAGATATAAATAACTATGGGTGTCCAATATCTCATAGTTCCTCAGAATCGCAGAGAATCGGTATCTCCTACTAAATAATAGGACATGATATGCCAACATTATAAAACTATAAGAAGAATTAAATTATATTAAATTCTAACATGTGAATATTTTCTACAAAGAGTGTTTATGTATCACCTATAAAGATCTCAACTAAATCTAACACTAATGTAGATATCTTTATCTCGCACTCAGCACTCGAGACTTATCCCAATCTCATTGTGTGTAGACCTACAAAAGAAAGACTATTGGGGAATAAGCTATAAGAGCTTAGTGAGCTATCCTTCGTACCATACTGGCAAATAAGTTATCAAATAAATTATTACAACCATATGAATGCATGTACACGCAGAATGCCAAACAATATATGCAGTTGATCGGTATAGTATATAATATTAGATTTTAATGCCCTCCAAGATAAGGGTTGGAGATTCATCGGCACCAATCACGACCGGGCTCTAGCACCTGAGTTTTTTTACTCATAACTTTGAATTCCGTATTTCACAAAAATACATTTCCATTTCCAAAAATCCAGTAGCTTACAAAGTCCCAGGCCTAACGGTGAGGTGGCCCTCGCAGTCCACACTCACACCCTATAGCGGAGATCTCTAGACTTGACCCTCAACCATATGGTTGGCATCTCCATCGCCTAGTAAGCCCGTAGGTTTAGGTAAGATCATGTTGTACGAGTGCACCGTACAGAAACACATTAATATATATAAACAACCCCTGCAAGGCCTCTCTTTATCTTCGCATGAAGTGACAGTCGGAATAAGTAATGTGATGCATGAATAATGCATGACCCTTTTAATTTAAGATAAGCTAAACATAATTAGGTCAAATTATGAGGCAATCAATCAATATCAGCAAACCATCCAAATCATACCATCAAATCATCAATTATCGTATTTAATAATATTTCTAACAATACTCAATCAATATCAAGCATATGCATATCCTGAAACCCCATGCATCAAGTTATTGATATTCAATTTAGGTGCACTAACTACAAGCATAAATAAGTATAGAGTCATCCGGAATACTCACTTGACTATGACGATTCGCTCTAGTCATAATAATTGATCGGAAGGTCCTTGCCCTCGTGAGGATCACCTGATCATTACGAGATAATAGGGATAATAAGTAGTTGACTCAACTAATGGTTCTAAATATCTATCTACCTAATTTTACTTAGATTACTATCAGCCTTTATTCAATTAAACCTAATTGCTAATCGTATGCAACTTTTTCATTCTATTTTCAACATTTACGAATTTATAGTCGTTTTTCATCGTTTTCGGATGCATGTTCACACGGTGATGTCCGTTTTGGACGTTAAGACCCGTATTTTACAATATGGACTAAATTTATTGAAATTTTTAATTATGAAAACTTAAGGACTTTTATTACTTATATTTATATCTTTTGTTTATACTTAATGATTTAGTTAATCCTTAAATTCTTATACCTAGAGGATTTTACTTTACCATTACTAATTCATATACTTAATTAAGTATAATCCAATTTAGAATGTGTATTAGGGTTTACTAATTTAGGTATCTAATTATATATACTCTTCTTATTTTCTCATTTTCTAAACCTATGCTAATGTCATCGCTCACATCATCATTCGCTTATGTCATTGCTTATGTCATGGCTTATGTCATCATGTGCTTATCTCGTCATTTACTTCAACATTTGATTACATAAGCCTCACCTCATGCTTATGTCATATGTACATGTTTTATATACATTTCACTTCTTCCTTTATGCTTATGTACATATATCTTATACATATATATACTTATACCTATACTTAGACTTATACCATATTTATACGTGTATACATACTCATATACCTGTATGGTTAGATACGTATTTTTATACAAAATTTCGTATGCCTAATCTTTTCCTTAAGAAAAGCTTCCTAATTCCATTCTTTTGTGTTTTTAAGTGTGTAATTAGTGTAGTATAAGTAGGTATAGTTAGGTCTTGTCCTAATTTAGGTTATGTACATGGTTAATACTCATGTACAAAGGTTCTCATACAAGTATTCCTTTGTTATTTCTTTATGTACACATACCTAAGAGCACATACATATGTATTTCTTCCCTCTCCTTCATGGTTCCTCACTTTCTACACTTAAAAATGAGAACTTTATGCCCTCCTCTTCAAGATCATAATTAACACAAGTCTACTTCTCTAATCTACCTAATCACCTAACTAATGAAGAATATAAAACAACATAAAGTAACTTAGATACATACCTTTGCTTATGTTGGAATTAAGGAGACAAAAAGTAAAGTGATGAAAGTGAAAGAAGAAGAAGAAGCTCACTGTAATGGAGGGAGATTTTTGGTTTGTTTCTTTTGTTTTGTTGTCATAATGGAAGAAAGCAAATGGTGGGGTCTAGAAGAGGAAGATGTGGACGACAACTAAAGAAGGGAAGGGAAAAAGAAAAACCAAAAGAAAAGGAAAGAAAAGCCATCATTATAAGATTAGATATTTTCTTTATCTCTTAATGTCTTTTGTTAACTTTTCAAATTGTTGACTTTAGTCAACATGTATTGACTTGGTCAACCTTTTGACCTTGGTCAACATTTGTTGACTTGGTCAACTTTCCTTAAGCATGTGTAATTTTGTATACATAATGTAGTAATTAAGGGAAAAATTAAGGAAATGAAGTATTTGGTGACTTGATTAGTAAGAGTAGATGATGAGGTCTTACTTTAAGTATTTATAACCTATAAACATCATTTGGTAAACTACTTCGTGTAATTAGTATAAAAAATACTAGTTAGGGTATTAAGGTTTACTACATTTGACTTAATCTTTAACTATATCTCTAACTCTATGTAATACTATCTTAATCATATACTTAAGAGATAAATATAATCTATGATTCATTATCTTAGTTTCTAAAGGATTACTCGAGGATTCAAAACCTATATGCATGAATGAAAGTCGTCTTTAATCTTTTTCTAATGATTTGGCAAAATATGAGAATTATATTATCAATTTAGAGTTTTAGGGTATATTATGATGAATTAATATGAGAATTATATTGTCAAACCTATATGCACATATGTCTTTAAGGTTATCATTTTAGGGTTTTTATCACTTTTCAATAAAATCTTTAGTGTTTACATACATTTAGGGTAGAAAAGTTTCTTACGCGATTGATTAATTCTTTTAGGGTTTTCACTTTTATTAGCCTTATCGACTTCTAAATTATCTAACATACTCGAGTCTATTTCAAAAGCTAGATCGAAAATTTTAGGGGTTTACATTGAATGTATCTTTGATTATTATTAGTATGAGGATCGTTAGAAGGTGAAGGTTGCTGTTGTCAAATTGTTTGTATATGCTGCACTATGGTGGAAGAACTTCCAAACTATGAAGAGATGAGAAAGATACAGAAAAGTCAACACTTAGCTAGAGATGAAAAGGAATCTCATAAATAAATTTGTATTAGACACCTATCTACAAGATACTTTTGCTAGACTTTAGGGGCTACAATAAGGGAGCTGAACTATTAATGAATATATATGAAAGTTCTAGATACTTATGATCTGATGTGAAGTGGATAAGCCATTAGCTTGAATAGGATCCAGATTTCTTACTAGGTTAAGAAGCAAGATTAGAGATATTATGGTACTACAGAAGTTCACTAAGTTAGATGAATCTATACGAACAGCTCAATGAGTGGAGCAATAGAAGAGTAGAATACTGACCTGACCTCTAATGAGTCGACTTGTTCAAGGAAGTTACCAAGCACAATCAAGTGTCAAGTCGACCAAAAGGGTAGATGTTAGGGTTGAATGGAAGGGTAGACTTAATGGTGATGTGCCAATAAGAACATATGAGAAGGGATAATGATTTGGATGAAAGACGACTCAGATCTAGTGCCTTAAATGCCAAAGGTTTGGGCACATGGGTACTCAGTGTCTAAACTGAAGGAACCATGATTATCAAGGGAAATGTCTTGAAAATTGAAGTCGATAGCACAGATGAGGAACCGAAGGAGGAGAAAGAAGTCGAAGGTAAGGTTGATGTTAATACCGAATTAATTGAGGAAGATGTGTTTGTAGAGGACTTGGATAAGTTAACTCTGGTTGTCTGACATATCATGAGTTTGGAACCCTCTACCTAAGAGGAGCAAAGAGAGAACTTGTTCTACATCACTTGCAAAGTAAATGATCAGGTGTATACACTCATAGTGGATAGTGGGAGCTATACCAATGTGGCATCTATTAACTTAATTAGGAAACTCAAGTTACTAACCATTCCACATCCAAAGCCATATAAGTTACATTAGTTAAACAGGAAGGGAGCATTACATGTCACTAAGCAAGTGTTGTTGTCGATCTTAATTGGAAACTATTTCAATAAAATTATTTTTTATGTGCTACCCATGTGTACATCTCACATGTTGTTACGTCGACCTTGGCTTTTTGATCAAAAGGTTATTCATGGTGGTTACAGGAATACATATGTATTTAAGAAGGATAAGAGGAAGGTTACATTAAACCCTAAGACACCGAGTCAAGTTAGCAAGCTACAATCCAAACTTGCTCAAGGATTAAAGAAGGCTATGGTATTAAGTAGAGTCAAACTCTGAGAAGCTATTAAGGCCGATGTGCCAACCCATCTATTAATTCAGTGACTACTAAGATTATAGGAGTAAGGTAAACTACCCTTAAAACTCAAAAAGCTATTGGAAGAGTATACTAACTTGTTTCTTAAATAGTTGCCTAAGGGATTATCCCTTTTCAGAGGCATCGAACACTACATTGACTTAAGACCCGGTGCTACGCTGATGAATAAACCAGCTTATCAAATAAACCTTGAACAAGTTGTTGAACTTCATAGACAAGTCAATGAACTATTGACAAAGGGATATGTGAGGTGGAGTCTTAGCCCCTATGTTGTACCTGCATTACTTGTGCTAAAGAAGGATGGAACTTGACTTTTGTACATAGATAGCAAAGCTATCAACAAGATCACAATAAAGTACCGGTACCCTATCTCGAGGCTAGACAATATGTTGGATGAATTGAGTAGTGCAAGGGTATTCAACGAGATTGATTTGAAATTTGGATATCACCAAATTCGATTAAGGTAAGGGGATGAATGGAAGACTGCTTTTAAGACCTAACATGGCTTGTACGAGTGGATGGCCATGCCTTTTGAAGTATCAGATGCCCTAAGCACTTTCATAAGGTTGATGAATTACATTTTGAAAGATTTGAGAGAGAAGTTTGCTATCATCTACTTTGATGACATCCTTATCTATAGTGTCGACCTGACAATGCACACTGAACATCTCAAAGCTATTTTCAATGTCCTCTGAGCAGAGAGATTATTTAGAAACTTAAAGAAATGTTGTTTTTATTAGGAAGAAGTGGTCTTCCTAGGTTACATAGTTGGTGAAAAGGGATTGAGAGTAAATGAAGAGAAGGTTTGAGCCATTGTTGAATGGCCAACCCTAACTTCATTTGCTAAAGTAAGAAGGTTCTATGGAATGGTATCATTCTACCGATGCTTTATCTAAGGATTTAGTACCATAGTAGCACCTTTGTCTAAGCTTACAAAGAAGAATATGGAGTTCAAGTGGGAAGAGAAAGAGGATAAGAGTTATATAGAGATAAAAGTAAGGTTAATCTCTACCCTAGTCTTAGCTTTGCTAGACTTTGATATAGTATTCAAGCTTAAATGTGATGCATCAAGAGTCGGCACTGGAGCTATGTTGATGCAAGAAGGCCGACTTATCACTTATCATAGTGAGAAGCTTAAAGGAGCACAATTAAACTACTTTGTTTATGATAAGGAACTTTTCGCTCTAATCCGAGCTCTTCATATGTAGCAACATTATTTTTTGCTAAAGGAATTTGTCATATACATAGATCATGAGTCCTTGAGTTATTTATAGAGCCAATCTAAGCTTTCCAAATGCCAAGCCTGATGGATTGAATTTTTAGAGGGATTTAACTTCATCATCAAATACAAGAAGGGCAAGAACAATGTAGTTGCTAATGCTCTATCAAGAAGATATGTTATTCTCATTGAGTTGCAAACTAGATTGTTAGGGTTTGTAAGCATTAAAGGATAGTATTAGAATGATTCTTATTTTGGCTCTATATATAAGCACTGTAGAGAAGGAAGAACGTTGGATGAGTATCATATGGAGGATGGATAACTGTTTTGAGGTGGTAAATTATGTATACCGACTTGTTCAATCAGAGAGCTGCTAGTGAGAGAAGCCCACAGTGGAGGACTTTTTGGACAATTTGGAGGGTGGAGAATGTATCAACTACTGAATGACTGGTTCTTCTAGCCTAGAATGAGACGTGATGTGCATCGTGTGATAGAGGGATGCACCATTTGCAAGAAAGCAAAAGGTTGAATAAAGCAAGTGAAAGTAATGCCTCTAACAGTTTTGACCAAACCATGGGCTAACTTAAGTATGGATTTTATCCTTGAAGTACCTTGAATTGTTCAAGGCAAAGATTCTATCATGGTTATCATGGATAGGTTCAACAAACTGGTACATTTTGTACCCTATACCAAGACCAATGATGCCTCAACTATTGCTTCTTTATTTTTGCAAGAAGTAGTTCACTTGCACGAAGTATTAAGGAGCGTAGTGTTGAATCAAGACCCAAAATTTCTAAGTCTGTTCTAGAGAGCCCTCTAGCATCGAATGGGAACCAAACTATGGTTCAGCACGTCTTGCCATCCTTAAACTAATAGCTAGATAGAAGTGGTCAACAATACCCTAAAATCGCTATTTGAGCTACAGTGGGGAAGAACATAACCGATTAGGATGTCTTCCTACTTGTGGTTAAATCTCCTTACAATAAGGTAGTACATGCTACCATTAAGCATGCTCCATTTGAAGTCATCTATGGTTTCAATCCCGAACTACCCCTCGATTACACCCCCATGCTGTTCATTGATTAGGAAGATCTAAATGTAAGAACCAAAGCCTAATCCATCCAATAGACCTATTAACAAGTTGCCTAATAGATTGATAGAGCCACTAGAAATCTAAAGGAGAAAGGCAAAGGAAGAAAGGTCAAGTAGTTTCAACCTAGAGACCAAGTGTACCTAAGTATGGAAAGATTCCCTAATAAAAAGAAGAACAAACTATCTGCTAGAGTTGAAGGATGATTCAGAATACTCTAGAAGATCAATGATAATGCATACCAACTAAAGATTTATAAGACTTAAAAGTGTCAGACGTATTTAATGTTGCTAACCTTAGCCCTTAATAACCTGAGGGGAACTTGGACAAGGATTAGTTGGATATGATCCTAAATCCTAATCAGCCCAATGGGGATGATAAGAATTAGACCACCAAACCCTTGACTTGAGCTCGAGCTTAAGGATTGGAAAGTATAGCCAAGTGAATTCTTTTCTTATGAACCACCACTGAGGAATCTTAACTATTGTAATCTACCGACCTAATTCTCTAGCTGAGCTAAAGCCTTGCATACTCATTGATTGTCTCTAGCTACTAACTAAAGCTACACTTAAACAACAACTCGATCCATCCGACCTCCCATCTAACTGATCTAAATCCAAATCGAATCGATTATGCTAGAGTTGAATTCAACTTAGAAGAATTATTTACTCAACTTGACACAGCTAACCTACTACTTCTACCTAGTACCTCGGCTCAACAATCACCAACCTAAACATATAAATTATCTTTTTTGTTTTTCCACCAAAGAGTTGCCTATCCATAGGGAGCCCTGTGTTTGACAAAACATATAACAGAATCCTCCATACAAAGTATCGATTTTTGTTGTATTTTCAATTGTACACTTTATCATTCCTTATGCTTTACTTCTTTTGGATATTACCTTTTTATTCTTTTCCATTTTGGCTAAGATGCCCTAATATTTCATATATAAATATCTAATTCTAATGTAGCAGTAATATACATCATCATACTTCAAAATATCGAATACACTTCCTTTTGTAAACATCGCTTGTTTGCTTACTTTACTCTTATACTAACCATTAAGTAAGGCCCAGTGACAAGTAACCTTATCGAGTCAGCTTGTACGTCATATCGAGTTGAGTCATAAGTCTTCAAAAGTTCCCCGGTATATCATATCCTTAAAGCTGTTTGAGGGTTTGCTTGTTTTACTTTCTTTATTGTTAGCACGAATTTCCATAACCTTTTCAAGCTTTTTGCAAGCTTAGACCCACTCCTTATAACTATCCTTGTTAGTCCTTGGACTTGTTCGTATCAAAAGAGGAGCAACTTCATTCAAATTTGGGACATAGTATTCCCATAAAGCTTGATTATTACCATTTCCATTACCTTCATGTTCATTATTTCCATTCCAATTAATCCCATTTTCATCTCCTCCATTAAAGGGTCGATACTGATTTTCCATTTGTCTTAACTCCTCTCTCCTCCTTTCTCTAATCCCATAGTGAAATGTCAGGTATACTTCAATGCCAAATTCCTCTACTAATTCTCTCATTCCTCTTCACATACAAATCAATAATTCTTAACTCTTCTACTTGTTAATCGAATAAAACCTCCAAACTACAACCTGCAAAATATCAATGCAAAAATATAAATGACACTCTTCCTAACTAGGCATTAGTTGGCTAAGGGAAAATTCAATACTTATCCAACGAATCCAATGGTAAAGTTCTAAACTTTATCTTCAAATCAACTCAAATTAATAAGAGAATAGCAAAATCAACTTAATTGAATAGGAAAGTAAATAATGGCTAGAACTTCGACAACTAAACTACTCAAAATTAATAGAATTTACACTAAGCCACAAATTAAGACTAACAATTATGACTACAATGGTCCCTAGGCTTAAAGTCTTCAGTTTATTTGATATTAGCACAATTGCCTTTTCATCAGCAACAGCATTGAAAATTGATGAGAGGTGACATGAGACACTAATAATTTTAGGAAATAAATTTTATAAATATGAGTTTCTAAAATAGTTTCGTCTCTTAACAGACTAATATATCAAATCATCTATAGTAATAATATTTGTGAGTAATCACCAAATATAATTCCTTAGGGAAAGGGATTTAGCTAAGTATCAGATTCTAACCTACTACTTTAATCTAAACAAGTCAAATAAGGAGTGATGAGCTGTAATTAGGAGTGAAAACAAGGACAACGGTTAACAATTAACATGAATACTAAAGACGTAGGCTCATGACATATTTCTAATGTGGTGATGAAGTTATGCCATTATGATATTAGGGATGTTTTTTACTTAGGTTTTAATGAAATTCGCTTGAGCTCAATCTTGGGTCTGACATCTCACTTAGCTATGTAGTGAAAAATCTCCTATCGATCTCATTCTCCTACTTGATCAACTAAACACTCAATTCCTATCACAAATTAAGTCTTAGTTCAAGAAATTAGAGGCCATTATCCTCTCGATCTCATAACTATCCTAATTTACTAAAACCACATAAAGTAGTGTAAATTCAACTAGTTACACTTAATCTCCACTCGGTCTTATAGATGTAAGGTTCCATTATCAATACTCTATAAACTTGTTGACTCATGGTGGAAATTACATGACTAATCTCCTCTCGGTCTCATTATCATGCAAGCTCATTCACTCTCAAGAGATTTTCTAGAACTAATCTCCTCTCAGTCTCATACTTATAAGAAAACCCCATTAAAAAGATCAATTTCTAATATCTTAACAAGGTTAAATAGGGCATCAAACATTAAAATCTAAACTAAATACATAAACCCATATCAAAACTATAACATTCAACCTATTACATTTTCTACACTGTCACAAACCCACAAAAACTAATTTAGATACTTATGATATTAAAAATAATAGCAAGAACATTCATTAATATTACAAAAAACTCCATACATGAACATGGCAACAAGATCATAACATAAGAATAAGTGAGTAAATAAAACCAAGATGATATTTCGCTTCAATCTAACTCAAATATCAAGAAATGTGCATCAAAATCTTAAAAACAATTGCTAAATAACATTAATAAGGTTGAGAAATAGCAAACAAGGCCATGAGCATGCAAAACTAAGCTAAAACCTACAAAATCTTTAATTGTAGCTTGTAATTTTTATTGCAAATGTGAGTATTTATAAAATTGAACTATCGATTGATAGGTGAGAAGGTCTACCAATCAATCGATAAATACATGTTTGCCTTAAATTGTCTCCATGTTTTATAAAACATGGTGTTTAAGGGATTAAGGTTTTAGGTTAGAAAAACATTAACCTAATTCCTTTTACCAATAGATTTGTATGGATGGTAACGATCAATTGGTCCAAGTGATTCCACCCTTGCCCTTTCTATTCACTACACTGTCCTCTATTCTTAAGGGCTTATTCTTATTAGAATAGAGGAGGAATAAGCCCTCAAGAGCCCTCACATGCTTCCGAGAAAAAGGTCTAACCAACTTGACCTATCGAATCCTCTACTATCAAATTAAGTGTTGAAGAAACTGACTTGATTTGCAAACTAATATGTTTACACATCTAAGTTGTCAAAGCGTAAGGAGTTTTGTCTTAACATCATAACAAGGTCAAGCTAAGCTGTCTAAAAACTTAGAACCAACCCTGCCAACCTATTCTATGGACCACTCTACTTTACAAGTCTCCAATAGCTATAGTAAATGCTTTGAGTTGTCCAACAACCAAAAGCTACCAACCTTATCCTAACATAATAGAGCTTGTTATGCACTAAATCTTCTAGCCTCTCTTGAAGTCATGTATCCTAGGACCCATAACTAGCTAGCTTGATCTAAGTTATTCTCTTTCTAAAAGGATTACTAGATTCCCCTTTTTCATTTGTAGTATTATTGTATATAACATCTTAACCTTCTTAGTCATTATGAACGATGACGTAACCTTATGACCATAGGTATAAATACCTTGTTATAACATTTGATGTAACAAGATTCCTTCCTTTTTTATTAATGAAATTATTAGATTTTCTCTCTTCTTCATTAAGAACCTTATCCCTAATCATATCAAGCCTTTAAGTAAGGTTTGTGCTGTGAGTAACCCATTACCTTGGACTAATGAGTGACATCTATTAAGACTTTGGTTATGAGTGCTTAAGTGATGTATTACATCTATAGGCGATTTAAGTTTGCTTAACTTCTATCGAAAATCCACCCTAACCCATCTCTCTTTTCATTGATAGTTCTCGAAGGACCTAGTCATGTTATGGTAAGACCTTGTTAGGGGATCACATTTATGCTGGTATTGTGCATGTGATCAACGTGTTACATCATTCTTGGTATCAGAACCAAAGATTTTGAGTAAGCCTATGACTCATGACCTATGTTGTCAATAGTGTATGTTTATTAAGTAGTATTATGAGTATTATATTTGCTACTTTGGATTTGAAGTCTTGTGATTGTGTATTGCTCTATCATGCTTTGTTGTTATCCCTTAAAACCTAATAAGGAGTTGTTGAAGCAAAGTTGTAGTTAGGAGTATTGTTCTATATGTGCTTGTTTTGCTATTGTAGTGGTGGTGGTGGTAATTGTTGAGAAGAACAACATAAGTTGTCATTTTTATTTATTGTTGTTCTATTGCTGTAACAAGTGTAGTAGTGTCGAAGAAGTGGTTCTCGAATTTATGCATTGAGTTTTTTAGTAAGAAAATGATAGACCTATGTGTAAAAGCAATAGTTGGAGACAATGAGAGTGATACCCGAGAAGAGGTCTTCGTGTAGAAGAAACCCTAAGGTCTATAGACAAGTAGGTAGACCATCTTATTGAGCTTTTGGAGAATATGTTGGTCGTAATGCAAGGTGAAGCCACAGCTCATGCTAAAAGAGCTCATCAAGTTGATGATCATGTTGTTAATGAAACTCTAGAGGAACTTTGAGCCTAATATTAACATAATTGGCATAATAATGAAGTCTAATGTAGAAGAGGAATTTTCATATCTCCTAATGTTTGAGTTAGAGGAGTTAAGCATAGAGCTAATAGGAGAATGGAAGTAGAAGAGGAAGAGGAAAGTGATAGTAAAGAGCTCTATGAAGTCAGTAAAAGGTTAGATCAAGCACCTTAAGGAGGTAGATATCCAAGATGACCTAATATAGTTGAACATCCTATTTGGCACATTCATAGAAGTGCAAATCGCCATGATCATTGAAGAATCAGATGTTACAGGAGGTAACAAGGAGTTTGATGAAGATTATTATGAAGAAGAACGTATCATCTGAGCTCTTAGAAGTATTGATAATGTAAGGGTTCAAGTTTCAAACTTTGCAGGAAATAGCAGTGTTGATAATTATTTAGATTGCAAGAGTAAGTAGAGAAGTTGTTTAAGTGTTATCATTATGCAAAGGAGGACAAGGTTAGACTTGCCACCCTAGAGTTTACAGGATATGTTAATATGTGGTGGAAGAAAATACATATGATGCGAAGAAGGGATAGAAGGTAAGGTATAAGAACATGGGAAGAAATTAATAGAGTTGTGTGAGTAAGATTCATTCCTAATTCATATTATCAAGACACTTTTGCAAAATTGCAAGAGTTAAGACAATAGAACTGATCTGTTGGTGAGTACCTATAAGAATTCCAAATGTTGATGATCTAATGTAAAGTAGAAGAGTCTAAGGCTTGAACAATTTCAAGATTTGTTCAAGATTTGTTACTATCCTAAGATATGAACTTAGAGATGTTGAGGTGCAATTCTATCATACCCTTGAAGAAGTTATTAGGGGCATTCAATAAGTTGAAAACTAGCAGAAGAACCAACCTTATCGAGCCCCACTTTCCTAACTTGTTCAATTAGCCTGACTTTTCTAAGGAAACACTAAGAAGCCTATTGGCTTAGTGTCAAGAAAGAGGGATGGAAAAACATCACATGTAGAAGGAGTTAGGACGGAGTAAGGAGGGAAAGAGAATGAATTTGAAAAGGGGCTGATCTCAAGGAGGAAAACTAGTAGGAACAAGTGCTTAAATGTTAGGGCTTTAGACATATAGTTACCTAGTGTTCAAATCGACGAGCTATGGTAATTAAGGAGATGTTTCGACCATTGAAGTATGCAGTACTAATGAAGAACTTAGTGAAGCTATGGAAGAAGTAGAAGAAGGAGTAAAGATAGAAGTTACGGGAGATAACATTTGTCTAGTGGAAGGTAACATGTTAGGATTAGTTGTCTACTAAGCTATGAGTTTGGAATCTTAAAAAGAGAATGAATAATAGGAGAATTTGTTTCATACAACATGTAAGGTAAGAGATTAGCTGTATGTAGTGATCATTAATAGTGGTAGTTATACGAATGTTGCATCCATAAGTTTGGTTGAGCAATTACAATTGCTAACCATTCCATACCCTAAGCGATACAAACTACATTTGTTGAATGAGAAGGGATCGTTACATTTTTATGCCAAGTGTTAATACCTATTTCAGTTGGGAGTTATAAAGATGAGATTTTATGTGATGTGTTACTAATGTATGCTTTGTACATTTTACTTGGCCAACCATGGCTTTTTGACAAAAGGGTTATGCATGTGGATATAAGAACACTTATACATTTGAGAAAAGTGGCCAACCAATTACTCTTCTTCTAGTGATGACCAACTAGGCTAGTAACAAGCAAATAAGGTTGAGTTGATGATCTAAGAAGATACTAGTCATGAGCTAATCTAAGCTTAGAGGAGTTATGAATTCAAATGAACAAACCTTTATTATGATTCTAAGGTTGTTGGAGCTAAAAAAGCAAACAAATCAACTAGAAAAGGTCAAAGACATTATTAAAGGAATTTGTTGATCTATTTCTTGAAGAACTACCAAAAGGATTACCTTCATTATGAGAAATAGAGCATGAAATTGATTTATAACCTAGAGTCACTTTGCCAAATCAACTGGCTTATAGGATGAATCCTATGTAAGTTGCTAAGCTGCAAAGAGTAGTGAATGAGCTTATTAATAGAGTCTATGGTCAAGAAAGTTTGAGTCCATGTGCAATGCTTATGCTATTGGTGCCAAAGAAGGACGAAAGTAAGAGAATGTGTATAGGCAGTCAAGCTATTAACAAAATCACCATAAAGTACAAATATCCAATTCCTAGGTTAGATGATATATTTGATGAATTGCATTGATATGCCATGCTAAGGAAGGATAAGGTTAGGCTTATCTAAGGGTTGAGTCTAAACTCATAGAAAGCTAAAAAATGAAGGATAGATTGTACAAAAACAAGCAAAAACCCATGATTAGCTCTTAGGATATGGTACACCAAGGAACTATCGAGGGCTTGTGAATCAACTTGATATGATGTATGAGCTAAGTCAATAAGGGTACTCATGCCTAGCTTTGCTTAAGAGTTAAGATAAGAGTAACCTAAGCAAGGAAATGAGAGAATGCTTACAAGCAAGAGTAATTCAGTATATTAAGGTAAGATGCCAAGATGATTCTTGTAGCTATAAAATACAAGGATCTTTATACTAAAAAATGTATAACAACCTGCTAAATATAGAAAAGACAAAAGGGTAATGTCCAAAATAACTAAAATACAAGGAATGTTGAAGGGCATAAATGAAAAATCAAGAAAACATTTGATTTGTACTTCTGATTCCATCACATAGGTGCTCAGACATGTAGTTGGTAACTAGAGGTAGGCTTTTAGTGGAAACAAACAAAAGAGTATAGTTAACCTAACTATTGCTAAGTTGAGCTGCAGACTCTTCCATGGTAAATTTAGGGACTTGTTTTGGGCAGCTTAGGGATAGGTTGGTCAAGTTGGTGGGTGAGTGAGCTAAACTATTAGTTAAGCACTCTTCTAGTCAATACTTTGAGATGATTATCAGGCATGGAAGGATTCAGTTTGAAAATGGCAATATGTCGATGGGTTAGAATAGCTCAAACTCTTCCTATGTTGGTTAGTTGACGAGAATGCACTTTACTAAGTTCTTAAGGCCTCGGGCTTAGGCTTGGGTCAAGGGTTTGATGATTCGATTCCTATCATCTCTTCTAGGCTAAATGGGATTTAGGATCAAATCCAATTGTTTTTTTTTTTTCTAATCTTCTTTTGGTCAGCAAAGGTTGAAGTCAACAAAATTAAACACATCAAACACTCTAAAGTCTTCAAGCTGCTCCATTCGATAGGCATTATTATTGATCCTCTTGAGTGCCTTAAATGGTCCTTTAAGTTAGGCAAATAGTTTGTTCTTCATCCTGTTGGGAAACCTCTCTTTGCTTAGGTGCGACCATACCTAATTGCTAAGATGAAACTACTTAATCTTCTTTCTTTTTCCTTTCTCTTTCAACTTTCTAACAGCCCGGTCAATGTGTTGAGCAACTTTTTAGTAGATTTGTTGGAAAGATTAAGCTTTGGTTCTTACCTTTGAGTCTTCTTGGTCAGGTAATGGCATTAGGGTGTGATTAAGAGGTAGTTTGCGGTTAAAGCCATAGACAACCTCAAATGGGGTATGCCTAGTAGTAGTGTAAATGGTTTTACTATAAGAAAATTCTACTATAGGCATGCGTACATCCCATTCGACATCGAAGAGTCTTCTAAAAGTGGCTCAAGAATTTTAGATCCTAATCCATCACTACACTCATCAGTACTCCATGTAAGCAAACGATTTCTTGTAAAAACAAAGAAGCAATAGCTAAGGCATAAATAGTTTTGGCATAGGGCACAAAGTGTGCCATCTTATTGAATCTATCCATGACAACCATCACAAAGTCTTTGCCTCAGGCAGTTCGAGGACAAAATCGATGCTCGAATCAATCTATGGTTTGGTTAAGATGGGTAGAGGCGTAGCTATTCCCTACTCATCTCTACTCTTTATTCTTGTAAATCACACAACTTTCCACAATACGGTGCTCATCACACTTCAATTTAGGCCAAAAGAGCCTTACATTCAATAGTTCATATGTCCTTTTCTATCCAAAAAGTCTACCAGAGTGAACTTCTCATACTAATAGCTCTTATAAAGAATAGGTCAACATGTACAACTTGCCACCTCGAAATAGATATTAGTCATCTACTACTCTTCTTTCCTCACATCATCCTTATATAGGACTAAAATGAGGGTGATGAAGATATTACCCTTTTATGGTCGTAAATCTTAGAAGTTGATTTTAGAGTTTGGTAAGTAGAACATGTCTTCTTAACAGGGTATCAACAACTACATTGGTCTTACCTACTTATACTTAACCACAAAATTGAATCTTTTTAGGAACTCAACCCATCAGGCTTGCCACTTTGACAACTTACTCTGACTTTAGAGATACCTCAAGAACTCATGATTAGTATAAATGACAAACTCTCTTGGTAGAAGGTAATGTTGCCACACTTAAAGAGCTCGAATTAGTGTAAGGAGTTCATTGTCATATACTGAGTAATTTAACTAAGGTCCTCTTAACTTCTTACTATGGTATGTAATAGGTCAGCCTTCTTGCATCAGCATAACTCCTATTCCAACTCTTAATGCATCATACTTAAGATTAAACACCATCTTAAAGTCGAGCAAAACTAAGACTAGGGCATATGTTAATCTTTCTTTCACCTTAACAAAACTTCTCTCCTTTTTTTCTCTCCATTTGAACTCTACATTCTTCTTTGTCAACTTGGTGAGAGGTATAACAATGATACTAAAATTTTTTATGAAGCAGCGGTAAAAGGAAGCTAGTCTATGGATGCATCTCTCCTCGACATATGTAGTTAGGGTCAACCATTTGACAATAGCACATATCTTCTCATCATCGACTTGTAAGCCTCCTCTACTCACAACATACCTAAGGAAGATCACTTCTTCTTAGTAGAAACAACACTTTTACAAATTTTCAAAGAGCCTTTCAGCTCGAAGTACATTAAACATAACTCAAAGATGGTTAGCATGACTCGATAGGTCAACACTATATACAAGGATGCCATCAAAATAGACCATAGTAAACTTTTCAATTAGATCTCTCAACATGACTCATCAACCTCATGAAAGTGCTCGAAGCATTTGATTGGCTAAAGAGCATTACCATTGATTCATATAGACCATGTTGGGTTTTGAATGCAATCTTCTACTCATCTCCTTACCTCATATGGATTTAGTGGTAACCTGACTTCAAGTTGATCTTGTTGAAAATTCTAGTAGCTTTCAGTTCGTCTAGCATATCATCTAGCCTTAGAATGGGGTACCTATACTTAATTATAATCTTGTTAACAGCTTTGCTATCTACATACATATGCTAAGTACCATCCATCTTTGGCATAAGCAATGTAGGTACTAATGTGCTTAAGCGCTTAATAACCACTATGACTTACCATAGGAGATAAGAGTTTAATGGGTCCTTCAAGATATTGAAGAAACTAGAATGGATAGGTCAGCAAATTAAATGTAGTAGCTTACGTTAAGCTGCTAGAGGATGTGATTGACCAACAAACACAACACGACTTGGGACTTTATTTAACATGACACATAAGCTAATGTTAAGGTCCAATCACTACTAATCTAGAGCTACTTAGCAAGATTAAATAAGAGTACAATAAAATGTACTTGGAGAGGAATATCTCATAAAAGCAAATATATTTAATATCTGAAAGGAATGTATATCATCATGCAACTACAAGGAAAAGGGGCTATTTATAGGAAGTCTCTAGGGCAACATTACCATTAAGGAAAATTACAAAAAGGCATGTAGGGAAAAGAGTTTCATAATACATATGAAAAAGGGTAAATAGGACATATGATGAAAAGGAAAAAAATAGTATAGTATCAGGAAAAAAAGGACATGTGGTAGCTTGATATTGGTTTCGTACTAGGGAGTCTCTAGTGAAAGTCACTATATTGGACTCGTGTTATTACAAATGTGGTGGGTAGCATCAGAAATTGTTGAAGTGAATAAAAAGTGTCGCCGTGTAGTAGTAGTAGTGGTTGTAATAGGTTGAAAGAGTAGGAGCCAATGCAGAGGGGCCTTAGCATTGGACAATTTGGCCTTGGCATTCGGTAGGTTGGCTTCAGCACAAAGAGGTCTCAGTAATTGGGGCAATGCTATATAATTGGAGTCTTCAGCACCCAATAGGTTGGCTTCTACGCTAGTAGTCGAATGGAGTAGGGTATGGCTAAGTTAAGCTTTCAAAGAGTTCATTTACCATTCTCTTATGTACTACACCTCGTACTTGGCAGGCTGACTATAGAAAATTCTTCTAGCAAGTGAAGAGGTTGGAGTTCGACAGTCCATCAATTCCTTAGGGTTACTAAAGAGTTGCCTTCAAATCTTAGTTCTCTTCTTCGTCAAGTGCATAGGGCATTAGGTCAGTGACATTGAAAGTAGCAGATATACAATATCCTTTGGGCAGCTTAAGCTCATATGTATTGTCACTAATATACCTAAGGATCTTAAAAGTTCCATCTAACTTAGGCGATAGCTTGTTCAACCTTTTCTTAAGGAAACGCTCCTTACTAAGGTGGATCTAGACAATGTCCCCAGGATTGTAAATAACTCGCCTCCTCCCTTGGCTTTCTTGTTCTCTCTATTAGGCTACAGTCTAAGAAAGTTGTTTAGCAACCTTTTGATGCAACTTTTGGAACTTGTTGGTGTGTTGCAGGCTGAATTGACTTTCCCCTTAATTGGCCGAGCTAATAACTAGATCCAAGGGTAAGTTCAGGTTAAGTCTATAGATAACCTCAAATGGTGAGCTTCCTATCAAGCTGTGAGCTGAGCAGTTGTAAGCGAGCTCAATGACAGGAATTTTCTCATAATTTTCTAGATATTTTTTATATTTTTATAAATTTTTGAAAAACTGGATTAAAATTGGACCTCATTAGAATTTGTTGCTTTAGCCACCACTAATGGCCACTTCCTTATTAGCTAGCTTAGAGTTGGGAACTACTTCAAGTGGTTGTGGTAGTTGGTCTCCTGCAACACTCTAACTCCACAAACTCCTCTAACCTAGTTTACGTACTGATTTTTTGTATATTTTCCCTTAATTACTTCTTCAATCATCGAAACCCTAACTAATTTTTCTTATGCCTTCAGTTGCACATTGATTATTGTTGTAAACTTCCTGGAAATTTTCAAAGCATTTTAGGGGATTGAAATGATTTTTCTTTCTCTCTCATCAAGGAAGTTGTCTTTTTATACCACCTAATTGCACGTTAATCCTACCTTAATTCACTAACAACTGTCCCATACACTTTACACGTCTAATCTAACTTATTCCTGGCTACCCATGTTGTTTTGTGATTTGTTATTAATTTTTTTATGAATTTATTTAGCTTAATTTGTCCTAAAATGTAATTTTTTGGATATTTTAATTAATTACGAGTATATGTTAATATATAAAAATTAAACATAGTGTATACATATATACTCAAATGTTATTGTATGCCACATAATAATTTTGTTGCCTATTATCTCTAAATATTTAATGGTTATTGGAGCCTATTTCAGACAATTACTATAAATATTACATAATATAGAAAAAATATACTTTTTTATTATTTTATTTTAATATTTCAAGATTCGAATGCATGGGTCTCATTGACTAATATTTTGAGCCTACTTGTAAATTTTCAAGCCAATTGAGTTAGTTTCATTAGTATCCCAAATTTACCAGGTTGATTCCTTTACATGAAATACAAGGCTTATAGACTAAAATGTGAGTCTTAAGCATATTGCTCCTTAGTGCTTGGATCCCAATCATGTAAATTCTTCCTAATAGCAACTCTTAGGAGGTTATCGACTGTCCTATTCACAACTTTAGTCTAGTCGCCTGACTATAGGTGGCAAGAAGTACTGAACATGAGTTTAGTGTCAAGCTTCTTTTATAGGGTTCTCTAGAAGAAGCTCGTGAACTTTAATTTATGATCAAATACAATACTTCTTAATACTCTATGTAGCCGTACAATCTCCTGCAAAAAGAGGTTAGCAACAAATAAAATATAATTGGTTTGGTGGTAGGGGATGAAGTAGTTCATCTTGTTGAACCAATCGTCCACTACCATAATAGAGTCGTATCTTCTCGGAGTTTGGGGTAGGCTAAGCATAAAATCCGTACTTATGTTGGTCCATGGCCGCTCAAGTATGGGTAGAGGTGTGTACTCTACATACGATTCTTTCCTCCCCTTTCCATGTTTATACACCTCACACCTCTTAAAAATTTAACACACAGCTCTCATCATCCCAGGCCAATAGAAATGTTCTCTCAATATTTTAGCCATTTTCTTTTCTCTAAAATGGTTGGCTAAACCTTTAGCATAAGCTTCTTTGACGAGTAACTTTCTAGCCAAACCATTTAGAACACAAACTTGTTTACCCTTCATCAGAAACTCTTAGCTTAAATAGAACCTATCCACAACTCCTCCAATGTTGCACTTGGCTACTAAGGGCCCAAAATACGGATCATGTTAATATTAATTAGGCAAGGTGCCAAATCCAAGTACCTTAGTTTACATTGCTATAATGAGGGCATGACGACGAGAAAGAGCATCGACCATAATGTTGGTACTTCCCTTCTTATACATGATGTAGCAATAAGACTGTAGGAACTTAATCCGTTTGGCATGATGTTGAGAAAGTTTTTGTTGCCCTTAGAGGTGTTTGAGAGATTCATGATCTAAGTAGATGATGAATTCTCTCGGCAGCAAGTAGTATTGCTAGTTTTGCAGCTTTTAGAAAAGGGCATAGAATACCTTGTTGTATTCTAAATAATTTAAGGCAACTCCTCTAAGTTTCTTGTTGAAATAAGCAATTGGTCGATGCTCTTACATAAGGACAGCACTAATGTCAGCTCTAGATGCACTACATTCTACTTCAAAAACTTTCTTGAAATCTGATAGGGCGAGTACTGGGGCTAATGTCAACCTAGACTTTATATCTTCAAAGCTTCTATGAGGTTTCTCAGACCACTTAAACTCAGAGTTCTTCTTAGTCAATTTGATCAGTGGTAAAGTTATGGAACTGAAGTTCCAAATGAATCTTTAATAGAACGAAGCTAGACCTTGAAAACTTTTGACTTTGGTAGTATTAGTTGGCGTTGACCACTTAACAATGGCTTTGACCTTCTCATCATCTACTCAAATTCCCCCCTTTGAAGGAACATATCTGAAGAATGCAACGTCACTTTAGTAGAATACGTATTTCTTCATGTTGCCAAAAAATCTCTCGACTTAAAGAATATCAAACATAGATCTTAAATGTCCAACATGAGAGATGAGGTCAGCATTATAGACTAGAATGTCATTGAAATACACCAATACATTTGCCAATCAATGTTCTCAAGACATGATTCATGAGTCGCATAAAAGTGTTTAGTGCATTTGTCAAACCAAACAATATCACCAGTCACTCAAACAGATTATCCCTTATTTTGAAAGCCATCTTCCATCCATCTCTAGTACTCATTCGTATTCGATGGTAGCCACTTTTCAAATCAATTTTTGAAAAGATGTAAGTACCATGTAGCTCATCAAGCATACTATCAAGTTGTAGGATCGAATATCAGTATTTAATAGTAATTTTATTGATGGCTTAGTTGTTAATGTACATTCTCTACAATCCATCTTTCTTCTGTACTAGTATAACTAGTATGACATAAGGGCTCATGCTTTCTTCGACATATCTGCAACCCACTAACTCGTTAACTTGTTTCTTCAACTGGCTACCTACTCGGGGTTAAGCCTATAGGCAAGTTGATTTAGTAGAATAGCCTTAGGTTGAAGGTTAATGCAATGTCCAATGCCTCTTAAGGGCAGTAATCCTCGTGGCATATTGGTCGAAAATAGGTTGGCATACTTCTATAGTAGTATTTGCACCTCAGTAGGTAAGCTTTTAACTTCTCTTCACTCTAAGAGTTTCTAGACTAAGGACTTCCACTACAATGATAGGGCAATCTTCTCTTGTGACTCTTGCACTTCCTTGGAGCTCATAAGGGTTAGTATAACCTTCTTTCCATCCTTTTGGAATATGTAGGTGTTCCTATATCCATCATGTAATATCCTTAAATCAAATAACCAGGGTTAGCTAAGTAAGTTGTATGAAGTGCACATAAGAAGGACGTCACACAACACCTTATCCTTGTACTTATCACCAATAGTAATGAGTGCTCTAACCTGTTCAGCAATGGGCAAAGCTCCTTTCTCATTCAGCCAATGAATCTTGTACGGTTTAAGGTGTGGGTGGGTCGGAAACTTCATAGCCTTGACTCTTTACACTATGATATTGGTATAGCTTCCCCAATCAATGATCCAGGCGCATAGTTTGCCATTAACTCGACAATTCGTATGGAAGAGGTTCTCTCTCTATTCATTCTCGTTGACTATAAAAATACTAAGAGATTGATGAACAATAAAATGGTACTTAGTTCCTACTTCAGGTGGTGTTAAGGCATCGAAGTCTTCTTGGAACTCTTCTAACATTTAGCCAACACCTACTTCTTCCTCTCCTTCACTAGTACTCTCTACTTTGAATTAGGGATTATTTCCCTTGATCATCATGATATGCTAGTTTAAACATTAACTAGGTACGTGTTTATAACCGAGACATTTGAAACAATTGATCTTTTGGGTCTTCCTCCATGATACGTTAGTCTATCATCTACTTTGATGACATCCTTATCTATAGTGCCAACTTAGTATTCTACACTAACCACCTCTGAGCTATCTTCAATGTCCTCTAAGAAGAGAGACCATCCAAAAACCTAAAGAAATGTTGTTTCTGTTAGGAAGAAGTGATCTTCCTAAGTTATGTGGTTAGTAAAAAAAGTATTGAGAGTTAATGAATAGAAGGTATGAAGAATTGTTAAGTAGCTAACCCCAACCTCATGTACCGAGGTGAGAAGTTTCCATGGATTAGCATCATTCTACCGATACTTTATCCAATGATTCAGTACCATAGTTGTCCTTTGACTAAGTTAACAATGAAGAATGTAGAGTTCTTGTGGGGAGAGAAAGAAGACAAAAGTTTTGCTATGATAAAAGCAAGGTTGACCTCTTCCGCAATCTTGGCTCTACTAAACTTTGATAGAGTGTTTGAACTTAAATGCGACACATCAGGTGTTGACACTGGAGTTATACTAATGCAAAAAGGTTGACCAATCACTTATCTTAGTAAGAGGCTTATAGGAGTGCAATTGAACTATTTTGTATATGATAAAGAGCTTTGGGCCTTATTCTGAGCTCTTCACATATAGCAACATTATCTTCTACTAAAGGAATTTGTCATATGCATAGATTATGAGTCTTTGAGATATTTATGGAGCCAATCAAAGCTTTTCAAATGCTAAGCTTGATGGATTGAATTTTTGGAGGATTTAATTTTTTCATCAAATACAAGCAATGAAAGAATAATGTAGTTGCCAATGCTTTATCAAGGAGGCTTGTTCTTTTTGTTGAGTTGTAGACCAGGTTATTAGGGTTTGGAAGCATTAAAGAATAGTATCAAAATGATTCTCATTTTGGCCCTATATATAAGTATTGTAGAGAAGGAAGAATAGTTGATGAGTACCATATAGAGGATGGATATTTGTTTTGAGGTGGCAAAATCATATGTGCCGACCTGTTCAATTAGAGAGCTATTGATCAGAGAAGCTTACAGTAGAGGACTCTTTAGGCATTACAGGGAACAAAGGACAACACCTGATAAAGATCTACTAACAAGTTACCTAACACATTAACAGAGCTACTAAAAAGCTAAAGGAGAAAGGCAAAGGAAGGATGACCAAGCGGTTTCATCCCGGTGACCAAGTGTGGCCACACTTGAGCAATGAATGGTTTCTAAACAAGAGGAAGAGCAAGCTATCTACCAGAGTTGATAAACCCTTTAAGATCCTCTAGAAGATTCATGACAATGCTTACTAATTAGAGCTACCATAGAACTTTGGAGTTTCCGATGTGTTCAATGTTGCTAATTATAGTTCCTACCAATCTAAGGAAGACTTGGATGAGAATAGTTGGATTTGATCCCAAATCCCAATCAACCCAGTGAGGATGACAAGAATCAAACTATTAGACCTTTGACCTGAGCCTAAGCCCAAGGACTGGAAAGCATGGCGAGGTAAGTTCCCTCTTTTCACCTTACAATCGATGAGTCTGAACTGCTATAGTCTATTGACTTGATGCCTTGTTCAAACCGAACCCTTTTGTATTTATCAATCGGCTCCAATTAGTGACCAAAGAAGCACTTGGATGACAACTCAACCTACCTGACCAACTGTATAGCTGACCTTAGTATGAACTGCTTTGACAGTTTGTTACTCTTAACATGTCTGCTTAGCCATAACCATACTGACCTTTAGCTCAATAGTATTGGAGCCAAAAACCCCAATGCATATCTGCACCCACATCTTCTCAAAAGGACCCCCAGGTCTGCTCGACACCATGGCTCAACAATCACCAACCTAATCGTATAGTTTGTCTTCTTCTACTAGAAAGTCACCCATCTACAAAGAGCCATGTGTTTGAACAATCATATGACAAAATCCTCTATACAACACAAACATTTTTTCTTAATTTTCTCTTTATGCCCTTTTCCATTCTTCGTATACTACTTCTTTAAGACTTTACCCTTTTTGGTCATGTCCGTTTATATTTGTTACCTTAATATTTAGGGTATAAATGCCCATTATAATTGTAGTAGCAACAATCATACATCAAATATTGAATATACGTCCCCTTTTTTGTGGGATATGTGTGCTTACTTCCCTCTTTTACTCTTATCTTAACCCTTAAGCAAGGTTAGGAGGCAAGTACCCTCACTAAACTAGCTCGTGCATCATATTGAGTTGAGCCACATGTCTTCGGTAGCTCCTTGATGCATTATATCCTTAAAGTTAACCTTGGGTTTTTGTTTATTTTACTTCCATTATTATTCATGTGTTGCTCTTCCCATCTTTATTTTCAAGCTTTTTGTAAGCTTAGACCTACATTGATATGGTCACCCTTGTCTACTCTTAGTGCAACTCATCAAGCATGGTTTGGCATAAAAGAACTTGCTTGACCATACTCTCAAGCCCTCAAGCTCGAGCTTAGGTTAGAGGTCCAGTGTTTTGATTCCTATCATGTTCATCGGGTTGATTGGGAGTTGGGATCAAATCCAACTAGTCCTCATTCAATTCTTCCTCGGATCGGTAAGAGCTAAGGTAGGTAACATTAAATATGTCAAACACTCTAAAGTCTTCTGGCAGCTCTAACTAGTATGCATTATCATTTATCTTTTGGAGTATCCTAAATGGTGCTTTAGCTTTAGTAGATAGCTTGTTCTTCCTTTTGTTAGGAAACCCTTCCTTACTCAAGTGTAGCCATACATGATTATTAAGTTGAAACTATTTGGTCTTCCTTCCTTTGCCTTTCACTTTTAGCTTCTTAATAGCTCAATCAATGTGTTAAGCAACTTGTTGGTAGATTTATTGGAGGGACTGAGCTTTAGTTCTTGCTTTGGGATCTTTTAGGTTAATCGAAGGCATCATGCTTTGATCAAGGGGCAACTTAAGGTTTAAAGCATAGATGACTTCAAATGGGGCATGTCCAGTGGTAGCTTATATAGTTTTGCTATAAGCAAATTCTACCATAGGGAGGTAGACATCCTAATTGGCTAAGTTCTTTCCTACTGAAGCTTAAAGCAATGACCCTAGAGTGTAGTTGCCAACTTCTGCTTAACCATTGGTTCAAGGATGGCAAGAAGTACTGAATAGTAGCTTAGTTATCATCCAATGCCATAGAGTATGATAGAAATGGCTTAGGAATTTTGGATCATGGCCTGACACTACACTCCTCAG
Source organism: Lumnitzera littorea (assembly GCA_024138015.1). Classification (NCBI taxonomy): domain Eukaryota; kingdom Viridiplantae; phylum Streptophyta; class Magnoliopsida; order Myrtales; family Combretaceae; genus Lumnitzera; species Lumnitzera littorea. Next base: position 50,533,357 of record JAMXBB010000004.1, on the reverse strand, counting down.
TGCTTTGTGCAAGTGAATAATTTCCTACAATAACAAAAAAGCAATAGTTAAAGCATTGTTAGTTTTAGTACAGGGCACAAAATGTGCGATCTTGCTAAATCTATCCACGATAACCATGACAAAGCCTTTGCTTTAGGTGATTTGAGGTAATCTAAGGACAAAATCCAGACTCATAATCAACCTATGATTTAGTCAGAATAGGTAATGGCATTGCCTTTTCTTGTTCAGTTTGACTTTTTCCTTTCTTATAGATGGTATATCCTTCAATCACACAATGCACATCACGTTTCATTTTAGACCAAAAGAATCTGTTGTTTGGTAACTCATACGTCATTCATTCTCTAAAGTACCCAGAGCGTCGTCCATTATGTACTTCTCTCACCAGAAGTTCCTAAAATGAACAAGTCAACACACTTAATTTGCCACCTTGGAACATATAACCATCTTTTACATGTTATTCATCTATTGTCCTCCTTTCTCTACAGCATCTATATATAGGACCAAAATGAGAATCATGTTGATAATGTCCTTTAATGCTTGCAAACCCTAATAATTTGGTCTACAACTTAGAAAGAAGAATGTCTTCTTGATAAAGCATCAACAACTACATTATTCTTGCATTGCTTGTATGTGATGACAAAATTAAACCCTTCCAAAAATTCAATTCATCAAGCTTGGCATTTTGAAAGCTTTGATTGGCTCTGCAAGCATCTTAAGGACTCTTTATTTGTGTATATGATAAATTCTTTTGGTAGAAGATAATGTTGCTACATGCAGAGAGCTTTGACTAATGCCAAGAGTTCTTTGTCATATATAGTTTAGTTATGCTCCCCTAAGCTTTTCAATATGAAAAGCAATAGGTCAGCCTTTTTGTATCAGCACAACTCTAATGCCAACACCTAACGTATCACATTTAAGCTCAAACACTTTATCAAAGTCTAGCAGAGCCAAGACTAGGGCAGAGGTTAACCTTGATTTCATGTTAGTGAAACTCTTCTCTTCTCTCTCTCCTCACTTGCACTCTACATTCTTCTTTGTTAGCTCTATTAGAGGTATTATTATAGTACTAAATCCTTGGATAATAGAATGATGCCAACTTATGAAAAATCCTCACCTTAATATAGGTGCTTATGATCGGCCATTTGACAATTGCTCGAATGTTCTCATCATCAACTCGTAGGCCTCCTCCTCCAATTACATAGCCTAGAAAAACTAGCTCCTCTTAGCAAAAACATCACTTCTTCATATTACCAAACAATCTTTCTATTCGGAGAATTTCAAAGACTGCTCAGAGATGTTTAATATGGCTAGTCAAGTTGTCACTATATATGAGGATGTTGTCAAAGTAAATAACAACAAACTTCCCAATTAGATTTCTCAAAACATGATTCATCAATATCATAAAAGTGCTTAAAGCATTTGAATGTCCAAAGGGCATAACCATCTAATCATACAAAGCATGTCGAGTCTTAAAAGCAATTTTCCATTTATCCCCTTGCCTTATTCAAATTTGTTGGTATCTTGATTTCAGGTCAATCTTACTGAACACCATGGCACCACTCAATTGGTTTAACATATCATCTATCCTCGAAAAGGGGTATCTATACTTGATCGTAATCTTATTAACAGCTTTGTGATCCTTACACATGAGCTAAGTGCCATCCTTCTTCAGCATAAGCAATACAGGCACAAAATAGGGACTAAGGTTTTCTCTCACATATCCCTTCTCTAATAGCATGTTGACTTGTCTTTGGAGCTCTGTAGCTTACTCAGGATTCATTCTATAAGCAGGCTTGTTCGATAGTACAACGCTAAGTATTAAGCTAATGTAGTACTCAATTCCTTGAAGTGAGGGTAATCCCTTAGGCAACTGCTTGGAAACAGGTTAAAATATTCATCAAGCAACATCTCAACCTCCTCTAGTAGCTTCACTTATTCCCTCAATTCTAGTAGTCACCTTGCAAATAGGAAGGTCGGTAGGTCATGCTTGATGGCTATTCTAAGCTCGGTTCTACTCAATACCAAATCCAATTTGGCTTGTAATTTACTTACTTGACCCGAGGTCATGAAGTTCAAATTAATTTTCCTCCCATCCATCTCAAACACATACGTGCTCTTGAAATCATTATGAATAACTCTCCGATCAAGAAGCTAGGGATTTCTTAGCAATACATGAGATACACACATGAGTAGTACATCGTAAAGAATTTAATTAGATTAGTCCCTCATGGAGATCAACAATAGTACTTACTAGGTGAGGTACAATGCTCCCTTCTCATTTAGCCAATGTAGTTTATAGGGGCTCAAATATGAAATAGTTGACAATTTAAGCTTTCAAATCAGGTTAGCAGATACAACATTTGTGCAACTCCCACTATCTACTATAAGTGCACAAACTTGCTCATTTACTTTACAAGTGATGTCAAACAATTTCTCTCTCTATTCCTCCTCAATAGATGGTTTTATACTCATTATACGTTGAACAATCAAGGTTAATTTTTTTTTATCCTCACAAACACATCCTCCTTGACAAACTTATCTTCTTAGGTTGCATCCTTCCTAAGAATAACCTCCTTAGGCTGCTTATCAGTACCATCCATGTCGAGTTTCGAAACATCTTCTTTGATAATCATAGTTCTTTTATTTAGACATTGGGTGGCCATGTGTCCAAACCCTTAACATTTAAAACAATTAATCTGGCTCATCTTCCTCCTAAATCCTTGTCTCTTCTCATAAGATCTCAACGACACTTCACCTTCAGTTAATCAGCTCTTTTGTTCAACTTTGACATCTAATCTCCTACTTAACTCGGCACTTTGTTGAGCTTGGTAACTTCCCTGAGTGAGTCAACTTGATTGCGTAGGTCGACTCATCAGTGATCGGCTCGATTTGTTCTTCCTTTGTCTTTCTACTAGCTAGGCTGTTCTTATAGCCTTATCCAATGTAGTAAATTATTGAAGCTCTATGACATCTTGGATGTCGACCCTTAATCTAATGAGAAATCTAGATACTGTTCAAGTTGATGATTCATCCACTTCACATCAAATCATGAGTATTTGGAACTCTTGAACATACTTATTTACAGTTTGGCTTCCTTGCCTCAACTCTTGAAACTAAGAAAAAGTATCTTGCAAATCAGTATCCAGCATGAATCTATTTCTAAGTATCCTCTTCATCTTGGGCTAAGTGTTTACTTCCTTATATCCTTCTTGTCTCCTCATAATTTGGAAGTTCTTCTACCACATCGTGGCATAACTTGAGAAATCTACAATAGTAGTCTTCACTTTCTCATGGTCCTCATACTGGCAATAATAAAAAACATTCTATACCTTCTCTTCCTAGTCTAGATAGTTATCGATGTATCCAAAACCATTAAAACTTGGAATCTAAAGCTTCACATGGTTAGCAGCTTAGGGTGCTTGAGCTCGCTCCTCTTCCTCAATGTACTCTTCTTCCCCTTGTTCATCCATATCACCTTAGTTAATCCTTCTCCATATACATCTTCCTACTCCTCTACCTCAATCTTATTGTGTTAGGATCTATCCTCTTATAGATTGTGTGGGAACAGCCCTGGTTAGATTGATTATAAGGTTAGCTACCTCATCGATTTGCTCATCTATACTTCTAAGGATGTTTTGGGGTTGTTGTCCATAGTAGACAACACTGCTATTGTCATCCCAATACCAGCGTTGAAAATTAGGTACATCATACTCTTGATAAAGCTCAATAACAAACTTAGAATCTAGGTAATAACAGATACTGTCCTTTTTAAGCCAAATAACTCACAAACACACTTCTCCATACGAAAGTTCAAACTAACTATGAACACAAAAACTACTCCAAAAAAACTAGATACCTAATTGAAATTTTCTCTATTTTCCTTTGCTCGAAATAGGGCAAAACAGAGTATTTCATAACAAAGGTCTTACAACAACAGCAAAACTTCAAATACTCTAAAAAACACTTAAACTAATCCCTCTTGTATTCATAGCAAACTTGATAATAGTACTACACATTATACAGTAACAGTCACAACTAAATAGCAACTTACTTAAACAAACCTCCGCTTTGATACTAAGATGATACAAACCATGCTAAGGACTTACAAAGCCGGTTGTAAGGGTAGGATAAGAGTGAAGTAAGCAAAGAGGAATGCTTATTAAAGAGACAATATAGTATATTCAATATCTAATGTTTATTGATGTAGCTACATTTACAATGGGTATTTATACCTTTAACATTAGGGCAACAACTATGAATGGAAATGACTAAAAAGGATAAAGTCCTAAATAAGTAATGTAGAAAAGATGGAAAAGGGCATAAAGAGAAAATCAAGAAAAGCATTCGTCTTATCTAGGGGATTTTGTCATATGATTGCTTAGATACGTGCAATAACAAGCAATAACAAGACACAATAGTAACTTACCTAAGTGGACCTTTACTTTGATATTAAGATGATACACTGTGCTAAGGAAGGATGAGGTTAGTTGTATCTAAGGAGTGGGTTTGAACTCATAGAAAGCTTAAAAATAAGGGTAGATTGTATGAAAACAAGCAAAAACCCACAATTAACTCCTAAGATATGATGCACCAAGAAACCACTAAGGACTCACAAATCAACTTGATATGGCATATGAGCTAATTCAATGAGCATACTCACTACCTAACCTTGCTTAAGGGTTATGATAAGAATAAGCTAAGCATGCAAATGAGATAATGTTAACAAGCAAGAGAATTTAGTATATTCAAGTAAGATGTCAAGATGATTCTTATAGCTACAAAATATAAGGGTATTTATACCTAAAAGTTTAGGGCAACCTACTAAATATCGAAAAGAAAAAAGGTTAATGTTTATAATAAGTAAAATACAAGGAATGTTTAAGGGTATAAATGAAAAATCAAGAAAACATTTTATTTATATAGCAGATTCCATCATGTAGGTGCTCGAACGCTTGGCTAGTAGCTAGAGGTAAGCTTATGGTGGAAATAAACAAAAGAGAATGGTTAACCTAACTATTGTCGAGCTAAGCTCCAAACTCATCCATAGTGAATTTAGCTCAGACTTACTCTAGGTAACTCAAGGGTAAGTTGGCCCAACTAATGGGCGAGTGAGCTGAATTGTTAGTTAAGCACTCCTTAAGTTGGTACTTTGAGATGATTGTCAAGCATGGAAGGGTTTGATTTGGAAATGGCAACAAGTTGGTAAGTAAGAACTACTCGAATTCTTCTTGTGTGAGTTAGTTAAGGAGAATATGCCTCATTAAGTTCTCAAAACCTAGGGCTCGGGCTTAGGCTTAGGTTAAGAGTTTGATGGTTTGATTCCTATCATTGCATGGTATGAAGATCTTTGCGAAGATTAACCTGAAGTCAAGATATCATCAAATTTGTATGTGATAAGGAGATAAGGAGAAGACTATCTTCAAAACGAGGCATGGATTGTATACATGTCTCATTATGCTATTTGGTTTATTTATGCTACAAGCACATTTATGAGGTTAGTGAACCAAGTGTTGAGGAATCGAATTGGGATATTAGTTGTGATCTATTTTGTTGATATCTTAGTATACAAGCCCGATTTGTTAGGCTATGTAAATCATCTTTGAATTTCAAGTGCTATGACTTAAGAAACCATTTAGGAATTTGAAGAAGTACTGTCTTTTGCCAAGAAGAGGTAATATGTCTTAGATATGATGTTAATGGTGGAGGCCTAAGAGTAGATGAGGAGAAGGTCTAAGCTCTTGTAGAATGGATGACCTTAATCTCTCATGCTGATTGTACAAAGCTTCCATAGTTTAGCATCTTTCTAGTCTAGGTTTATTTAGAACTTTAGCATTGTTGCCATACCCCTTATTAAGCTCAATAACAAGAATGTTAAATTTTGATGGGGATGTGAGGAAGAAAGCTTTGCCGAGCTAAAGAAGAGGTTGACTTTAGCTACAGTACTATCTTTACCTACTTTCAACAAAGTTTTGAGTTGGAATGTGATGCATCTAATGCCGAGATGGGTATGGTTCTCATGCAAAACTATCGACCTATTGCTTATTTTAGCAAGGAACTCAAGGGATCAACTTTAAATTTCTCTATTTAAGAGAAAGAGCTATATGCACTTGTCCAAACATTGCAACATAGCAACATTATTTAATGCTAAGAGAGTTCATCGTGTTTAATGATCATCAAACATTAAGGTTTCTAAAGAGCTAACCAAAGTAATCCAAGTAATAAATCAAGTAGGTTAATTTCTTAAAGGATTTTCATTTGTGATTATGTACAAGCGAAGGAAGGCAAATATCGTAGCAGATGCCTTATCTAGGAGGCAAATGATGCTTTCTAACTTGCTAACAAGATTGATGGGATTTGTGAGCAGTTAAGAGTAGGATCAACAAGATCCACATTTTAGTCCAACTTATGCGTACAGAAATAAGGACTTTGGATCACTACTTCATTAAGGATGGTTAATTATAACTGCTATCATAAACCTTGTTCACACCAGATGTACTCAACTTAACTACTTTAAAACATCCAATTCTATACCTATGATTAATAAGACCTATGTTAGAGCTTTTCAAGATACCTGCTCAAGACCACGAGTAGTTTACACATTAATAAAATAATTGTATTTCCAATAAATAGTTAAACTTCAAAAGTTTCTAGCATTCTTGAAATATTTACAAAAACCATAGGTTTTACTATTTATGTACAACATATTGGAACCAGTGGACATCTCTAGAGTGTCATATGCTAATTAGTTTCCATAAAAGGTGAAAGATGTCCAAGTAAAAGTTTGATTCTTGCAGGTCTTCAATTGTCTTCACTCCCCAGTCAAAGTATACTATCCTAAGAGTAGTTTTGGGGTAGCTTCCTTAATCATTAGTTATCCTGTAGTAAGGTCTATAGGGATGTGAGCATAACTAGTTTAGTAAGCAGGATAGAGACAAAAAAGAACATCAAGAACAAACATGGTTTTCAATTAACTTATTTTAATGAAATGCAATGTAAGTAAGGAAATTTCATCGTAAGATGTTGTTTGATTTGTCATGAGATTAGAGAAATTGCATCTACTCTAATCTGGGTTGAAGAGTTTGACATTACACTTTTACTAATTGAAACTAAACCAAGGCTTATGCAATGGATTATGCCCTCCAATTGTAACTCTCTTCCAACTACAGCCCTTAAACTTGCTACGACTCCTCTCCCATCACTTAGTTCAATTAAGGTGGGAAAATGACCATTTATGCTATCCTCATCGAAGAAGATCTATGTTTTGCTTGAAAATCCTAGTTTTTTTCCCCTAATGATTGCTATACATATCTAGTTAGTAAAAGATTAGTCTTTAGTTATGTTCAATTATGTGGTCATCAACCATTTTAAAAAGCAAAGTGAATCGAATATAAACATACAAAGCAACACTCTAAGTCCACAATTCAAGTAATAATCATAGATGAAGCATACACACATTCAACTAGGTTACAAGCACAATCAAAAGTACTCCAAAGTCTTTGAATACTATAATACAATACTCCCATATGCTATAAAAGCATAGATCCCAATTTACCTGTACTGATACTCATTTCAATGGGTCTATACTATCAACATTCTATTCACTTAGAATTCTTATATATAATAATCTCAGATTTAGTTTTCGTAAGATTTACAAAACGTTAGGGTTCTATGTAATTGTTTGTATTATAATATAACTTAGTTGAAATATTATTTAGGTAGTTATTTTAATGAAATTATATACGTAAATATGTATATGGAGTATATTATTCGTATATAATCATGTTTATATATGTACTTAATTATTATAGTTTTATGGTATAAGGTATTTAATATTAATGACATGCATAGTTATCCTATTACCTATAATGTGTCGTTTCAATTATATTGAATAATATCTTTAATTGATTAAATTATTTTTCAATAATGGAAAATTCCTTATAGTATTATAATAATATTATTATAGAAATATCAATTTTATTACATTGAATTATCTAATTTTAGTAAAATTAGTATTGTTAGATTTGTATAAACTTAATGATACATAATATGTGATCTAATTTCAATGACAACTCTTAAGTGATGTTTTTAATTCTAATATATNAGTCTAAGTTGTTAATTTTTAATAAAATTACTTTTGATACAATTGTTTATCCTTTTCAAGCAATTGCACATTTAATCCAATGATATTCCATGTCGTTTCTTTTTTTTTTTTGATGATTTATAGATGTTATTCTAGAGTATTTTGGTGTTTTATGTTAATATTCAACGAATTTGTTAATATATAGGTATATATATATATATATTATCCTATACATATAGTACACGTAATGAGTAATCATCTTTATGTAATGATGTTTTACTTATATTATTAATATTTAAGATGTATTTTCTTTATAATTTTACAAATTTATAACTTATTTTATATAATTATATAATTTCAAGTTAATTTACAAATATATTTATTATTTATACTTGGTATCTTCATAAAAATAAATATATTTTCATATAGTATATTATACAATATTATTTACTTTTATAGCTTAAATAGCTTATTTTTAGAGTCTCATCGTATTTTAAGCTCGATTTTAGAGGTTCCGACAAGTCTTATGATATATTCAATAATTATAATTATAAGCCTAAAATTGGGGTTTTATGATAGTATGTTCAAAATCTAACTTCATTTGGTTACTTTAACTAACTTTTCTAAACTAATTGTAAAATTTAGACTTAATCGGATAAAATTTCCTAAAGACCTTAAGTCTAAGTATAGTTGCCTTAAATACAATTTTAGGGGCTTACAAAAGGTAAATTCTCACAATTTTGATTATATTCTTAACATACTTTTGACTTCCTATCCTATGGGAATTTCTCGATTAAGGTTTTCAAGTTCTTTGTAATTTTCTAAGCTACTTAAGTTACTTTTCTGAACATTCTAAATCAACTATTAACCTTAATTATACGGAGACACAGCTTTACCCTAGTGTAGATACCTCATTTTTGCATCACCTACACCCTACCCCCCACTTCCCTAAAGATGCAAAAATTAAAAAAGAAAAAAAAATGGAAAATATTAAAAAAAAGTAATGAAATAGAAAAAAATACCAAAATAAAGGATTTTGTAGAAATATGGGTCAACAGGTTTCATTTCGAGGGTTTTTTAGTTTTTCAAGGTCAAAGGGCTCAAATAGAAGTTGAATAAGCATATGCAATTTCATAAAATTATAATTTCTTAACAAAAAATAGACATTTTATTGAAAAGAAATTTTTTATTAGGTTTGGCTTGCTTATTTTTCAAAATATTGTGAAAATAGACAATTTAAGTTCATTGTAGCATTAAACGATACCTCAATCGAACTCAAATTAACTATTTTGTGAACAATTAAAGTTTTAAATAAAGCCAAGCACTAAGCAAAACTGTGCCTATAATTCTATCAAATCTATCTATTTTTGAAAATAATTTTTCACATATGCTTAGTAGACTAAATAATTATGTATGGGGATGAATTAGTTTTTTTAGTACTTAGAAGGCTTGGACTGATTTTAAGGCCTAATGGTCGTTGGCACTTTTATTAAAATTTGGTGCAAAAATTTATTAAATTTTATTTTTGTTAAATTATGACAAAAATCAAGTAGTATCTAAGCTTATTTATTTACTTTCTAACTTTTTTCCCCTTCTTCTCTCAACGCCACTTGCAACCATTATCGAAATTATGTGAAGCTACCCCTGCAATTGCTCTCTCTCTCTCTCTCTCTCGTGCAACTCACATAACCTACCTTTAACTTACGCACAACTCATTTTGGCTTAGGTTTGATCTTCATTTTTTTTTATTTATTAGTTTGTATGTTTAGTTTATTTTAGGGATAAAAGCATATATAGTCCTTAAGTGTTATGAGGGTAATAATAAAAATTAAAAAAAAGGGTTAGGGGCATTATGTAGTCCTAGCTTATTGTGGGGTAATCATTGCCCTTACGACTATTAGGGCCTAATAAAATAAAAATTAACAAAAAATTTAAAAAATTGAAAAATACTTTGAAAAAATAATAAATAATTTTCTCAAATAATTTTCTTGAAGCACAATTCTTTGAAAAAAAAAAAGAAAAATGTTTTTCTTCAATCATTTTTTATAGAGTTCTTCTTTAAGAAAATGAATATTTTTCCTTCTTAGATAGATACTAAAGGCTTTTATGAAAAGAAAAGAAAAATGAGCTACGTTATCCTTTAGGAAAATATGTTTTTAGTGAAAATACAGCTTATCACTTAGAAAAATGTTTTCAGAAAAAAAAAAATCCCAATCGACCTTTTCTAAAAAAGAATATAAAATTAATTAGAGTTTTTCTTTAAGTCAACACAAATAAAATTAGGGTATTCTCTTAAGATTTTTCCAAAGTAAAAAAACCAGTTAATGATGTAAACCCAACTTATTTTCAAAATTTAAAAGAACTAAACCATTGAAGTTTTATGCAAAGGAACTATGGTAATCTAATTTCAAATAACGAATATGTACGTACTTGTAAGGAAATTTAAAAAAAAAATAAAAAATTTATTTTTCCCTTTGTTTTCTTAGAAAACAAAAACTTAAAATAAATAATAAAGAAAAAGCCAAAAATTAAAAAGAAAATAAATCAAAAATAAAAAAAAATGCTTCCTTTAAGTTTAAGGGGTATTTTAAAGTTAAAGCCTAAATTTATATTTTAATGTAGTAACCTTAAGTTTAAGGGGTATTTTAAAGTTAAGGCCTAAAAGTTTTCAAAATGCAAACCAATAGTTAAATTAAAACCAATTTGCTTAGTTAGTTTTAATTTACTCAATTTTTCCTAATTTCATTAGGTGGCAACTCCAATTTAAAAAATACCAAAGGAAACTTCTTTTTCTTAACTTTTGTCAAGGATTTAAATTAAATGGATATAAGGTTTAGTTTAAACCAAGTTAAGAAAAATATAAAACCAAATTTTAGGCTAGACAAATTGGCAACTCCACTAGGGACATCTTAGTAGTCTAACTACATTAAAATATTAAATTAGGCTTTAATATTTAAAATACCCCCTAAAGAATTATTCTTTTATGTAAAGGAGGCTTTTCTTTTTGTATATTTATGTTTCTACTTTATTGTATATTTGCTTGATTTTTTTATATTTGTGTTTTTCTCTAACCTAGATTTTTTAGGCTTGTAGGAACCTAAGGCCCAAAGGGTCGATTCTTTTGGGGGTTCATTTTGAAAAAAAAAAGAAAGAAAAAATAAAAAACATCTTGATGTGTGTTAGAAAAGTTCAAAACTGGATCTAGGAAATCTTAAGACAAGAGGGCTATTGTTTAGGCTTTGGATATTGTAGGGCAACCATTATCTAAGCTAATTAGGCCATCCTACTTAAGCTAATATGATTGTAGACCTATTCTTTAGAAATGGGAGACCATGGTTCTTGAAAACCTTTTAGAATACTCTTTATTTACATTCATGAGTTTAAATCAATGATAAATAATAGAGTGGCACATTACTGATGCAACTTTATCAAGGTTCCATTATACCATATAGCATTATAATTTCCCTATACTTTCTTATAATATTGATGTAACTTTTTGTAATTTTCTTGTAATACTATTTCTTTGTAATTGTAAGATTTTATAGAAATTTTTTGTATAGGCTCTTTTATTTGTATATACTAAAATTTCCTATAACATTTTAATTGTACCAATGGAACTTCGATAAAGTTGCAATATCTAATCCCTAAAAAACACTACACTATTGTTTAGTTATCGATCCTTGTCGCATCTGTATGCTCTCATTCATTTTCTTTATTCTTTATTTTCTTCATTATTTGCTTTGTATTATAATAAGAGAAGAAGAAATTTTTAAAATAAGACTTATAGATAATCGTTGTGAAATACATTTGTAATTTTTTCCCTAAACATTTGTCTTCTTTAAAAAATAGGATTTTTTTCCTTCCATAATTTGCCAATAGTTGCTATCCCTTCAAACTATAAATTATTAGCTTTCCTCATTGAACATTTCAAGAAAATCTACAAATAGAATTATGATCCATATTAGGTTGCTTATCTATAAAACAAAGTTCTATTAATAATCCTTCCTCCTTTTATCTTTATTTAAGCCATAAATAGAAACTCCTTAATCCTCTTGTAAGTTACCATCTCTATTCTCAAAGAAATAACTCACCTTCTTAGTTAACTTTATTTAGCAATTTAAGTTCTCAATCTTAGTAATCTTTTGACTTGTAATCAACTTGTATCAACTCTAGATTTCATTAGGCTTAAACTTATTATTCCATTCAATAACATTTTTTTCCAAAAGAAAAAAAAATTCATCTCTTTGATTTTCATTAGTTTCTTTATCTTTCTTTTGTTTTACAAAAGGCATACAAATAATCATAGGTTGTAAATGTTTCTTTTCTTTTCTTAATCTTGTACTTCTAAATTTGCTAACATCATTCTTAAAGTTCTTTTGGAAAAAAAAAAAAAAATTGATCCTCCAGTACGTAGTTGTCCTTATAGTCATTTGACTTTTTTGTTCAAAATTGTAAATCCTTCCCCATTTGTTTTGAATATATCTTCTTAAAAAAAAAAAAAGAAGGTCATGAGTTTCCTCTTTTTTAGGTTAGCAATTTGCAATCTTCCATATCATTAGTTGTATAAAATTTCCTTATCAATTGTATTAGTCATTCTTTCATCACATTTGGTTGTCATTTCTTGTTGTAACATATTCGGCTTCTCTTTATTACTTAAACTTTCATTATTAAAAAACAAACACAAAGAAAAGAAGATTGTACAACTTAGAAATATATCTTTTCCTAACTTCTAGTTTTGCCTTCAAATTTATGAATCTTTTAGGGTATCTTAGTCAATCTTATTTGGTTTCCCTTGCTTAGTGGCCATAAACTCCTTCACTTTGAAAATACTTTATTCTTTAATAGGGCTTGTAAGCAAGTTACCCTTGTTAATTCGATCGAGTTGTAAAATAATGAGTTATCTAATTTTTAGTAAAACAAGACCTTCATCAATTCTTCCACTTTTCATTGTAAATATTATAGATAGTTGTGTCCTTTGAGTTGGACTTACTTTCCTTTTCTTTAATCACATCTTGTAAATAATTCTTTTCCTTTCCTTTACATAATCCAACTTTTAGGCATCCTAGATAACATTTAGTCATATTTATGTTATCATTTTCCTTTTTCACTAGGTTTGTAAATAAGCTTGTGCATCCTACTACTCTATAAGATTGTTCTTCCCTTATAAATAGTTTTATGTCTTAGGGCTTATCCTTTGTTGTTGTAAATACCCTTTTCACCCATAATGTTTTCCTAATTAAAAGTGCTTTTTTCTTCTCTTTCATAAGGTTTGTAGGTAGGCCTATATGCTAACCCCGTAGGATGGTAAATAATGAACCCTTCATCATTGGTAGATTAATCATTTGATTTTTATTTTCAAGAGGATTGTCACTATTTTTTTTTTTCCTTCTTCAAGAAAAATTCCTCTCTCTATCTCCCTCTAAAGAAAAAAAAAAAAAGAAGAGAAAAATGAGGTGGCTAACAAGTAAAAATTGCTATGGTTTACTTATGGACCATCACTTATGCACCCCAGATTTAAAGAAGCGCATCTAAATTCAGAGCACTTATGTGAAGGGGTAAGAAAGGAAGCTCGGTAAAAGGGGCATGCAATCCCTTAGCCCTTTAAAGAAGCCAACCAATACATAAGTATTTGCTCATAAAAGAAGTCGAATGGTGGCCTAAGCTTAAGTGCAAGAGATCCTAATCATGAGCATGCTCCTCAACTCAAGGAAATCTCACCAAAGCTAATCCACTCAACTGCAAGCCTTAAGAGCTAGGAATCATTCAGTCCTCAAAATCAATAGATTGATCAAAATCAAGTTAGGAGCACTTGGGACAAATGGAGTATTAAAGAGCATTTAGTCTAGAAACTAAGTTTGTAGCAATCATTTTCCTATGCCATCAGATATGCAAAGGGGCATACCATTGACAGTTTTGATTAAGGTAGGACTACAAAAGAAGGAAACCATCATGAAGTTAGGGATGCCATCTAAAAGATTGTTCTCTTAGTAGTCTTTCTTTTTCTTTATATGTAACTTCAAGCTTAAGATGAATGAAGTACTCCTGTTATACATTTTGTATGTCCTCTCTTTAATGCTATAGGGCATGTTTCCAATAAGAATTCCAAGAAAATGTGGGACAACTTTGTAATGACAATCCTAACTCTAAGCCAAACTAATATAGATTCCTACTTAGGGAAATGGCAACTCATTATTTAAAGGCTTAGAATGAAAAGAGACAAACCGTATTCCAAACACGAACCCTTAAACACTTTGAGAGTTGAGAGACATCAATGTGAAGATTTTTGAACTTATTCCTTAAAGGAGGTCTATTTTGAGCCTAACACACAATTCAAAGTAACATTAGGCACTCTTTTTAGTACCTTATGTTAGAAGTATTTCTCAAAAGTTAAATCCTATTAAGAACCACCTCACAATAGGGCAATTTAACCTATACTTACCTTAGTGGCATGAATTCAAAGATTAATTTTTATCATTTATAATTTCTATTCTTTGAGATGAGGAAGAGCCTACAAGGACCATACATACACAAACCAAACACTTTGAGTTATAAAACCCCTCAATAAGGAATTTTCGAGCCAAAAGAAAGAAAAGAAAAGGGAAAAGAAAAAATAGAAGAATAGGGCAAAAGTAGGAAAAAAAGGAAGAAAGAAAAAGGAAAGCTTAAAATCAATCAAAAGTGATTGGGCTTAAATACAAAATAAGGCCCAATAGGCTTAAAGATTCTAAGGATACATCCCAATTCACCAAGATAATTCCGTAATCCACTAAGAAGGCCCAAAGTTGAAAAAACTTCATACATGATCCCTAGCTCACTACAAAGCCCTAAAACATAAAATCCCCTTATCTATTGTGAATCATAAACATAAGGTTTTCCTACCCACAAATACTATACATTTTTACAAAGACTCCTTTAATTTTAGAGAATAATTATCCTAGATAAAAGTTTTTTTGAAACTAAGGCAAATACATTTTTAGTTTTTTTTTTAGGGTTCTTAACTTGTAAACCCAGGTTGGGCAAGAAATTTTTTTAAATAAGCTCATTGATTAATCCCCTTTGAAGCTACTGACCAAAAGCCCAATTTACATTGCAAAATCGAAAAAGACCTAATAGATTGACTAAGGTGAATCACCTATAAAATGGACCATAATTTTTGGAATAGTGGTTAAGAGTAGAATCTAAACTGAAAGCATGTAAGGAAGTCCTTTTTTACTAAAATGATCAATAACGAGTTACTATCTCCATAGAAAAGGTACTCTTAACATCATAAAGTCTCTACAAGCAAGGATGGTGCCAAAGGTGCCAATGTCCTCAAAGTTTGACAATTAGCCCTAATAGCATCATAATTACAAGACTTTCTCTGAGGCTTAAGCGGAAGATTAAGCTGCCCTAAATGATAACCCTACAAAGGAAGGAAGAATTTAGTACAAGGCTCATGGTTTTCACCAAGTATTTGTACCAATTAGCAATTTTGAAGAAAAAAAAAAACAGGAAAAAAAAAAGAAGAGATTGAAAAAAAGAGAAAGGATAGAGAGAGAGAGAGAGAGAGAGGGCGGAAGGGGGGGGGGGGGAGGGATTTTCTCCTCTTCCAAAGAAGTGTCTTTTTTAGATAGCATTTTTAGTGACCATTTTCTAATGAAAGTCCCTTAAGTTTTCTCCATTAAGGAATCTATCCTTTTAGAATCTTCATTTCAAAAGGCCCTAGTAGCTAGTTTTGTCCATTCTAACATGCCTAGACAAAAAGGCCAGCTTCTTCTAAGATTAAGGAGTCTAACTTTTAAACCATTCTTAGCCCACAAGATTCACCTGAATGATTAATGTCTTTAAACACTATCTATTCAAGATGATAACCTATGATGTTTTTTCTTTAGAGTTCTAAGGCCATTCTAATAGGCCTATTTCCCAATCAATGAACTCATCATTCCAATGTACTTTTCATCCTTATAGATCATCTACTCTATAGAGTGCCATTCAAAAGCTTCTAAGATTGCTTGCTGGTAAGAGTGTTGTCTTAGTTTTAAAAGTTTTAGGATTACTTTCATATGGAAGTGTTATCCTAGTGTTGAAAGTTTTAGATTGCCTACTAACAAGAGCACTATCCTAGTTTTGAAGTGTAAAGATTGCTTGCTCATAAGAGCACTTTCCTAACTTTAAAAAGAAGTGCTAAGATCGCTTGCTCTTAGAGTGTTGCCTCTTTTCTCACACAATCTAATTTTAGAAGTGATTCCTTGAAGTTGTTCCTAGCCAAGCATTGCTTTTGAAGAATAGTGAAGAACCATTTTAAGATACCCACCAAGTCTAAATCCCTTCAAACATGCAATTTCTTATAAAGCACTTTCTTTCCTTAGGGATCGATACATCATAATGTCATATCCCGACTCAGAACAAAATGCACCATCGCATAAGAATACCTATTGAAAACTTATCCAATCTACTCATTCATCAAAAGACAACTTTGTTTACAAGATAAAAGGGTTACTACATCGGAGTTTAACTAGATATTCAACTACAACTTATGTATATAACATAATATTTACATCAAAAAATGAACCAGCTTCTTCTTTTATCATCTTCATAATAATTGGATTCCCAACTTAGTACAAGTTCCATAGAAAATTCATTGACTCTAACTCGTACTCTCAAAATATATTCTCCCTAATGTTGGGCCCTTTATAACTATGTTAACCTGAGAATAAAACATTTTATCCCCTCAGCTACTAAAGCTGAGTGAGAGTGGATAACAAACAATAGAATATAGACAATATCACATATCACAACTAAAACATTTCCATCATAATCAATAGGTTCAACTTTACATATGCATTAGCCCAATTAGGCATTTATTGCTAGTAATGCAACGTATTATGCTCATGCACGTAGCATACATCGATATCAATATCCTATACCTTCCAATTTTCATCTACTCAGTCAATATAGCCAGACATCTAGATATAATGTCCAGGAACCTATGGGCAACAAGTAGTTGCTTGGGAGTAAGACCCCCATCAAATTAGACTACATACTATAGTCTACCATTATCAAAAAGGGCAATAAGGAGCTGCCTAGAAGTAGGACCTCCAACTTTGTTTTACAAAATTAGACTTCATACTATAGTTCACCAAATCAAAGAGGCAACATTGCCAAATTAGACCACACATTGTAGTCTACCAAATCTAACTATCAAAATAGTCACAATGTTTAGGCAACACAATCTATATGCTTCTAAAAACTGAGTTCATAAAGCCATGTTTTTTACATGATCACTTGGAGGCCTCATTTTGAAATTTATGAACCATAGGTCCTTTTTATGCCATGATTTGCAATAACAACTCAAGTATATCACTCAACACAACTAGTCTTTCAGTTTTATTCAACTTAGTGATTTAATTCTAGTTTTTGAACTCTCCCTAGTAGAATTTTAGCATCTCACTTAGGTGAACACCCAGAAGATTGAGTTAGCAATCAATCAACTTCCCTAATTAGCACAATCATTGGTAAGCATGAATCATCATCCTACATAGTAGCATAATAGTTTAACCAAGATATAGTTACTATAATTCAAAATCACCACATCAGCATCCACTATAGTAGCATATTAGTTTACCCAAGATATAGCCATATTTTATCAACACAACATCAAACAACATGCAGTGTTATGAGTAGCAATATATCTACTCTAAGCATGAGTTAAATCTATTTACATAGACTTAGTAATAGCGTAAAATCCTAAACTTCATGACGTGGTCCTTCTATACTTATCACACCTATGAAAATATAACACAGTCTTTAGAGTAAGTATGGGTTGAACCCGAACTGTTATAAGCTTTCATTTTCGCGTTTTTAAACTTTATTTGATTGTATCTTACTCAATCTTTATCCAATGTCACTAAACTTTATACCGTTACAATTGTTATTTGAGTATTATTAATATATCTTAAGAAACAAGATTAATTAATATTGTCAAAAACCTAAAAATACCCTTTCGTATCATTGATTCAATCGTACGTTATCATTACTCCATAAATACCCTGATTAAGCTTTAATACTAAACTAAAACCCTAAAAATCACACTCTCTGAACTTGTCTAATAACACTTAATATATCCTAAAGTGATTAGTTGACATGGATTTAGTAAATATTTTAATAATACTAATTACTATATTACATATTAAGCTAATATATAGGTTTATATAGGCCCAATTAATTTTACGAAAAATCCTATAGACTCACAAAAACGTATAGTTTAATTATTGACCATAAATTACATTAAATTGGCTAATATCTATTTTTACAAAAATAGTAGTTTTAGCTCGAAATTATGGAAAATTAAGGAAAATAAAATAAATTTATGTATGAGATAAAAATTAAATGTTTCACATATCATTATAAACTTTCAGAAGTCTAAACATGTAGGTCTCATTTATTAATTTCAACAAAAACTAATTATTTCAATAATTCGGCAAAACTAGTAATTCTGTTCAAAATAATTATAAAAAATAGTAAACATGTATAATTTTGAAAATTATCATTACCAAAATAAAATATATATATATTAGGTATATTATATACAAAAATTGAGCTTGAAACAATATCGTCTAATATTTATAAAAATTTATTCAATTTTTGCCTAAAAGGGCATTTTCTTAAGGACCATATATTTACAATCATTATTTAAATAAAGTAAAATTACTACATTAATCTATAATTAAAATAATCCCAAAAAACCAAATTTCACAATTAATTAATCACATTTAGTATTTTTACAAAATTAAATAAATTACAGGCGAAATTTTGATTTACCTAAACCAATTGCCTTCAACCACCCTCTGGCCACTCAACCTTATCAAAACACCTCCTTCAGTGACCCTCTCTTTAACTCTCGAGCCACTCTAAGTCAAGTTATGGTTTGGTACACAAACTACCCTAAACCTATTCCGACCTTATTTTTTGTTTTATTTTTATTTTATTCTTTTCTAATTTTTTCTAATTTTCTAAAATTATGTTCTTTGGTTTTCAAATTTCTAAAATATTGTACATGAGGTTTAGAGTCCTATTTATAGGCTATAGGATTTTTTGCATGTAAAAAAGTGAAATAACACACATCAATTTCTCGTTTCCCTAGGCACTACGTGTCATCCTTGGTCACTACATCGTTTGATGACTCATCCAATCTTTTTTTAAATTCATTTTCCTTTATTTTATAGTATTTAACCATATTTCAATAATTTATTATTATTATATGCATATATTTAATACATATAATACATATCACATGTAAATATAAGTATATTATGTATAATTTAACTTTATTTATTATTTTTAAAAGCTAATTAACATATCTCTAATATCTCACTATATCAAAAAGCTTGAATTTCACGTTTTCGATAATTATCGGCTTTATCGATAAATTAATATTTTTCTCAAATTAATATTTTTATATAGCTTATTTCAAGAAATTAACTTTACTTAAATTACTTCGTCTAACTTTACTGTAAAGTTTAAAATAAAATGAATAATATAGCCTGGTATCCTAAATTTAGGAGCTTGGATCCTAAGGTTATTGAACTCATTAGAAAAACTTAAGGTATTACATCCTACCCCCCTAACAAAAAGTTTCATCCTCTAAACTTTCACAATTAAAGACATTCATGCTTATGAACCAATATTGTGCTTCCATGGCATAACTCTAATTTCTACATCACATTATAATCATCAATTATTGTTAAAGGTGAAATCCTTCAATATTGACTCTTGTATCTTAACCTTAAGTTTATCAACTCGTGAACATTTTATTTGACTTACTTATCTCATTACTTCTTACATCTTGTGTTTCTAACTTTTGCTATATAAACTTAATATAGTTAGCCCTATTTCACTCCCTCATTTTGTTTAAGTTGTCTTTCTATAGTTTCTAATCCATTACTATTACTTCGTTAGGTTCACATCTTAGATACCAATCATCATATTATTATTTATGATTTTATCTCTTACAACTATACATTTCAAACTAATATGTTCCAGTACCATTCCTTTGTCACCATCTAACTAGTATCTTCGTTTATCCTCATTTCGTCGCTTTAGTTAGTTTAAACTCTTACATTTAGTTAGTCCTATAGAACTCATAGTCATTTTTTCCATTATTTCCTTATCCGTCCCGTAGTTGGCCATCATGTCTTTTCATCTCATCCTTATTATTATGCATTGTCCAAGTCCCAATTTCCACTTAGGATAAATCTAACAAATTCAATTTCTTCATGTCTACAGGTGTTAGATATCTCTTATAAATTTTGATAATAACAAAAAGTGATAAATACTAATGAATCATTAAGATTGTAGGCATTTAGATGGGTTCTTAGAAATTTTAAATTCTCAAATCTAAGTTGCCTTCAGAAACTTATTTAAAAGGTTTGATTTAACTGAAAAAGAGAATAGTTTGAAATTTTTTAGAAAATATTTCATAAGCTTTACTAGTAGAAGTGGAATAGTATTTCAAAAGCTTACTTAGAAACTTCAAAGAAAGGAAGAATTGATACTCTTCAAAAGGTCATTCAAAACTTTGATATGGAAATATATGACTTTAATATCAAGATTAGAATTCAACAAGGCCTAGCTTCACTAGATTGAGTGTATTAAAGAAATACAATTAATCTCATTTCACACAAGATAGAATCATGATCCATAGGGATTTTTAAGTGAATTAATTTTTATTTCAAGATATGCACAAATGGGGATAAAGATAAGGTTGAATCGAATCTTGTGTAATTTCAAATCTTAAATATGAGTTTTATCCGAAAGTTACTGATTAAGCATATTTCCTTATTAAATTCAAATCAAAAGCTTATTTGGTAGTTACGATTTGATGATTATCTAATCTAAAAAAGATAAGGAGAGTTGGTTTTGAATTTGAAATGACCAAGATCTTCTCTAAAAATGTCTAAGGAATTATCTTAGATAACTAACGGTTGGACAAAAGATAATCTTTAGATTTTTTAGCCGTTGGAAGATCTCAATATAAAAGAGAAAGGATTTAAAATATCAGGATACAACTTTGAAAAAAAAGAGCTCTCATAAAACAAAAAGTCTTGATTAGATTCTATCTTTTGAAAAGTCACAAAAAATCCTTCAAATACTTCTTTGGATAGTTGCACCAAATCAAAATTATACAACAAATGTTATTTCTCTTTAGTGCAAAAAATTATTTGAGACTTATATTCTTTGTTCTCACTTGTAATTTCTAAACTTTGTTGTAGAGAGAAGTTAATTTATACTATGTAGTTATGTATTAGCTTAAATTGTTGAAAGGCTAAATAAATAGAGCAAAGTGTTGTAAAGTCAATGTGTGATGCATGCTTGTAATGTTTTATGATTTAATTCAATGGATCAAGTCAAATGACACCGGTGAAGTAAATTGAGTCCCTAATAGTAGAGCTGGAAGAGTGTAGTAAATAGAAGGCCGAAACTCTATAAAATCTCTACCTTCTATTCTCCTTCCTTACTCTTTCACTTTGCTTTATTGTTGCGTGTTAAATTGTTAAATATCACTATTTACCATTATAAGTTGTTAAGATGGGTAAATTTTATCTTTTGTATTTAGAAAAAGTTTCAAAAATTTAAAGATATCAATTCAACCCTTTTTCGATATCTTATACCTGACTAACAATTGGTATTGGAGCTTCGCTCTAATATCTTCTAAAGTTTAAGATCATGGATAAATTTAGTAGTAGTTTAACAATTCAACCTAGTAAGACACCATTTTTTGATGGAACTAACTTTCCATATTAGAAATTTAGGATGTAGACTTATGTGAAGGCATTAGATTATCAAGCTTGGTAAATTATCTTTGTAGGAGATCTTAAAGTTCCAACCATCATTACGTTAAGTGATGATATCACCAAAGTAGAACTTAATTCAAAAGCTAAGAATTTACTTTTGAGTGCTATTGCATGATCAAAATTTTATCTAATTACTTCTTGTACAACAGCTAAAGATATTTGGGATACTTTAGTGCAAACCTATGAAGGGGAAGAAACAATCAAGGATATAAGAATCAACTCCTTGGTTCAACAATATGAATCATTTTGAATTCTCCTTGGTGAAGAAATTAAAGACTCTTTCAATAAATTTATTACCATAACTAATGAATTGTCTTCTCTTGGTAAAATTATTAGTGATGCGAATATGGTTCGCAAGATGATAAGGATTCTTCCTAAATTTTGGAATGCAAAGAAAACTACCATAGAAGAAGCTTGTGATCTAAGAACATTAACTTTAAGTCAATTGTGTAGCAAGCTCATGGCATCTAAAATTGATTTTCTCAATTTAGAAAGTACTTCAGAAGACACAAGGAAAAGGACCATAGCCTTCAAAGCTAAAAGAATAGATATTAATTCAAAAGGAGAAGATTCATTTGATGAAGAAGACGAGGACGTGACACTTCTTGCTAGAAAGCTCAACAAATGGCTTAAGAAAAAGGGTAAGAAAACGTTTACTAAAAGATTTCCTACTAATCAGAATCGGTTTCTTGATGTAGGAAAGGCAATCAAAGAAAAGGAAGAGAAAAAGTTAAGAAAGGAGATTATTTGCTATGAATGCAAGAAGCTTGGGCATATCAAATATGAATGGCCCTTATTAATCAAGAAAATGGAGAAATTCAAGAAGAAACGCAAATCTCTAATGACAACATGGAGTAACCTAGAAGATTCAGAAACTGAATCAGATGGTTCAAAAGAATGTAAGGAAGCAAATCTGTCTTATGGCACTTTTTAACATAGATTCTGAAACTAATTTTGATTTTTGATTTTGAAATACCAGATGATATATGTGCTAAAATTAACAAACTCTTCAAGGCTCTTTCCAAGTTGAGTAATAAAATATCTAAGCTTGAATCTAAGGTTAAAACATTGAAAACTGAGAAGCATGTACTTAGTCAAGCTAATAAGTTGCTAGTATATGAAAATGATTTTCGGAAAAATGATTTCGAAGGATTGTATAGTGCTCATGAAGCTTTAGTTAATGAAAATCTAATTATAAAAAAAGAAATTAGGAATTGAAAAAATTGCGTAGAAGATTTATCTAAGTCAATTAAGAATACGTTCCGTAAGTTTAATGAAAGTAACAAGAAATTACAAAATGTTGATTTCTAGCCAAAGGATAGATGATTCAAAATCTAAACTAGGTTTCAAATTTGGAGAAACATCTAAAACAAAGAAAGAAATAGTTTTTGTTATATCAAAAGATGAAAATCAAGAATTAATCAAAGGAAGGGAAAACAACAATGCATTTGAAACTATCATAAAGTACAACAAAAGGTTCTCTCAAAACAATGACAAGTATCCTTTCAAATGATACAATAGAAGGTTGAAAAGAGGGTATTTCAAAAAGAATCTAAATCAAAGGAAAGTGGTAAGTAACAGGTATACTAAGCAAAATCCTTATGCTTGTTTCCTTTGTAATAAAACAGGTCATATAAAGAAAAAATGTTTTTACAAAAAATACAAACTTAGCAATAATCAATGTTCAATTCAAAACATGAGCTTGAATTTTCATGGACCCAAGCTTTATTGGGTTCATAAATAGATTTGATTATGCTTTATTTTATGCAAGATTATGGAGCTAAGATTAAAGGAACATGGTATCTTGATAGCAGATGTTCAAGATACATAACTGGTGATGCTTCGTTGTTCATGAATCTGGAATGGAAGGAAGATGGTTATATGAAGTTTGGTGACAATGGTAGAGGTAAAATAATTGCATTAGGATCAATTGGTTTGGCACTACATTCAATCAAAAATGTGTTGCTAGTTAAAGGATTGAAACAAACTTATTAAGTATAATTCAATTGTGTGATAAAAAGGTATAGAATAGTTTTTGAACATGATAAATGTGTTGGTTTTAACAAGGATGGTTTTAAGCCATTTGAAGGTTTCAAAAAGAAGAATGTTTATCTAATTAAATCATCTAAAGTACCATATGAAAGCCTTTTTATTTTAGTAAATGATAATGTTATGCTCTGGGATAAAAAATTAGAACATGTGAACTTTCAACAATTGGAAAACTTGTCTAAAAAGAATTTAATCTTAGGCTTACCTAAATTACATACTGATGAAAATATTTGTTGTGCTACTTATTTTAAGAATAAAATGAATTCATCCTCTCATAAGAGTAAGAAGGTTATCTATACTCAAAGCCCATTAGAGTTATTACATTTAAATATTTTTGGTTCAACTCATACCCTAAGTTTAGGAAGAAATAAATAGGACTTGTTATAGTAGATGATTTCTCTAGATTTACTTGGTTCTTATTATTTTCATTATAAAAGTGATGCTTTTAAAAATTTTGAAATATTTTCAAAAAGAGTTGAAAATGAAAAAGGCCTCTCCATGATTGGTCTATAAATTGATCATAGCAAAGAATTTGAAAACTCTGATTTTATTTCATTTTGTTAAGATAAAGGCATCACTCAGAATTTTTCAACACCTTATACTCCACAATAAAATGGAGTAGTTGAACACAAGAATAGGACTATCCAAGAAATGATGAGAACTCCACTTGATGAAAGCAATGTAGCTAATCATTTATGGGCAGAAGTTGCTTCGATGGCTTATTATATTATAAATCGAGTATATGTAAGACCTTTAACAAATAAATTGCTTACAAGATCTATAAAGGAGGGAAACCTACTGTTTTATATTTTCACACATTCGGTTGTAAGTGTTTTGTTAAAAAAACAGGAACAGTCTTAGGAAAATTTGAAGAGAGAGTAGATGAAGCCATCTTTCTAGGCTACTCTTTGAACTCAAAAGTATAACGAGTATACAATAAGGAAACAAAAGTTGTGAAAGAATCAATAAAGGTCAAAGTTTTTTAAGAAACAATCCATGAAGAATCGAACGATGAAAATCCATTTGCTTTAAACAAAAAGAATACAATGTGCCTAAATTTAGAAGGAAAGATAGAACCTTCTTTAGAAGGTACTTTAGATGCTTTAAGGATACTGGATGAATCTAAAACAAAACCTAAATCAAAAGGTACTTCAGAAGTTAATACCAAGTTTGTTGAAAAACATTCAGAAGGTAAGTTAGAAGGTTCTAAATACTTTCATACTCCACCATTAACTTTAAAGTTTAAATTTGATCATCCTCCTGAGCTTATTATTGGTAATGTTAGATCAGAATAAGAACAAGATTAAGCTTACAAAATTTTGAGAATCATTTTGCTCTTACATCTGAAATTGAACCTCACTTAGTTGATGAAGCTTTAAATGATAGTAATTGGATCTTAGTCATGTAAGAAGAGCTAAGTCAATTTCAAAGAAACTAGGTTTGGAGTCTAATTCCAAAACCTAAAAACTATTCAATCATTAGAACTAAATGGGTATTCAAGAACAAACTAGATGAGCATGGAAAAATGATCCGAAACAAAGCATAGTTAATAGCTAAAGGTTATTCATAGGAAGAAGGAATAAACTATGATGAAACCTATGCTCCCATTGCTAGATTGGAAGCTATAAGATTATTACTTGCTTTTGCTTATTTAAAAAATTTTAAGTTGTATCAACTGGATGTAAAAAGTGCTTTTTTAAATAGTTTCATAAAAGAAGAAGTATATGTTGATCAACCCCTTAGATTTAAAGATCTATTCAAATTAGATCATGTGTATATGTTAAAAAAGGCTTTGTATTGACTTAAACAAGCTCCTTGTATTTGGTATAATAGATTAAGTCAATTCTTGATTAAAAGTAACTTTTAAAGAGGAAAAGTAGATACTATACTTTTCATGAAACATTATGGAAAAGATATGCTAGTTGTACAAATCTATGTTGATGACATTATTTTTTGTGCAACTAATGAAATATATTACCAAGAATTTTCAAGTTTGATATAGGCAGAATTTGAGATGTCACTCATGGGTGAATTAAATTTCTTCTTAAGATTACAAATTAAACAATCAAAGAATGGAATATTTATTTACTAAGAGAAGTACACCAGACAGATATTGAAGAAATTTGGTTTAGAGAATAACAAGGACTCTTCAATACCTATGAGTACCTTAACAAAGCTTAACATCACAAGTAATTATAAAAAAGTAAATGAAAAAGTCTATCGAAGCTTAATTGAATCTTTATTATATCTAACTACTTCATGCCCTGACATTTTGTTCAATACTTATATGTATGCTAGATTTCAGAGTTCACCAACTGAAACACACTTAATTGCAGTTAAAAAGATCTTTAAATATATAAAAAGCACTGCAAAATTAGGAATTTGGTATCCTAAGAGTTAAAATTTTGATCTTATAGGATACTTAGATGCTGACTATGTAGGTTGCAAAGTAGATAAGAAGAGTACTTTAAGAATATGTCAATTCTTAGGAGATAAGTTAGTTTCTTGGTCTTCTAAGAAATGAAATTCAATTGCTCTTTCAACTGTAGAAGCTGAATATATATCAATTGGAAATTGTTTTGCACAAATACTTTGGTTAAAACAATAATTAGAAGACTATAGAATAAGTTGTAAAAATATTCCCATAAAATGTGATAAAACTAGTGCTATTAATTTGACAAAAAATCTAATTCATCACTTAAGGTCAAAACGCATAGAAATAAGGCATCATTTCATTCATGATCATATGGCAAATAATGATGTAAGTGTTGATTTTGTTCCAACTGAATATCAATTTGTTGATATTTTTACTAAGCCTCTAGATAAATTGAGATTTGAATTCATTCATAATGAGTTAGGTGTTTGTAATCCTTTTTGTTAATTTAGAGAACATTTTTTTTTAAAATTTTCCTTCTTTGTATATTTTCTTAATCACATGCAAGTTTCCTTCATATATATGATGGACATGAAAAATTGAGCGCCATAACATGTTCTTAGTAGGTCCACAAAATCCTCCTTAAAGGGTCCATTAAGTTAATCCACTCACTTTCAATAAAAGGTTTCTAACTCTAGTAGTTTAATTTCTCAAGTCTTATAAAAGCCTCTTTTTTCTTTTTTCATTCTCTCATTTCATCAAACTTCTTAATAAAGACATATTTTATTCATGTTTTAATGTGAGAATTAGATAGAATTATTATTGATTTTACAGGAATTATTAAGAATTGGTACTTAAGTATTTTCATTTAGACATTTTACGTATTGGAGGATTTAGAGTAGAAATATGATTAATTTAGAGGAGTTTTATACAAACGAATGAAGCCTTAATCGAGCTACGACAATTAGAATTGAAGGCAGCTGACCTACACTTTACACTGGTAGCTTTGGAGTTCTACGCTATCGGCTTTTTATTCTACACTACTAACCTTCATGAAGAAAGAACCATTTGAAAGCCAACCCTAATTTTCTCTGTAAATAGACATGTGTTTGATAGTTTAGAAGTAGAAAACTTTTTCATCTTCTTTAAAGTTAGAGAGTCTTAAAAGCAGTTAGTAGATAGTTTTGAAGAGTTTTCTTTAGAATTTCTTCAATCGTTGAGAAGATTTCACTTTTAGTGTAGAGATCATCCTTAAAGTTGCAATTATAGTTTATTCATCCTAATTGCAAAATTGATGATCTCTATTCTATTTATGTTTATGCAATTCTGTGATTTATTCTTACTTTTAATCATAAACTTCTTTGCAAATTCAATTATTATATGTACTTTTTTTTTAATTTCTATGGCTAGCTAAGTTTAATTTGTGGGAATTGATGAAACCCTAGAAAGCTGAGATAATAATTGTATTCATGTTATAAGGTTAATGGATATATGGATGATTTATGATTGCAATTTCTATGATTTCGATTATAATTCTCTAATTGATTATAATTGTTAGAAACACTATTGATACGAGAATTGATATAGGGTTTGTTAGAAATTCTTGATTAAACCAATTAGCTAACGCAGAAGCAGCCTTAATTAGATTAATTAGAAATTATCTAGGGATTAATGTAATGCTTCGAGTTAATTATTCGCTAAGACATTGGGGATAATTGATTTAGGACATTAGATGATCATAACATCAGGTGGTGTATGATTATAATTTAAAGTCCACTATTAATTAGAGATACGGAAGTTGACCGATTAATTAGAGGTTTAAATCCTTAAGTATTAAGGCATGATAATTTCACTAAAACAACCGTATAGCTATTAATCTAGATAACATGATGACAATTTGATGTACATAACTAGGGTAGATTCTGTTTTTCCCACATTTTTAATTGATTGCTTAGTTTTAAATATTTTATCATAATTTTCTTTTTGATAATTTTAGGGTAATTAGAAATTAGTTAATTCACAATTTAATTTTGATTGCCTAAATATTGATAAGAACTATCATAGAATTAGTAATTTCTTAGTCTTCGAGGGATCAACTACTTCACTAACTCTTTATTACTTGATTTCGACCCAGTAGAACTAGATTAGAATAGAAGAGCTTATGTTGAGCTATATGCAAAAGATGGACATTGATAGGAATCGAGCTATTAGCCCTTTGACCTACAGCCGAACTCAAGGATTGGAAGGCTTGATGAGATGAATTCTTCTACTCCAACCGACTTTTGCCGAGGTCGAGTACTTCTTTACCAAGGTCGAGCACTTCTTTATCGAGTCGCTCCTTAAGCCGTATCGAATGACTGCTAATCTCTTGCATATAGAATGCCGAGAAACAAATGGCTGAGACAACGTTTAATCCTTCCTCATGCTTGACCACTTACTCAGCATCACCCTTGCTGCTATGCTGAGAGAGAGACCCCTAAACTACATAATCCATCCCTGCTTAGACAAGCCAGCTGGTCATATTGTTTTGTTCACATCTTCCATGTATAGGACCTTGTATAGAATCCCATCCCCCCACACTAATTATTACTTCTATGAATATTCATTTTTACCCTTTTGTATTATTGTACATTACTATTTTAGGATAACCCTTATTTTGTCTTTTCCCTTTTAGGCAAGTTCTCCTAAATTCTTAGGTATAAATACCCTTTGTATTTATAAGCCATAAATAGATAGATTATCCATAATATACTTGAGTATTTCCTTACTTGAGTAGACACTCTGTTTACTCTTGGCATTACTCTTATCTTAACCCTTGAGCAAGGTTAGGTGGCAAGTAACCTTATCGAATCGATTCGTACATTATATCATATTATGTCATAGGTCCTCAAAAGTTCCATTATTACATCATATCCTCTAGAGCTATTTGTAGGTTTTACTTACCTTTCATTTGTCATTCATTCCTTTTGCACTTTCTTCCATTAGTTTTTTTGAGCTTTCTGCAAGCTTGGACCCATCTAACAATTGGCCTTATCCGTTCTTGGTCACGGTTCACAATAGACACCATGTTACAGAATCAACAAGCGACTATTCGAAATTTAGAGAATCAAATTAGTCAGATCTCTCAACAATTGAGTAAAAGACCATCAAGGTCTTTATGTAGCAATACCGAAGAAAATCCTAAAGGTGTTAATACTATTATGTTGAGGAGTGGAAAGGAAGTTGAAACAGTTGATAGAGGAGTTGAAGAAAAGGAAGATAATCCAAAGAAAGGAAAAGGGAAGTAGGTAGTAAAGGAACCAAAGTAGAAGTCACTAGAAGTGAAATCGTATATTCCTCCTATCCCTTTCCTAGGAAGACTGAAGTAACAATAGCTAGATGCCCAATTTGCTAAATTCCTTAATGTTTTCAAGAAGCTACAGATCAACATTCCTTTTGTAGAGGCACTTCAGCAGATGCCTTCGTATGCTAAGAGATCCATGTCTATTTTCAAGAAATTGGGACTTGGAAATTGCAAGGAGACTCATGTCACCTTGCAACTTGCAGACAAGAGTATCAAATACCTAAGGGGTATTGTAAAGAGTGTCTTGGTAAAGGTAGATAAATTTATCTTTCTAGTTAACTTTATGGTCCTAAAGATGGAAGAGGATAGAGAGGTACCCATGATCCTTGATAGATCAATTCTTGCAACAGGTAAGGCATTGATAGATGTGGAACTGAGTAAGGTTACTTTAAGAGTTATGGACGATCAAGTAACATTTAATGTTTACGAAGCCATAAAGCAATTTGATGATTGTAAATCCTATTACATTATTGATATTATTGATGAAATTACTTGTAAGTCTATAGAAGAGAAAGTATGATTGGATACCATGGAATCAGTTCTTAGAGATCTGGATGATTGGAGTGATGACAATGAGCTTAAGGAAGAAGGTAGGGAATAGGTGTCAGAAATTAAAGCTCAATACTATAAGGAGCTAGGCACCAGTAAGAAGAAGCCAGTCCCCTCATTGGCACAACCCCCAATACTTGAACTTAAACCTTTACCTAGTCATTTAAAATATGCTTATCTTAGAACAAATGATACTTTGCCAATAATTATCCCCTTTTCTTTGATAGGTGATCAAGAGGAACAACTTTTAGGAGTTCTAAGAGAGCATAAAGAAGCCATTGGGTAGACCATTGCTAATATCAAGGGAATTAGTCCCTTAATTTGTATTCACAAGATATTGTTAAAGGTTGAGTGCAAACCCCATTGCTAATATCAAGGGGATCAATCCCTTAATTTACACTCATAAGATATTGTTAAAGGTTGAGTGCAAACCTACAATACAACTGTAGAGACGACTTAACCTAACTCTTAAGGAGGTAATGAAGAAAGAGGTGCTCACATTGCTGCATGCAAGTATTATCTACTTTATCTCAAATAGTAAGCGGGTTAGTCCCGCTCAGGTAGTGCTAAAAAAAGGTGATATGATTGTAGTTAAAAATAAGGCTAATGAGTTAATCCCTACTCACATTATAACTAGGTAGAGTGTCTGTATAGATTATAGAAAACCGAACGAAGCCACCTGTAAAGACCACTTCCCCCTCCCTTTTATAGATCAGATATTAGAAAAACTTTCAAGGCATGATTATTATTGTTTTTAAATGGTTATTTTGGTTATAATCAAATTCATATAGCACCCGAAGACTAGGAGAAAACTACCTTTACATGTTCTTATGGTACTTTTGCCTTTAGGAGAATGCCCTTTGGTCTTTGTAATACACCAACTACTTTTCAAAGATGCTTGATGTCTATATTTTTTGGTATGTTAGAAGATTTCATTGAAATATTTATGGATGAGTTCTTGGTCTTTGGGAAGTCATTTGACTCGTGTCTAACTAATTTAGGCTGTGTGCTTAAAAGGTGTAAGGAAACTAATCTACTTCTAAACTAATAAAAATGCCATTTTATGGTAAGAGAGGGAATAATCTTAAGTCACAAGGTGTTGAAAAAGAGGATTGAAGTTGATAAGGCAAAAGTGGAGATAATAGAGAAATTTCTACGACCTACGTCGGTCAAAGGAGTCAAGAGCTTCCTAAGCCATGCTAGCTTCTATAGGAGATTTATCAAGGACTTCTCTAAAATCTCTAGACCTCTTTGTAAATTACTTGAAAAAGATTCTATCTTTATTTTTTATGACAGTTATTTGCAGGCATTCAATCTATTGAAGGAGAAGCTTATTTCGGCTCTAGTAATCATTACACCTGATTGGGAGCTTCCTTTCGAGTTGATATGTGATGCTAGTAACTATGCTATAGGAGCAATACTAAGGTAGAAGAGAGGTAAGTTATTTCATGTAATATACTATGCGAGTAGAACTTTAAATGAGGCTTAGAGAAATTATGCCACAACAAAAAAAAAAAAGAGCTTTTAGTAGTTATATTTGCATGTGACAATTTTAGGCCTTATCTAATAGGTTTTAAGATCATAGTATACATAGACCATGCTGCTCTAAAATATTTGTTTGCTAAAGCTAATGCTAAACTTAGGTTAATTTGTTGGATCTTACTATTGCAAGAATTTGACCTTGAAATCAAATATAAAAAGGGAACTAAAAATGTAATTGCTAATCGTTGATCTAGTTTAGAATCTGTTTGTTTAGAGCTACCCATTAATGAAAAGTTTCTTGATAAACAATTGTATGCAGTAAAGATCCAAGGGTTACCTTAGTATGCTGATATAGTCAATTACCTAGTTAGTAAAATCATAACATACAGTTTCTCATTTCAAAAGAAAAAGAGGTTTTTACATGATGTGAAATTTTATTTCTAGGATGAACCTTATTTGTTTAAATGTTGTGTTGACCAAGTAATTAGACATTGTGTGCCTAAAACTGAACAACTTAGTATAATTTAACACTATCATCTTAAAGAAGCAGGAAGCTACTTTGGTGTAGAAAGAACTACAGTTAAAATTTTATCGTCTGGATTTTATTGGCCTAGTTTGTTTAATGATTGCAAAAATTATATTATGTTGTGTGCTCAATGCCATAGGATCAGAAATATTTGTAGGAGACATGAATTACCACAAAATAGCATTTCGGTAATTGAGCTTTTTGATGTATGGGAAATAGACTTCATGAGTCCTTTTCCCTTTTCTTTTTCAAACAAATATATACTTTTGGTTGTAGATTATGTGTCAAAATAGGTAAAAGCAGTTGCTCTACAAACTAATGATGCTAAGGTTGTAATTAAATTTTTGAAAAAGAACATATTTTTTAGGTTTAGGATACCCAAAGCTATAATAAGTGACAAGGGATCACATTTTTCCAATTGGCAGTTTAAAAATTTGTTATCAAAATATGGGGTCACTCATAAAATTGCCACCCCATATCATCCACGAACATGTAGATAAGTTGAGGTGTCCAATAGGGAAATAAAGAAATAAAGCGTATCCTAGAGAAGATTGTCAATGCATCTAGGAAAGATTGATATTTAAAACTTGATGATACATTATGGGCTTATAGGACAACTTTTAAAACCCCTATAAGAATGTCCCTATACAAAATTGTTTTTGGTAAATCATGTCACTTACCCATAGAACTTGAACATAAGGCCTACTAGGCCATAAAATACCTTGACTTTGATTTACAAGCTATAAGTGAAAAGAGGTTACTCCAATTGAACTAGCTGGATAAGATTAGAGAAGAAGCTTATGAAAACGCTAGGATCTATAAGGAGAGACCCAAGCGATGGCATGATAGGAACATCCAATAGCAGGAGTTCATGCCTGGTCAAAAAGTTTTATTATACAATTCTCGACTGAAGTTATTCCCAAGTAAGTTAAAATCTCGATGGTCTGAGCCATTTGAAATAGCTAATGCTTTTTCTCATGGTACAATTGAGTTAAAGGTAGGAAACAACCAAACTTTCAAGGTAAATGGTAACCTTTTCAAACATTATTTTGAAGGGAAAACATAGGAAGTGACGCCACTATCATGACAGGTGTGAACCCATAGTAAGGACTGGAAAAGTCAAGCTAGTGACCATAAACTAAGTGCTTCATGGGAGGCAACCCATGTCTAACTTAATTAATTTTTTTCCCTTTTACTTTTATTTTTATTTTTATTTCTATTTATGCAAAAAAAAAATATTGAAGGCCAATGATGCAAATTTAAGGTCACCAACCTAATAGATATTAAAAGAAAAAAAGATTTTAACTGTTTTGCTCTGTACTTCTTTAGTACACTTTTATCCTATATTTGCTCTTTCGTTTTCTTTGTGTTTGTAGAGACAGGTTTGATCTGAAATACATGCTCTTCTTAATGATATCATGATTGGAATTCTACTTATTACTGAAAATTTGAATCTAAGGAGGTACCCGTTTTTCATTTTCTGAGAATTTTTATTTTATTCTATTTCCTATTGTACACTGAATTGGAGATAGTATGGATACTGTCTATTCTAAAGTGGGGGAAAGGAAATATAGGAAATAGATTTTGAATTGAATTGAATATCATGACATTTGATGCTGGTTTTTGTTTATAAATGATTATACTTTCTTATTAGCTTGAACTTTATTTGTTCTTAAGTATTTGGCAATTTTTAGGCAAATTTTTTTTTAAATTTTGAATTTCTTATTTGGAATCTAGAGATTATACAAAGAAAAATTGGTGGTAGTATCTGATGGTGATTAGCTTAAATAATTGACCCACTAAGGTGCCTTACTCACCATTATTGTGATTTTTGTATTTAGTGAAAATTAATTTGTCAAATCTTTAGGAACCTAATTTACTTAGTTTTTAGCCTTAGAATTTGAAGTTTAAAAGTCGGGTTGAGTCCTTAAGTAAAATGTAAACAGGTTCACTTCTATGCCTAGTTAGTTAGTATATTTTATTTTTAGTTATTCTAACGGTACTTTAATACTTAGTGAAAGTGCTAAGTGAAGCTTTATACTTAGTAATTCCTATAAAAGAAGTCTGAAAAATTTTAGTAAGTATTCAAAAAAGTTATGAAATTAAAGCCTTTACTCCAATTACTTAAGAAATTGAGTTAAGAGTATCCTAACTTGAATGTTAGAGTAGGAAAGAGTTCGTAGGAGTCCCTTTAAAACTTGGTCACATGGGTGATAAGCTTGGGATGTGTAGATTTAATGCACTTATTATAACAAGAAGGGCAGAAAGGTAAAGTTCAATATTTGAACTAAAAAGAAAATAAAAAAGAAGGGAATGAAACATGGAAATTTTGAATGTAATTCAAGAAATGAATTAAGGCTTATAGTAAAAAGGAAGAAAACCTAGGGATAGAGTATATGCCATATGATTTCACTACTTTGTTAAATTGTTTATTGGGATAATTAGAGGGATAATATGCTTACTAACAACTGTGAAGTTTAAATGGGTATTTTTCCTTTTAGGACTGAGTATCTACTTTTGAAATAAAAATCTTAGGCTAAATGCTTGGATTAAAAATTTGTTTTCTTTAAAGTGGCTGATTAATTTAAATTGTAGTACTTTGATCTCATATTTCGATTTGGTTCGAATGATGGGCATTATAAATTAATGAATTTGAAAGTATAAAATATCAAATGTTTTGTTTTGCAATTGGAAAATTTGTATTTTCAATGATAAATTTCTTTAGTTCTATTTATTTTGCTTAAGAACAAGTAAAAGTTCAAGTGAGGAAGAGTTGATAAAGGCATATTTTATTCATGTTTTAATGTGCGAATTAGATAAAATTATTATTGATTTTATAGAAATCATTAAGAATTGGTACTTAAGTATTTTCATTTGGACATTTTAGGTATTAGAGGATTAAGAGTGAAAATATGATCAATTTAGAGGAGTTTTATACAAACGAACAAAGCCCGAATCGAGCTATAGCACGTTGGAATTGAAGGTAACCGGCCTTGGGTTGGCCTACACTTTACACTAGCGGCTTTGGAGTTCTACGTTGCTGGCCTTTAATTCTACACCACTGGGCACCATGAAGAAAGAACCATTCGAAAGCCAACCCTAGTTTTCTCTATAAATAGACACGTGTTTGACAATTTAGAAGACTTTTTTCATCTTCTTTAGAGTTAAAGAGTCTTAAAAGCAGTTGGTAGATGGTTTTGAAGAGATTGCTTTAGAATTTCTTGGATCATTGAGAAGGCTTCGCTTTTGGTGTAAAGATCATCCTTAGAGTTGCAATTGAAGTTTATTCATCATAATTGCAGAATTGGTGATTTCTATTCCATTTATGTTTATGCAATTCAATAAATTATTCTTACTTTTAATCATGAGCTTCTTTGCAAATTCAATTATTATCTACACTTTTGTTTTAATTTCCATGGCTGGCTAAGTTTAATTTATAGGAACTGATGAAACCTAGATAGTTGAGATGATAATTGTATTCATGTTATAGGGTTAATAGATATATAGATGATTCATGATCGTAATTTCTATGTGTCGAGCCTAGTTTTTCACCCTCCAAGTTCTTTTTAAATTAGGTGTTCTCTAAATCAATTGGTACTAAACCCTTACCTATTTAGTGCTAACCCTTGATTAAGGTTCAAAGAAAACCGATTCTTTTTACATTTTGAAATTACTTTGGTGTTATCATCCTACCGAAGTAAGGAAAAGGTGTTAAGTTATAACCAATTGAGTGAATTGGTTATAACTTAGCTATCGATCTATCGATTAAACTATTTTATAAAACGGTCTTTTGAAAACTAAAGATCCAGATCCGGGGGCTAATTTATTAAACCCTAAATAAGTACCACTTTTTAACTTTTCGAATTTAACTTCGCTTTTCAAATGTACCCTTTTTAATTTTTAAACAACTAATCATATTACACGTGACTAAATTAATTAACTCATACAAGTATCTACAAAAATGGAAAAAATAAAAATTTCTATATTTTAAACCGCCTCATACTTATGTATAAGTGCCTAGGTACTCGTTATTTAGGATTAGACTTCCGTAGTTTGTTAGCCAAAAACATAGTTGGTTGAATTGATTTTAATTTTTGAAAAACAATCGAGTCTACATTTTTACCCATTTTACTTTATTTTAAGAAAATTTTCTAAAGATCCTAAATTGATTTGATTTTTGGAAATGCTAAAGTATCCTAACTAAAAAAAAAAAAAGAATCCATTTATTTTTATTTTTGAAAAGTTATTTTTCTTAAGCGATAAAATGAATTTTATTTGCTCAATTATTTTATTTTATTTATCATTTACTTTTTACTTATTTA
The DNA here is from genome assembly GCA_024138015.1 of Lumnitzera littorea. Taxonomy (NCBI): domain Eukaryota; kingdom Viridiplantae; phylum Streptophyta; class Magnoliopsida; order Myrtales; family Combretaceae; genus Lumnitzera; species Lumnitzera littorea. Next base: position 50,496,800 of record JAMXBB010000004.1, on the reverse strand, counting down.
TTTTCTTTTTATATTATTTTATCTATTAGACAAAATAAATAAACTACTTTTTTCTTTCTTTTTTCTTTTTCTCTTTTCTCCTTATTTTTTTTATTTTTATTACAAGTGCATTTATAATGGGAATAAATAAATAAATAAATAAAAGAAAAAAAATTTACAAAATAACAAAACAAACAAAAAAAGAAGCCAAATCGAACTTAAGGATTAGATTAGAACCAAATACAAGTTAGGTCAACCTCGAGTCAAATTTGGAGTGCGGGTTTAGATATGGGTTACAAGTTGGAATTCGGGTCAAATGACTCAAATACAATGGACCAGTGAATNCCCCCCCTTCCCCCCCTTTTTTCTCTTTTGAAGTGTCCCCTATTATTTGTGTTTTAAAACAATGAATTCCCTCTCCCTTTGTATGTGTATTAATGGACTTCCACTTATGTTTGTGTTTCCTTTTTTTTTTTTTCTTTTAACGTAAAAATGAAGAAGAAAAAAAAAGGGAAATAGGAGAAAGAAAAAAGAGAAAGAAAATTTGCTATCTAAACCAATCATAAAATGCCACGTGTTAATTTCAGATATGTGACCTACTAATGGCTTGACATGTAGCTACACATTGAGTTTAAAAAAGAAAAGGGTAAAAAACAACTTCATGCCTCTAGTGAGTCTCAAACTCAAGACCCTAAACCAAACCTTAAAGTTATGTCTATGCACTTATCCATTAGATCGTTGGCCTATACTTTGTTCGTATATGCAATCAAACTACTCATATGGATTAGGTAAGCTTACGTTAAATTTAAATCTAAGCTTAACTTTAACGATCCTTTATTTAAATAAAAAATATACTCTATTTAAACTACTTAAAAACTTTTATTTTCTAAATTTCCTATTTTTTTCAATTTTTTTTATTTTTTGTGACTTTCTTATATATTTTTATGATATTTTCCATTTTTTTGTATTTTCTTTTTCTAAATTTTTATTTTTTTGTGTTTTTCCATATTTTCCCTTTTTTATATATATTTTATTGAACTTCATATTTTTGGATTTTCTTATTTTTCTATTTTTTTTTTGTATTTTTTCCTAAATCTCTTACTTTTAAGGTTTTCCTTAATTTCCTATTTTTCTTAATTTAGGACCCTTTAACCTATTCTAAAAATAAAAAGGGTGCAAAAATAGAGTGTTTATAGCTACCTCTCTTTGTGGTGAAATTTGAGCAAAACTATACCATAAAGACAAGAGAGGTACTATTTTTGCCTTAAAGGTGGATTTTATCCTAAGAAACGCTATAGCTAGCTATCTATCATAGGTCCAATCCATTGGGGATTTGGTGAAGAGAGGAGTGGCGCTCTTATAGCTAACCAAAAGATGGAAGGAAGAATTGAAATCTAGTAATGCTCTTATATTCTAACAAACTGAAGTGAAATGGGCGAAGCATTCCCTAAGTTGGCTAAGGCCCTAAACTGAATAAGGAAATTTAGTCATGCCTTAATAAGTTGATTAATTAAGGCAAGCAAAGTGTTCCTTGAGCTAGCTACGACCTTAAACTAGATGAAACGGGTAAGCACTCGTAAAGCTAGCTGAGACCTTAAGAGAATGTTAGAACTTAGTCGTGCCATAATGAGCTAACTAACCAAGGTAGGCAAAGTGCTCCTTAAGCTAGCTAAGGCCCTAAATTGGATGAAATGGGTAAGCACTCCTAGAACTGGCTAAGACCCTAAAAAAATGAGAGAACATGGTCTTGCCCACAAGAGTTGACCAACCAAGGCAGGAGCGTCTCTCAGGGGCTAACAACCTTAACTTTTGGATCAATTTGAAGAACTTGGTCATGCCTCTTCTAGTTGACTAACTTAGGTGGGAGCATCTCTTAGAAATGAGCAACCCTAAAATTGGATCGATTTGGAAAACTTGGTAGTGCTCCTTTGAGTTAATTAACCTAGGCGAAAGCATCTCTTAAGGATTAGCAACCCTGAAATTAAATCAATTTGGAAAACCTAGTAGTACCTCACTAGGCTCACTAACCTAGGCGAGAGTGTCTATCGAGGACTAGCAACCCTAAAATTAGATTGATTTAGAAAACTTGGTAATGCTCCTTTGAGCTGACCAACTTAGGTGGGAGCATCTCTTAAGGACTAACAACCCTAAAATTGGATTGATTTGGAAGACCTAATAGTGCTCCTTTGAGCTGACCAACCTAAGTGAGAGCATCTCTCAAGGACTAGCAACCCTAAAATTGGATTGATTTGGAAGACCTCGTAGTACTCCTTTGAGCTGACCAACTTAGGCAAGAGCATCTCTCAAGGACTAGTAACCTTAAAATTAGATCGATCTAGAAAACTTGGTAGTGCTACTTTGAGCTAACTAACTTAGGCGGGAGCGTCTTTTGAGGACTAATAAACCTAAACTTGGATCGATCTAGAAAACCTAGTAGTACTCCTTTGAGTTGACTAACCTAGGTGGGATTGTCTCTTGGATACTAGCAACCCTAAAATTGGATCGATTTGAAAAACCTGGCAATGCTCCTTTGAGCTGGCTTACCTAGGTAGGAGCATCTCTCAAGGACTAGCAACCTTAAAATTGGATCGATTTGGAAAACCTGGTAGTACTTCACTAAGCTCACTAAACTAGGCAGGAGTATATCTTGGGGACTAGCAACCCTAATCTAGGATTAATCTAAAGGACCTGGTCATGCCTTACTAGGCTCGCTAACCTAAGCAGGGGAGTTTTTATGGGATAAATAATCCTACTCTAGAATTGAATTATAAAACCTGTTGAAGAGAAGTGCCCTATGGGCTCACTATGGGATTGGTGAAAGAAAAGTGCCTTATAGGCTCGCTTAAGAGAAATTGGTGGAAGAAAGCACCTGATGGGCTTGCTAAATGAACAGTAGTACCCTATGGGCTTACTAAAAGAATAGTAACACCCTATAGGCTCGCTAAGAGGATATGATGAAGAGAAGCACCTTATGGCCTCACTAAGAGAAAGTTGAAAGAAAGCACCCAACGGGCTTGCTAAGAGAAAGCTAATGAAGAGACGTACCTTATAGGCTCTCTTGAATGGATTTGATGAGAGAAAGCACTCAATGGGCTCGGTAAAAGAAAGTTGATGAGGAGATGCACCCTGTAGGCTTACTTGAGTAGATTTGATGAGAGAAAGCACCTAACGAGCTCGCTAAGAGAAAGTTGATGAGGAGACATGCCCTGTGGGCTCTTTAAGAGAAAATTGGTAAGGGAAGTGTCCTATGGGCCTACTAAAGACCCTATAAAGAGTTGACGACAGTGGGATTGAAAGCTAGCTAGCAACTTAGAAAGCAACATGAAACGATGCCTTAAAGGCTAATGGGATCCCTAAAATGAAAGACTGAATAATACCCTAAAGGCTGGTTGAATCCTTCAAGAGAAAAAGAGGAGTCAGTGCTCCAAGAGCTTGCTAACATCCTAGAAAGATAGAGTAATGCCCTAAAGGCCAGCTAAAACCCTAAAAAGAATAGAAAAGGGGACAATGCTCTAAAAGCTGGCTGAATCACTAAAAGGAATAAAAGAGGAGACAGCGCTCTAAGAGTTAGCTAGCACCTTAGAAAGACGGGACAGTACCTTAAAGGCTAGCTAAAACCCTAAATAGAGTAGAAAAGGGACAACACTCTAAGAGCTAACTTGAACCCTAAGAGGAAATCAATGAAGGATTGAAGAATTAAAACAAGGAAAGCAACCAGTTTTAAAAGACTTCTTGATTTGGAAAAGTGTTTACAAGAAAATTGCTAAAAAACCATTTATGAAAAAGGAAATAGGGATAGGCCCCTTGATTTAAAAAGAGTTAAGAAATTGCAATAGAGGAAAAAAAAAAAGATCTAAACTACTAAAAAAAATGACCACCTTGGAAAGGAAACAGATGAATTGAATTGAAAGTTTGGTTACTTGAGCTAACATGGATTAAACGAAAATTTTTTACAAGCCTTTACTTTCTCTCCCATCTCTTTTTTCTTTTTCTCTCTTTTTTTTTTATTTTCTTCTTTTTATTTTTTTTTGAAAGTTTTGCCAAATGGTATAAATTCTTATTTAAGGAACAATCTTATAACCACCTCTATCCTTGGTAATAATGTAAAGCTTCTTAGTGCCCCTGACCCTAGGGCTTCTCATAAGGTTGTTGTGATTTCGAGGCATTTCTTTCTTAAGGAAAAGGTAACTCAAGATTAGTTTAGTCAAAGAGGTCTTCCTTGCTAGCTCTCAGTCTAGATTTTACTCTCAATTATAGTTCCAAAAATTATAGTCCGTTTTGCAAATGATATGCCTTGATCAATCTAATAGGTCTTTTTCAGTTCAACATTATGAATTTAGGCTTTTGGTCCAAAGGCTTCAAAGAGGACTAATAATGAGGTATATTCTAAAAGAAATATTTTTATTTATCTCGGGTGTATAAGTTAAGAACCTTAGGGAAAAATTGAAAGTATGCTTACTCCAATTTCAAAGATAATTTTTATTAAAGATAAATTATTTTTTAAGATCGAAAGAGCTTTTACTTGTATAAGGGTGGTACTGTAGGTAGGGAGGCCTTGTAGGATTCAATATAGGGAAGAGAGGCTTCAGAGTGTTAGAATGGATATGGAGATTTGGGTTTTCGAGCTTTGGAGCATGATTTAGGGCCTTATGTTTCTTAGGCTTTTTAGGCTTGAGTTCCTTGCCTTTTGATTCAGTTTATTACCCCTATGACAAATCTCTTGGGGCTTTTGTCTCACACCTAGGCCCAATTCTTTAGCCCCTTTTTTTTTTATTCTCTTACTATTCTTTTCTTTCCTTTTGATTCCAAGAATGATTATTACTAAGTTTTTTTTTTTATTTTTTAAGTGATTTAGGGCCCTAAATCCATAAATTTTTAGTATATAGGCTTGAGGTGCTTAAAAGGGAAATTGGCTCTTCTTCATTTCAAAGAAATAGATAATTTATCAGAAACAGAAATCAATTTTGATTTAATATTACTTACATAAGCATAAACCAATCTTACCCCTATCTTCTAATCAATGACCTTAACCTCTAAATTAATCCTTTGTAGGGTAGTTCTTGATAGGGTTTGAATTTGAAAATTCTTCAAGCAAGTCCAATGGGGTGAACAATAGATGATTGTGTTTAAGATTTAGAAATGAATGCCTAACTTCACTTTAATCTACATATCACATTCAAAGTGGACCTCCTTTAAGGAATGAGTACAAAGTATCCTCACCATTATGTTACTCAACTCTCAAAGTGTTTCAAGTTGGTGTATAGGATATAGCTTGCCTCTTGTCATCTTAAACTTTTCAAAAATTGAGTTATCGATTTCCTAAGAAGGAGTCTGGTTTTTATTTTCCTAAGATGAGGATTGGTTTTGCCCTCTAGCATCTCAAATGATGCCTCAGTATTTGACTTTATGTTTTGGTTCGATTCATGATTGAGCTTAGCTTTCTAAATAGATCAAAGGCTCTGGCTTGGCTTGGTTACTTTTAAGGGATGATGATTGTACCTAGGTCAACTACCTCAATGGATCGTGGTTCATGTTTAGATTAGCTACCTGGCTTAGGGCTTATGTTTGGGTAGGTTGCTTGAATGAGGCCAAGGTTGATGTTTAGGTTGAATACCTAGCCAAGCGGCTTATATTTGGGTAGGTTACCTGAATAGGCCTAAGGTTGGTGTTGGCCAAGTGGCTTATGTTTAGATTAAATGGGACAAAGGGTTCATGTTGGCTTCTTTAATGGATCAAAAGATTTGGTATGGGTTGAAAGCCAAGTGTTTAGGCTAGCTGCTTAAGTAGGCCAAAGGCTTGAGCTTGTGTTGACTCCTTAAGCCCATAAGGATTTATAGCCGTTGGTAACTTTTCTTTTCATTTTTATATTTTTTTGTTTTTTAATTTTTTTCTTTTTTATTTTAAGAGAGAGAAAGGCAAAGTTTCATTTTCAAAAAAATAATTTACAAATAAGGATGATGATTTTTTTTGTTTTTATTTACAAGTCTATGGATTTTATTTACATTTTCCTAAATGAGAAGGAATAATGGTTAGATAAACATTTACTAAAGGACTATTTACAAAAATGAGAATGTTAAAAAAAAAATGAACAATGAACGAAATAGAACTTTATTATTTTGAAAGAAAGATCAGAATACAAAAACAAGGACAAAGAACCTAACATTTATTCAGGAAATTGATGTTTATTCTAGGTTTTGAATTGGAAAAAACCATACATTAAGTCTCATATACAAGCCTTAAGGTCCTCTATCATCTCATAAATATCTCCAATAACTTGTACCCGAAGGGACCTTAAGGCCCGATTGTGAGCCTTATAACACTTGAGCTTTTCCATCAAAGAGGTAATCTCATCCCTCAACATCTATTCACAAATCCTAAAGATGTCTAATGGCCTTTCGTTGGCCTAATCATTTGCTTGGTTGTCTGCTATCCTAAATATACGCATTTTATGGAAAAGAATTAGTCATCAATGCAACAAATGAAAAAAAAAATATGGAAATATGCAGATGTTAGGGTTGTTTGGGTTGATAAATTACTCCTTAAGTTGCAACCCTACTGTAATTTTCAAAGACTTGTTTACAATAAAACTCTTGAACGATTAATAGGGTTGCAATTTCTTAAGAGTAATGTATTAACTCAAGCTTGAAAGGAAGTATATACAATTAGGATAGGTTCTAAAAGGTTCTAAAGCTCTATGACCTTACTTGTTTTTTAGAAAAATACTTTCATTGGTCATAATGAACTTAAGTGGGGTGCCCTAATCGGCCCCAAACGATGGCTATACCACTACGCCCAGAACTTACAGAATGGCTCCCCTCTTAGGGTCTTAAGACGGCTTAGGTTTGACTGCATCTACCATGCATCTTTGACGCAACAGATGAACCCCCCATGCCCCGATTTATGTGATATGCAAAATAAATATGCTAATTAAAACAAATATGTACACGAAGTCAATAACAAATAAACAAATGAATAAATAAATAAATAAACAAACAGCTAAACAACATGGGTAATTGGAAAAGTGATTTTAATTTTGGAATATTTTTAAGTGGTTAGTCCTCTTGATATCCCTAATAAAGTCACCAATTTGTCGAGCCTAGTTTTTCACTCTCTTAGTTCTTTTTAAATTAAGTGTTCCCTAAACCGATTAGTACTAAACCCTTACCTGTTTAGTGTTGACCCTCGATGAAGATTTAAAGAAAACTGATTCTTTTTACATTTTGGAATTACTTTAAAATTGCCACCCGATTGAAGTCGGGAAAAAAAGTTAAGTTATAACCAATTAGGTAGATTGGTTATAACTTAGCTATCGATCTATCGATTAAACTATTTTATAAAACGGTTTTTTGAAAACCAAAGATATAGATTCAAAGGCTAATTTATTATCCCTAAATGGGTACCACTTTTTAACTTTCCAAATTTAACTTCACTTTTCGAATAAATTAATTAACTTATACAAATATCTATAAAGATGAAAAAATAAAAATTTCCATATTTTAACTCACCTAATACTTACATACGAGTATCTACGTACCCGCTATTTAGGATCAGACTTTTTTAATTTGTTCGCCAAAAATACAACAGGTTGAATTGATTTTAATTTTTGAAAAACAATCGAGTTCATGTTTTTACCCAGTTTGGTTTATTTTAGGAAAATTTTCTAAGGATCTTAGATTGAATTGATTTTTAGAAATGCTAAAGCATCCTAATTTAAAAAAAAAAAAAGAATCCATTTATTTTTATTTTTGAAAAGTTATTTTTCCTAAGTGATAAAATGAATTTTATTTGCTCAATTATTTTATTTTTTTTATTATTTACTTTTTACTTCTTTATTTATTTATTTTCTTTTTATTTTATTTTTTCTATTAGACAAAATAAATAAATTACTTTTTTCTTTCTTATTTCTTTCTCTTTTCACTTTTTTTTTATTATTTTTATTATAAGTACATTTACAATAGGAATAAATAAATAAAAGAAAAACAATTACAAAATAACTAACCAAACAAAAAAGAGGCCTGACTGAACTTGAGGATTAGATTGAAGTTGGACATAGGTCAGGTTAAACTTGATTCGGATATAGAGCACAGGTTTGGATGGGGGTCGCGAGTCAAAATTCAAGTTAAATGACCTGGATACGATGGACCAATGAACGATGGCATGTGGGATGAATTCAGACTATAATTTTTTAGGGAAAAGTCAGTTTCATATGTTCTTTATTAGGGTTATGGGGTATAGAAGCAATGCCTTAGCTAATGGTAGTAGTTGGAGCTTGGTGGTAGAGAGGGGGAATGTGTTGCAGCTGTACGTGTATGGCCTTAGTAGTTCAGTGTGGGCTACTGTTGTTGGCTATAGGTTTAGGGAGAGAGAGAGGGAGAGCGAGTTAATGGATAGCATTGTGCAGTGGTTCGAACAGCATATGTAGGGGGTGGTTCATGTTCCGATGGAAGGCCGAGAGAAAGGTAGTATAGAGAGAGACAAGTAGTTGAGAAAGATAGAGTGTAGTGAAGAGAGAGAGGGTAAGCTTTGTTAGACGACATTGTGTGTAGAGGATAGGGGGTTATGGTGGTTTGGTCTTTGGTAGAGGACATTGGCTTGCAAGTTATGGTGGTCGAGAGAGAGGATCAGGTTAATAGGTATGTCAGAGTAGCGTACAACACGTGTTCGAGAGGGTAAAGGTCGAGAGATTTAGTCGAAAGAGAAGGAGAGGATAAGTGAGATCCAAAAGTGAGAGAGAGTATAGTAGAGAGAAGGAGAGAGACAGTAAAGAGAGAGAGGGGATCGATTTCCACAAAGAGAGAGGTCTATTCTTATTTTCAATTGTAGGTCCAACTAGAAAATCGAGAGAAAGAGAGGTATGCTGTATTTTTTTTTTTGTTTATTTGTAGACCCCCTCCCTTTTTCTCTTTTGAAATGTCCCGTGTTTTGTGTGTTTTAAAACAATGAATTCCCTCTCCCCCCGTACATGTGTTAATGGACTTCTACTTGTGTTTGTGTTTTCTATTTTTTCAAAGGGAAAATGAAGAAGAAAAAAAAAAGGAAGGGGGAGAAGGAAAAAAGAGAAAGAAAATTTGCTGTCTAAACCAATCATAAAATGCTATGTGTCAATTTTAGATACGTGGCTTAGTAATGGCTTAACATGTGGCCACATATGGAGTTTAAAGAAGAAAAGGATAAAAAACAACTTCATGGCTCCAATGAGTCTTAAACCTAAGACCCCAAACCAAACCTCAAACCAAACCCCAAAGTTATGTCTATGTGTTTATCTATTAGGCTATTAGCTTATACCTTATCTATATGTATAATTAAATTGTACATATAGACTAGATCAGTTTAGGCTAGATTTAAATTTAAGCTTATGTCTAACTATTCTTTTTTTAAATTAAAAATCTATTCTATTTAAACTACCTAAAAACTTTTATTTTCTAAATTCCTATTTTTTTTATTTTTTGTTTATTTTTGTGACTTTTCAAATTTCTTATATATTTTTCTAAATTTTTCCATTTTTTGTATTTTTTCTAAATTTCTTTTTTTTTTGTTTTTCCCTATTTTCCTTTTTTTTTTGTATTTTCTTAAACTTCATATTTTTGGGTTTTCTTATTTTTCTTTATTTTTTGTATTTTTTTCCTAAATCTCTTATTTTTTTGGAGTTTTCTTTAACTTCCTATTTTTTGTATTTTTTCCTAATTTAGGAACCTTTAACCTATTCTAAAAATAAAAAGGGAACAAAAATGTGGTGTCTACACTATGATTTCAATTATAATTCACTATTTATTTATAATTGTTAGAAACACTATTGATACAGGAGTTAATATAAGATTTGTTAGAAATTCTTGAGTAATCTAATTAGCTAATGTGGGAGCAACATTAATTAGATTAATTATAAATTATCCAACGATTAATGCAATGTTTCAAGTTAATTATTCACTAAAACATTAGGGATAATTGATTTAGGGCATTAGATGATCATAACATTAGGAGATGTATGATTATAATTTAGAGTCCACTATTAATTGAAAATACAGAAGTTGACCAATTAATTAGAGGTTTAAATCATTAAGTTTTAAGGCATGATATTTTCATTTGAACAGCGGTATAGCTATTAATCTAGATAACATGATGACAATTTGATTTGCAGAATTAGGGTGGATTCTGTTTTTCCTACATTCTCAATTAATTGCTTAGTTTTAAATATTTTATCATAACTTTCTTTTTTACAGTTTTAGGGTAACTAGAATTTAGTTAATCAGAAGGCTGATTAGGATGTTCAAGAATCTAGTTCATCTAAAGAAGTTGCTGAATCTAAAGATGCTAATCCTTATGGCAAATCATCTAAAGAAGTTTCTAAAAGAAATCCTTCTGAACAACCCTTTGTACCCAAACCTATGAAGACTCCACATAAGTCTAAAGTTACTATTCTAGTGAAGAAGACATTGAAAGCTTCTAAAAGTGGGCGGAAGTGTTTAGAAGTAAAGGCTCCAATTCCTTCCTTCAAAACAAAAGACAAACCTAAGAAGAGATACATAATAAAAGGTAAAAATCTCTCCATCAAAGATTCATTTTATTTAGACTTAGAATTCTTTGATAAGAACGGTTTTTACTGGAAAGACTATCTAAATGGATTGGGTTTGAATGGTCTAGTTGATATGTATGGAGTAGTATATGGAGAACTGATAGATGAATTTTATAGGAAGCTTGATAACAAAAATCAACAGGTCTGGAAGTCAACTGTATTAGGACAAAAGATAGAAATCACAAAAAGGACATTCTGAAATGATTTTCATTAAAGAAATGCATGAGGATGAGAGCTTAAGACAATTGACAAAGGAGAATTTATTCACTGAGTTAAATGATGGAATTAAATTAGGAATAAGAAGAGACATCTTTAGTATTGAATTTGAGTTGTTGGTTCGAATTCTTCATAAATTTGTCAACTCATTTGTATTGCCTAAGAAAGGTAATACAACTTCTATAACTAGAGAGAATGCATTGGTTATCTTGGCTATGCTAGGGAAGAGGAAGGTAGATGTTGTTAGTATCATGATACGTCACATATGGCAACATATGGATGTTAGGCTATATGGAAATGTGTTGATGACTCTTTTTAGTTTCAAGAAATTGAAAATTCCAAGAGAAGCAAGTTGCCCTTTTTTTCCCTATTAAGTTAGGTGAAAGGATTTTCAAATAGATGGGGATTTATGTGAATGACAAGCTTTGGCATTCATGGAGGAATCTTTGTTCATCCTTCAAATCTAAAAAGAAGGGTCATTATAATTGAAGAAAAAGGCAATGAAAAGAAAAAGGAAGAGAGGAAAGGAACCAGTTAAAAAGGAACAAAAAAAGAAAAGGAAAATTGATTAAAAGATTAACTGGCATTGAATTCAAGGAACTAACTAAGTCAACTTTAGACAGTAATTCTAAAGGTACAAAATTTCAACTTGTTCACTACAAACAAGGGGAAAGCTCAACCTTTGTTAAACAACTTTCTAAAGGAATCAAGAAAGTTGTGGAGAAGATTGTTAAGGATCAGATTACTAGAATGAAAGATTTATCTAAAGCTTGGTTAAGGAAACTGTTACTGAATCAAATCTAACAACTAATGACCAAGTTCATCTTATTGAACCATCTAAATACCCTGCACAAACTCAACCAGTTGAACCATCTGTCCCTATCTCTGATCCTCACCTTACACCATCTAAACCATCTATTCCTGTTTCAGACACTTCCCCCACACCGCTTGAACCTAATCTTCCTGCTAATCCTACTCATCTAACAAATTAGATTGCTTTCATTCTTGTTCCAACTTCGGAAAAGACCCCTATCATTTCTCCACAATCTCCTAACAATTCACCTCAAATTGCTACTCCTATTCTTAATTCTGAAGAATAGATACCTCCTTAAGGCCACACTAAAACTCTATTTGTGGCTTCCACCAAAGAAGTCTCTCTACCTACTCTTATACTGAACACACCATCATTTGACAAATGCAAACAACTTCATCTATCGCAACATCTTCAAAAGCCACTCCATCTCTTAGCAAAGCTCTTCCAACGTATTCTGGCATATTCAAATTGCATGCTAGGATGAAAACAAAGAGATCCAAAAAATGGCTATTTTTATGATTCTCTTTTTGTCCAGTTTTTAGTTCCAGCAAAGAACTTTATGTTCAAATATTTTGTTTCAATCCTCCTATGAACTTACTGTTTCTTGTTATCTTTGAACTTGATTGTGATATTTCCTTTAATCAATGCAATTTGATCTTTTATGTCAATTATATTTTATTCATTTTACACATTTTATAAAGATTAAGGGGGAGTTTATTAAGAATAATAACAAAAAAAGGGGAGGGAAAAACCAAAAACAATAGTAGTCCGCACATTACACGACATAATGAATTTTTATTTTTACATTTAGGTTTTGTAATAGTGATTTTGTTATCATCAAAAAGGGGGAGAATGTTAAATATCTTTAATATATTTTGATAATAATAAAAAGGGATAAATGCTAATGAATCATTTAGATTGCAAGCATTCAAAAGGGTTCTCAGAAAGTTTAAATTCGCGAATCTAAGTTGCCTTCAAAAACTTATTTAGAAGGTCTAACTTGACTAAAAAATAGAATAGTCTAAAATTTTTCAAAAGGTATTTCAAAAGCTTTACTAGTAGAATATTCTCCTTCCTTACTCTTTCACTTTGCTTTATTATTGTATGTTAAATTGTTAAATATCACTATTCACCATTATAAGTTGTTAAGAGAGGTAAATTTTATTCTTCTTATATCGAAAAAATTTTAAAAATTTAAAAATATCAATTCATTCCCCCCCACTTCCCCTCTCGATATCTTATACAGGACTAACAACAGGTTTGATACTGCAATCGTTACTTAATGGTCATAATTAATATCTTCAGCACTTCCTATAGTTAACACATATATCGGCAAAAATAAGTTTGGCAAATCTAAACTTCCCACCAATTTGTACATTAAAGAGATAGAGAATGACTCAGACTAAGTGGACTCGACTGGATTCACTAAGAATTGACACGACTCTTGATGAAGAAGACTTACAATGATACTGGTCATTTTTTTAACTGACAATTGACACAACATGACTCGTAAAGATAGGAAATTTTGTTACAAAAGACATGAGAGTTGTAACAAACATGAGTCTTGATAAAAGAGTCACGAAAGTCATAGATTTACCATACTATTCTTGCTTATCACATGTGCCAAGGGTACATGAAAGGCATACATCTTATAGTTTTTTCGTTATATATCATATTGACTTCACATATTTTAACATCTTTTTGACTCCTCGATCTCATCATTAGCCACTTTCCCATAGATCACAATCTCATTCTATATAAGATCAATCTTTGAATTAGTCTCAAATTATACCTCAAATAAAGTTTTGATTTATTCTTGAAACTTGCTCATGATAATCCACCTTTAACGTTTCTTACTATTACAGTTATTCCAATAGTAACTTTTGCTTGCCTCACTATAACATACATATCATCCTTTAGGATCTACTCCCAAATGCCTATTTTCAACTCCTTTTCTATAAATTCTTTTTCTTCTAACAACTTCTCTCAACACATAAGTTTCTGTAAATCTTCAGCAATTCCCTTCTCATTGGGCCACTTAAATGCCACTATCGTTTCCTCATAGTCAATATTTACTCTATGCTTAACTCCAGTATTACATTCAATCCTTTTATATCCAAGACAACTAACTCTACAATCATCTTATGAGTATTAAGATTCACATTCTCTATCCTTCACTTTATGTTACATTGCTTGTTTTCCTTTAGTAGAGGTTATAACTATTAATTCATAAATTAAGGTCTATTCATTTCTACTAATGTACTCTTTTGAAATACATAAGTGAATTATCCTTATATCAAACAAAGTATATGTATAGGCATATGTATCTCTTGCACATACCAATTGTAAAATATTTTATGATAACCATATTACTACTTTTAGGCATTTCTTACTTATCTACCATCGGCTATCAAGTACACATACACTTAAAGTTATCAAGTTTAGAGGTCATACCTACTACACCTTAGTCATCTCTAGCTTCGTCTCGCTAAATAACGTAAGCGTACATCCTACCTTGCTCCCTAAACCTAAGTTCTTCCCTTCTAAGTCATTTGTTCCTATTACCTAATCCTAGTCCATTAATTTGGTTTTCCTGCTATGCTAATCTCTCTTGTTGCTATCCTACACAATGCCGAATAGTATTCTCTTACTGATGGCATCAGTAAAAATATATATCTCTTGGATCAAGGTTATGACATTGCTTAGCTAGAAGTCTAGTTTCACAACATTTATAACACTTCCCTCTCAATTCTGAGTATTCCCAAGCTCGATGCTTATTGTTACACTTCCAATAAGGTTATATTTTTTATTAAGGCCTTTTGTTTCCTTTTACAGATTGAATGGACTTCTTTCCTTTTATATTACTTTAACTACTAGAACTAGCATCCAACTTCCTTTTCTTATTCTCAATCTCATTTATGGCTTGTTGAAGATTACGAACTTGTTCTATTAGATGAGTTTCATTAACAACATCAATATATCTTTTCACCCTACTCCTCTTCAACTCTATCGGGTAATAAATATCAAGTTCAGCCTTGAATCTCTTAACTTTAGAAATCTCATTATTTTGTACAACTTTAAGAGAAAACTTCAATAACCTATTAAAATCCCTTTCATATTCTTCAATTGTCCTACTCCGTAGCCTTAGCTTATAGTATTCTTTAAACATTTGTTCTCTCACACCCTTAGGAAAATATCATTCCAAAATTGTATCTCTAAATATGGCCCAACAAATTAGTTTTGGTAAATTTCGTCTCTTTGCCTCCTACCAATTACTTGCATCTCCATCTAATAGAATAATAGCTATCTCAACTTTCTTATTTTTCTCAATCTCATATACTTCAAAGGCTTTCTCTAGTAAGTCAATCCATTCTTCTACCACCAAAGGATCAATATTCCTCCCACCAAATGGTTTCACTATTCGTTATACTTTAGCTAACTTATCTCCATCTCCACCAACTTCTCCTAGTGCAACTATAAACTGTTGTACTCATTCCTCCATATGTGGTGGTTGCTAGGGGTTAAGTTGAGGCTATTGTGATAGATCCTTTGTTTGTTCCTCAGATACTTTATTCATTAGTGATCTTCTACATCCCCTACAAATCATCTTTCTAAATAAACATCACATAAAATTCTATGGATAACTACTATAGTTGTTTTACTAAACTATGACTCTTCATTACCTAACTACCCTACACATCTCATATGTACCTAAAGGTTATAGTCCCTAATTAATGCTCTAATACCACCTAAAGGATGTCACATCCCAACTTAGCACGGAATGTATGATCATACAAGAATACCTATTGAAAACTTATCTTAACCTGCTCATTCATCAAAAGACAACTTTGTTTACATGATCAAGGGGTTGTTACATCGGAGTTCAATTGGATATTCAGTTATGACTCATGTGTATAGCATAATATTTACATCAAAACATGAACCGGCTTTTTCTTATGTCATCTTCATAGTAATAGGATTCCCAACTTAGTATAGGTTCCATACAAAATTCATCAATTCCGACTTGCGCTTTCAATATACATTCCCCTTCATGTTAAGCTCTTTACAACTATGTTAACTTGAGGATAAAACATTTTATCCCCTCAACTACTGAAGTTGAGTGAGAGTGGATAACAAACAATATAATATAGATAATATCACATATCACAACTAAAACATTTTAATAATAACTTACAAGTTCAACTTCACATATGCATTATCTTAACCAGGCATTTATTATTAGCAAAGCAGCATGATATGCTCATGTACATAGCATACATCAATACCAATATCCTATGCCCTCTAATTTTCATTTGGTTAGTTGACATAACCAGGCATCTGAATATAACGTCCAGGAACCTATAGGTAACATTGACCTACTTAAGAGTAGGACTCCCACCAAATTGGACTATACATTGAAGTCTACTATTATCAAAAAGGGAAACAAGAAGCTGCTTGAGAGTACGATTGCCAACTTTGTTTCACAAATACAATAATCCACCAAATCAAAGGGGCAACACTGCTAAATTAGACCACACACTATAGTCTACCAAATTTAATTATCAAAATAGTCACAATGTTCAAGCAATGCAATCTATATGCTTCCAAAAACTAAGTTAAAAAGGCCATGCTTTTTTCTTTAATCACTTAGAAGCCTCATTTTGAAAGTTCTAACCTGTAGGCTATTTTTATGCCATGCCATGTCATGATATACAATAAAAACTCAAGTATATCACTCAACACAACCAGTCTTTCAATTTTATTCAACTAGTGATTCGATTTTAGTTTTCAAACTGTCCCTAATGGAATTCTGGCATCTCACTTAGGGTTCACTTAGGTGAACACTTAGAAGATTGAGTTATCAATCACTTAACTTTCCTAATTAGCATAATCATTCGTAAGCACGAATAATCATACAACATAATAGCATAACAATTTAACTAAGATACAATTACTCTCGTTCAAAATTACTACACTCTTCGATTGACAAAGAAATCCAATAAAATACAAAGAGTTAAGCACATCAAATATCTCAAGCTTCTATAGATGGAATCTCAAAGAAGATGGCAAAATTCTTACAACAGTACATTGGTAGTGTACTGGATGCAAAGTTTAAGTCTTTTAAAAAGGAAAATTAGTTGTTGGTAGCTGAGAGATTTACTTATTCAACTGTATCCTTAAAAGCCACTATGGAGCAAAAATTGAATAAAGCTGAGGTTAAGATGAATGAAGGTTTTAATGACATCAAATTACACCTCAATAAGATGGAATTTGAGAAGTTTACTCAAGAACTTGATAACACTAATAGTAAGATGAAACATGTTGAGTAGTCTCTAAGGTTGATGAATGTAAGACTATAACAATTTCTACAACAACTAGATGTATGTGTAGCTAAACTCTACTTAGATTGAGAGTCTACAGCTAAAGCTCTAAAGAACATATAGAAGGAACTAAAAGATTACATCTTTGTGCAATTTCCAGATTATGTTAGGCCTATATATCCATCACCAAAAGTTGTTATTCATGATGATGAACCCTCCAAGCCATCTAAGAAGACCTTCTATAATCCCTTCCTTGATCTACCTTACATCACTAAACATTCAACTTCATCCTCTACTAAAAAGAAATCTAGGAAATAGTTCTTTTAAGTTTCCTATTCAAGTGGTTTTTAGGATTGTTTTTGTGATCTATTATCCTTGAGACTCAGTTATTTATTTTGAATTGTTCTAAATTTCATCTATCCTCTATTGAATGTTACAAACTGAATGTTTATTTCTTTTGGTTGTTTATCTGCATCTTGGATGATCACAAAAAGTAGGCGATAGGGAAAAAATATATCTTTTATGAGTAGCTTTCTATGTAGCAAAGTTATTTTTAAATATTCATGTGAAAATTTGTTTTGTTATCATCAAAAAGGGAGAGAGTATTAGGATTCTCTCTAACTTGGTTTTGATCATAACAAAAAGGACTATACGATGTTATTTGTGTTAGTTAAGTACTACAAGAAAAAGTTCAATAGAACCTTCAATAGAAGGATCTACATAAACTACATCTAAAAGAAATTCGTATGTAGATTGATTGAACAACGACTGATGCTAATAGAAGGTTAAGTAGAAAGTTAGCTATACTGAATACAAGGACAAAAAAGCAATAGAAGTATCTATAGAAGGTTGAGTTAGTGGAATGCTTAATTGGTTTTGTTGACTGTTAATTTTTGTTCCAATACGTAAGTATCTACAAAACAAGAAAGTAGTTATGAGGAGCTTTGGAGGGAGCTCTAACATGACCACTGTGATATCTAAGTCAGCCCTCTTATGATATGAATGGAATTGAAAAGTGATAATAGATGTGAAAAGAAAAAATGAAGAGGGCCCCCTTACTTAGGGATCTTATTTAGCATTCATAGTGAGTTAGTGGAAGTTATGCCCAAACTGGACTATTAGACCAAGCTTAAGTACTAAGTTGGCTAATATTAGCCTACAGAATAGTTATCAAAAAATGCTTGTCAACACTTGCCTTCTACTTTCTTTAGTGACAAGGTCGACAAAGAGAGCATCTAGGGAGGTTAATTTTGTGGGATCTTTGGAAGGTTTTGTAATTCAGGCTTAAAGAAGCTATAACACTTGAAGAAGTAAAAGCCTAAAGAGGCAAAAGTAGGGAATGGATAGAACATTAATGGATATCGACATGCCTAAAGAGGTGAGAGCCTAAAGAGGCTAAAACGCCTAAAGATGTGAAGGCTTAAAGAGGCTAGTGCACCTAAAATGGTAAGAATGGTGTACAGGTCATCCGAGCTCGGCATGACTTGTGCTAAGTAGAGCTGTAAGATAGACTAGTCAGTCTTTAGTCTGTTAATGTGTAGGATTGTAGACTTGTTCACTCATCATCCATGTAAGTTGTAGGACTTAAGGTGTTTTACCTATCACCATTTAGTGGCTTAGGGTTTTTAAGAAGCTTGTTGTCTATTTATTAGACAAAGCAATTAGGTATGCAATAACTCGTTGTCTTTTTGCAAGACTTAGAGTATTTTACCCATTACCAATTAGTGGCTTAGATTTTTATATAGCTCATTACCAATTGATGGCTTAGAGCTTCTTGGTAGCCCATCATCTACTTATTAAACTTAGGGCATTTGTGCTTGTAACTCTTAAGAGAGTTTAAGGCTCTATATCTTATCATCTAAGTTTTTTCTTCTAAGCTTAGAAATTTACATATATTCATTTCCTGTTGTCCATTTAATATAGGACTTAAGGATTATCACTTTATTTGATTTGCTTATCACCCATAGTGGATAGGGTCTAAAGCTACTAAGGAGTTGCCCTTTAGCAAATTATACTTGCATGGGCTTAAAATGGAGGGCATTTGTTTAGTCCCAATTTGTTTTGAATTCTTGTACTCGTCTCTAAAGGAGATAAAAATAAGATAAATTGTTATAAGTTTTAATTAGTTGACACTTTTCATTATCAAACTTATCAAAGTTCATAACAAAAAGCATCATGTAAATAGACAATACATCATCTATGAACTAAGTGTGAACATTAACAATTGATTGACATGAGGGACAACATAAAGTACATAGCTTAAAAATAAATGAATGAATCATAAATAACAATAAGGGATTTTTATTCATCTTTTCTCAATGAGGATCGAAGTGGGAGTGGAGCTCGATGAGGCAATTTTCCTTCATTTGAGCTACTATTGCTTATGTCATTAAATTGTTATAGATAGCTTCTCTACGTTCTCATGGCTACAATCACTATAGGGGTCTTGGCTTGATTACCCTTTGATATGGATCACCAAGAAGGATAACATACAGCTATCGATATAACACAAACCAAGTATAGGTTCAAACTGTGAGATGATCTGAAAGATAAATGGAAGTTGAGGTTTAAGTAAGGGTCCTCATATATCAATAGTGGATATGACTTAGCAACGCCTCACACAAGCTTAAACTATACTTAATATGGCACACAAGTATAACACGAGGTTATTCACCACTAGTTCATACTCAATGGCCTAGATAAGAGCTCTTCAAAGTATTGGTCCTTGTCAAGAAAACATAAGCTCAAGAAGAAAGAAGGCTAAAATTTCTAAAGTTCAATGTCACTATTATAATGGATGCGGCTATATCAAATTATAAGTATTTATACGGCTCAATTAGGGCAAATTCTAGATATACATATATTATAAAAAGGATTCCTATTAGAAAAGGAAAGGGGAATAGATTAAAACGGCAAATTTGTAAATAGACAAAAGAATATTTGGTTACAAAAAGATAGTACGGATGTCAAAAAATGATATGTGTGTCAACTGTCTAGTTTGTGGTCCCGATGCTACTACTTACTAAGTAGAGCTAATTCTAAGTAAAGTTTCTTAGGTTAGATACTCAACAACTTGGCTATTTAGGGTTTGGGCGGGATTGGTCCAATGGGAGACCATTCTTCAACTCAGCATCAATTGGTTGGATTGGAAGTAGGCAACTTAGCCTCATATGCATATCAACCTAGCCATATGTAAATTTAGTGCTTGCCCTTGGCATGTCAATAAGTAGTCAATTCGATAACTGGTCAAGCATCTCAGAAACCTTCTCAATGAGACAAAGAGAGGTTAGAGTAGAATACCTCAATGGTTCACAATGGAAAATACATTGTTCTCCAAGCCTTATGTCTCTTTGTACAGCTCAGTGAACCATATGAGCAAGTCTTCGAGCTCGAGAGCGAGTGATTAGTCTATTATCCCTATCACCTTTTCTTTATTGAAACACCCTCCATTAAATGATTTTAGATAGCTTGGACATACATTACCTAAGACAACTAGCTCGGCAACTTTAAAGAGAACACGTAATGCAAGGGTTTCTTGGACTGAATTCCTCCCTCCTCTATTTGCATCACAAGTATAAAGATTCAAAATGAAGCTAATGTCCTGAAAAGGACCACGCTTCAATGAATGTCAAGCGGTAAGTTATCCCAATGTGGTAGCGAATGTAATGAAGTACACAAAGCTCCTGATTATTTCAACAAATGCCCAGCACAGGGGAGCGACACTTCGCTGACTCACAATGAGGAAGTCCTTGTTGTTATATACTCCTTCGATGTTCAGCCTAGCATTCCACCTGGGCATATGCAGGAATATTTGGCTGATCCAGTTGTCATTCGGTGTATCAAGATAGGTCGGAATGGAGATAGGCAATTGCTCGACACCTTGGCATGGAGATGGGCAATCGCTCGGCACTTTGGCATGGATGTACTGCAGATCAGAGTGGACTCGAACAGAGTCAAGGAACTCGGATTTTGTGGCTCGAGAATTTCACCTACTCGTTTGCTGCTTGCCTTTATCTGCAAAGATCTCGAAGCTTGGAGCCACTATTCACAAATCTCGTCATATTCTCAATGGGTCTGGAATGATAAAGAGTTCAACCAATAATTGTAAGCTCGGCTAGTAATTGCAAGCTTGGCTATGGAATAGGTCGATACACTACTCTGACAAACTCACAACCAACGACAATTACAATTGTTCAGATGTTTTAATATCTCGACCAGCCTTTGATCTTTGACTATGCTTAGCAAGACAGCTCAGCAAAATTATCTTTGACAGCTCCCTGAACATTACCTTAGCCTCAGCACTGAATTGCTCGATATCTTCAGTAGTTAGAGCTCAATACAGAATAGAGCTCGGTTATTGTTGTAGGCAGCTCTAAGTTTGTATGAAGCTCGGTTTTTGTTGAGCTCGGACTGTATGTTTCAATCTAGAGCTCATCGAAGTTCAACTCTATTTGGACTATAACTCAAATCTTGCAGTTTTAAGCTTTAAAGTTTGGAATTCAATTTGGACCTGTGACTTCAAAGCTTTGAGTCCAACTCGGTTGTTGGAGTTTTTTTAGCTGCTACTTAATGAAGCTCAAATTTCGTTATACACTTGCTATGCTTGGCTTAGGAGTACATAGATCAGCGTATCTTCAATCTCTGCAAGCACGCAAGCTGATTGGAACGAGCTCAGTTATGCGAGCTGCTTGTAAGGTCGGCAATGCAAGCTGCTATAAGCTCGGTAATTTTTAAATTAGACAGCTCCTAGCGTTAGAGCTCGGCTGCTGTTTTGTTGCTTCTCTCGGTCGTTCCTGCTGCTGTGATGTTCTGACCATGAAGGATGTCGCTTGGACCAAAGAATGTACCTCGAGTTGATGGAAATAACCAGACCGGTCAATAACAGTTTTGAGCTCGGATTATAAATACAGCAACTCGGATTTCATTACCCGGAGCTCGAACTTTCTGCTGTAAAAGAAAGGAAATTGTCCAACTTCAAATGTCGCCGAACTACTCTTGGCTCAATTCGTTAGCTCAGTTATCGCCTAGATAATTGGTAAATTGTTTCGAGCTCAGCATTGTTTGGCATTTTAGCTCAACATTGCTGGCCTTTAGCTTGGCAACTGTACTATACCGCTTGGCATCGCAGCCTGGTGTTGTTGGTTTTAGTTGATCAGTAGCTCTTACCAGCTACTTAGATCCCCTACTCGGCCACGGGCGGCTCTTCATTTATAGCTTGGTACGGCATACGCCCTTGGTAGCAAGCACGACAACTAGAAGTTCTTCAACTTGGCTTTGTCATTCTCGATGAGAGCGGCAGCAATTGTACACTGTCAACTGGCTTGGATTTTTACAGGGATTACTCACTTAACAAGCTTGGCAAACATTAGCGTGACAAACAACTCAAATCGGCACGATACAAATTGTGTAAATCAACCCGGATCAATTCGGTTTATAGCTGTTCAAATTCGCTATTGTGATATCAGCTTGGAGCTCTGCATTAGAGCTTCAGGAAGGACAAACATGCTTGGAGGAATAAGTTCGGCTCGGTTTTCGTGGAGCTCGACATAAATTGGAGTTCAACTATATTAAATTAGTAGAAAGCTTGGCTACTTAGAAATGTAGCAATTTGGTGGTCTCAAGGGTGGTGCTCTCCCAAGTAGCTCAGATATGCCAATAATTCTCAACCGCACGAGAGAGAGATTAACTCGGAGATGGCTAACAACAACAGTCCAATGTACTTGTACGGCACGACAGGAGTGATTTGGCCAATTCTACCTTCTATTGAGGTGTTTGGTTTAAGAACATAACAGACACTTACAACATTCGCATTGATTGTCTCCAAATATGAACTTATGTTAGTGAACGTCTCCCTTATAGTAGCAGTAATTTGAGCAAACTTATCCAGATTGGCATCGAGTCGATTCATTCTAGAAGACACATGGTGCTTAGTGGCCGCAATAAATGTGTAAACATTCTCCAGCTATTCAGCTATAGTTTTGCAAGCACCGACAAACTACGCCTAGTTGCAAGCATCAAATGAGGAAGCTTCTTGAATTATGAGATCAAACAGAACGCAAATGACTAGATCAAAGATTGGCTTCTTGATTGAGGCAAGGACCGTCATCTTGTTGTGGATGTCAATTAGGTCAAGCCTATCTGAGAGGCTCGACGATCGACATGCAATGGGCTTAGCGAATTATAGTTATCGACCCAAAGGAAACTCAGAGCTTCGGAGCTTGAAGCTCGGAGCATCCGGATGTTGTAGCTCGAACATTAATTTTGGCATGGTAAACAACTTAAGCCAATTCAGTTTTTTCAAGTAGAAATGGCCTGCGATTTGTAGCTCGACTTATCTGCGTAGATGGCTTAGCCACATGAGGATTGAGCTTGGGAACGAACTCACAGCTGCTCGGGATTCCTTAGTTGCGGTTCTGTCAGACTTAACTGCTTTGGAGGATGCATATAGTAGAAATGAATGATACACCTTACCGATCCATGTTCCACTTTCTCATACGTATATACAACAGGGCATGGGACGATCTCCCTTCCTCAATTCTTAGCTTGGCAATTTAAATAAACTTCAACTCAGCATATGCGCTAAGAGTAGCGCGGACTGCACCATAAGTTAAATTCATCACTGAAATTTTTCAAGTTGAGAGGTTAGTTGACTTTGGTGATCGCTCAGATTTGCTTCAGCCAAAGCTCGGATTTTGCTGCTGTTGTTCCTAGTTTACTGGAGCTCGAAATCTAGCATATTACTAGTAAACTCTTAAAATTTTTTATATAAATTTGTAATCGCTAAAATATAATTTAGAGATATATTTAAGATATGTTAAAATTGCTAAGAGAGATATAGTCTAAACTACTTATAAACTAGCTAAAATCATTAAGAGAGATATAATCTAGACTAATTATAAACTTTATAAGTACTATTAAATATTAACTTTTGTAGAATTAAAATAAGACTTCTAAAAATTAAAAACTTTAGTAAAAATCTAGACCTAAAAGCTTATCATAACTATTTTAAATCTATCTTAAACCTAACATAATTATGCAAAATCATCTAAAATAAGGACCAAAATCTATCGAACAATTAAAAAATGGAAGGGATGGATGCAAGAGGCAAGTGGCAAGAGGATTTTCCAATAAAAAGACATCTATTTGTCATCTAAATATCACTTTGATCATCTATTTACTAACTTAGCTACACATGTAAGCATAAAAGTAACCCAAGGAGAAACCTCGTCAAAGAAGAGTTTTGTCTCCCTAAGTAACCTATCATCTTATTATTGTCTTATGGTAATCTAAAGAGAGGACAAGATCTTACTAGGATACCACTTGGATTTATTTTAGAAGCTCCTTGGATAGATAAATAATTAAGAGTCAAAGTTGATCAACATTAGTAAAAAATGATGGCTAAGATTAGGACTAGTAAAAAATGGCATCTTAATGACCAAAGACTCATCATATGACTGCTTTATTCTTAGATTAACTAAACTAATTAACTACCAACTAAATATTTAGGTCAATATCATATATAAATCCTAAAGAGTTAACACTTTAAAATCATATCTTAACATTTTTTCCAACATGTAATGAACAACTTTCAAAATAAGTGGAAGAACCTTAACTGCTACAAGTGGCATGTGGCATGTGGCATGGAGGAAGGGAATTCCAAATTGACTTCCTCATGTCATTTTCATCCAACTTGTCAGACTCCATTATTGTCATCTACATGACTAAGCATGAAAAGGACATAAGCAAGACATGTGATAAAAATGTCCTTATCTTTAAGAGTCCAATTCCTTTAAGCAACTTTCAACTAATAATCAAATAATATCCTAACTTCTATAAATAGGAACACTTTAGTAAATTGAGGACCACATCTTGTCCTTATAGTCCACTACATCCATCTCTTTCCTCTTGGCTTTTTTCCACAAACCCACCAACATTCTCCTTCTTCTACCTAACCTCTAACACCAACAACAAAGCATAATAGGTTGTTTCTGAGTTTTCAAAAGAAACTTTGAATGAAAAAGGTTGTAGCACTTACTAACAACTTATCTTTGATTCCATAAAGTCTTTTTTCTTTTTTTTTTCAAGACAAAAGGCTCTTCTAAACTCTTATTACAAAAATATTTTTCAAGACTCTCAAATGAATCAACAAATACTTTTAGTAAAGCTATTTTATGAAACTTTCAAGTTTTTCTAAAAATGATTTCATCTTTACAACTTTCCTCTAAGAACCTTTTTCAAATCAACCAAAAGTTTTTCACCTACTTCTCTATTTTGTATAAGTTACAAACTTATCTTATCAACTATTTTTCAAAACAGAGTTTTCAATAAGCAAAAGCTTATCTTAGCTAAAGTATGTCTTTTATAGAAAAGAAACCCTTAAAACTAATATCTTTGTCAAAATCTCTTTCTTTTGAAAACCCTTCCTCTGTGTAAAAGTCTCCAAATAATGCTAAGATATGCTTTTTTTACAAAAGGAAATCTTTATCAAAACATTCTTTATTTCATTCCTAAATTCAATTTGTATACATCTCTAAAATATCAAGGCTAAAAGATTATGGTTTCCTTTCAAAATAACTTAATAAGAAACTTAAAGGAATCAAGTGAACAAATCTATACCTAAATAACGATGCTAAAGTATTATGTTGAATCTTTATGACATGTACATATCTTGAAATTATGACCTTGGAACATATTGGACTTATTAGACACATGGGCATACTCTTAACATTGACTATTTAGACTGTAACGATTGAAACTATAATAATGACCAGAAGTTTGAACATAAGGACTATGGGCATGAAACAATAAGAATTGATTTGGACATAACACTAATTAACTAAAAGGCTTTATAAAACAATAAGACTATAATTGACAAAGAAATTTTATATGTATATCTAATATTTACTTCTGATTGTGTTCTTTTAAGTGATTGTAAGTTCGAGCCACCCAAAGACTATTATCCACAATAAGTATCATTTGCTTGTATTTGTAGCTAGTAGCACCTTAAATATATACATCAATCGGTTGTATGTAAGGTATCGAGTAAGTGCTTATGTTTGCTTTGTGCGAATAGCTTCTGAAAATATTATAATATATTACACATAATACAGTTGATGATTATGATGTGATGTATTCGTATGTAAGTGTTTGATATTTGGTTGTCACTGCTTAATCAACCTTAAGCATATCAAAACTTTAATGTAAAATGGTCATGCATAACATACTACATAAATCTATTTCAACCACTTGATAGGAAACAACTTTCTGAACTGATTACACGTAGCCGAGCTAAAGGACTCCAAGGACTTGTACAAAGAATATTAGCTCAAAGCCCCATCTAAGACAAGAATTCCTATCTTAATCTCTATGTTTCACTTTACTATCGACATGAATACTAAGCTTTTACATGTGCTAGCATAGTTCTTGAAGCTACTGAGCAAACATGTTGACCTACCAAGCATACAGGCTTACCTGCCAAGTAACCGTACCTTGATACAAATAACATCTAAGTGTATCAACCTCAAACAACTGTCCAAGGCGATCTCCCGAGCCGACTACCAACACCTAATCCCAATCTAAGTTGAATACTCTAGTGACTGATTGACTAAGCTCTAACATGATCCAGATCAAGTTAGCCTTGACTATGGACTCTCTTTTCTTTATTTCATCTAGATTGTATGATATTTTAGAGCACCAACCACCATATAACAAGTGTTTTCTAGCCCATCATTCTAGAAAGATTGCTTACTTTTCTATACTAAATATTCTTTATCTCTTTTATCTATTTTAGTATATTTCATGTATTCTAATTGTAAATTACCCTTTTATCTTTCCATACATGCTTATAACCCTAATGGAGCTAATATATAAAGCCCATTTGATGTATGCAAACATAACCTAATCACTCTCATTATCAGATCATTATTACTAGACTTGCCTTGAACAACCCTAGTGTTCTTATTATCCTTTTTAGCTCTTATCTATTCTTGTTGATAAGGAGTAGAGGTGAATGACTCTATAGTTTGGATCAATGAGTCATATCAGGTGAATTGTAAGCCGAGTAAGATCGATTAGTATGTTATATCCAATTGGTCACTACCCAAACTTTGCTAGTCTTCTTTTATTCTCTTTTAGTTCTCTTTGTTGTAATGCTTCTTTGTATGTTTGACCCTAAAGATGCATCAGGTTCACTAGTATTAGAGCATAATTCCAAGAGAAAGTGTATGAAGTTATGGTAATCTTCTAGTTTGTATTTGCTATTTGTAGTTGCTATATTCCCTCTATAGCTGCTTAAGTGTGCTTGTGTTAAGTAAGTTTTGATGTTTTGAGTTGTGTAGTGAAGATTCATGTGTTGGTAAGTGCAGTTTCTGATGTTACTCTGTTTTTCACTACAAAAATAGCGTAAGTTCATTTCTATCCTACTCGAGTGATTATTGGGTGTTGAAGTTGTTAAAGTATGTTAGTAGAAGTTTTGAGTAGTAAAATAGAAGTACTTTTCGTGTGTTGTGTTGTTAATCTACTATAGAAGTATCGCACAATGTTGGATTCAAGTGTTCAAGGTGTTATAGGTGACTAGGGCGGTAGTGCTCATGCTAGTCATAGTCATAATGGTAGTAACACTCCCAGGTTAGTTGATGATAAACTCGATAGACTCAATAATCTTGTTAAAAGTTTAGTTATTGCAATGCAAGTTAATAGAAAACAACTTGAGGGTATGCCACATCATAATCTACCTAAGAATGTTCCAAAAGGTTGCTATGGCCAAGGTGGTTGAGCTAATCACATAGTTCAACCCCATTAAGCTAGAGAAGTAGTAAATCAAGTTACTAAACGAAGGCTAGAGTTAGAGGAGATTGAGGAAGATGATGAGGAAGTAGATTCTAAAGAGTATGGAGAGGAAGAAGAAGAGGTTGAGTATTACCAAGCACAAGAGTGAGGATTTCGAGCTCCTCAAGAACCTAATAATGTTAAGGTGCAAATCCTACCTTTTAGTGAAAGTGGAGATGTAGATGAATATTTAGAGTAGGAAGAGAAGGTGGAGAAGGTGTTTGACTGTTGTAGGTATATCAATGTTGTTAAAATGCATCTTGCTGCACTTGAATTTTCTAGGTATGCTATTATGTAATGGAAGAATCTGAACATAGCTAGAGTAAGAGAAGGATGACGAGGTGTAAGAACTTAGAATGAGATTAAGAGATTGTTAAGTGGTAGATTTATGCCCGATACCTACTTGCAGGACACATTTGCCAAATTACAGGAACTTCATCATGGAGGTTTATCTATTGATGATTATGTGAGAGAATTCCACATACTTCTGAGTTAACGTGGATGAACCCAAAGCTTGTACAGTGTCAAGGTTAATTTTTAGACTCGAATATGAGATTTGTAATATTATAGAAGTATAGAGGTTTCATACTCTCGAAGAGGCTATTAAGGTAGTATAGAGGGTTGAAAAATAGAGAAGAAATGCCCCGAGCCGACTTAGGCTAACTTTTTCCCTATCCCCTATTTTGCACTGACTTGTTTATCTAGAGCTGAGCAGACCTTCCTAAGCTGAGGGAAGATATAACCAACCTAATGATAGTTGAGCCGACTAGCTAAGCCAAACTTAAGATAGGCCGACCCTAAGAACATATAAGAAGGGATAGACCAACGAAGTGAAGTACTTTAAATGTTTGGACTTTAAACACATAGCCGCTGAGTGTTTGAACTAACTTACCATAGTGCTACGAAGAGATGTAGTGGATAACATAGACAAGAGCAAGCTAGAGGAAGAGAACAATGTTGGAAAAGTTAAAGTTGAGGAGGAAGAGGAAACCTATATCTATATAGACTAAGGAGAAGAAATTACCTTAGTGCTGAGATAAGTACTAAGCTCCCTACTGAACTTAAAGGAAGATTGGAGAGAGAATTTATTCCATACAAAGTAGACCATCTAAGGACAATTGTGCACCATCATAATAGACAAAGGAAGTTGTACTCATGTCATCACACAAACCTTTGTTGAGAGGTTAGGACTACCGACCTCTAAGCATCCCTGGCCTTACAAACTACATTGGCTTCATGATGAAGGTGCTCTATATGAGATGGAACAAGTAACTGTGCCGTTTAGTTTTGGGAATATGTACAGGGGTGAAGTAATGTGCAATGTTGTCCCTATAGATGCTTCACATCTGTTATTTAAAAGACCTTGGTTATTTGATTGATGTGTTACTCACAATAGATAAAAGAACACCTATGCCTTTGTTATGGATAGGAAGAAGATTGTACTATAACCTATGACGCTGACCCAAGTGAGTAAGACCCATAATTAGCTTACTTAAGCTAGTAAGAAGAAGGCTTAGTGATGAGTCAAAGAGAGCTTTAAGTTGCTAAGAAGGCCAAAGAGCTTATGTTCCTATTGATTAGAAGATTATTGGAGATGAGAGATTTGGAAGATGTACTTGATGAGGTCTAAAGCTTGATAAATGAACTTTATGACCTATTTTCTAAAGAGTTGCCTAGAGGACTACCCCCAGTCTAAGGCATAGAACATTGTATCAATCTACAGCCAGGCATAGCCCTACCAAACCGACTACCTATAGAATGAACCTCGAGTAGGCTATCGAGCTGAAAAGATAAGTGGATAAGCTTATAGAGAGAAGATATGTGAAAGAAAGCATAAGCCCTTATGTTGTACTAGCTATGCTTATCCTAAAGGAGGATGATTCATGGTGCATGTACATCAATAGCCAAGTGATCAACCAAATTGCTATCAAGTATAGATACCTAACAGGACAGTTTACATTACAACTAGAAATAACCCTTTTGAAGTCATCTATTGCCTTAACCTAACTATTCGACTTGATTTGGTTAATAATCTAATAGCTCTTGAAGAAACCTAGTTCAAAATAGATTAAGCCTAAAAGTTACATGAGTTTCACTATTACGTTTCCGAATAGATCGCCAAGTTTAATGAATGATGGCAACAAATCATTGAGTTCAATGAACAATAGCAAGAGATTGGTAGTCATGGCCGCTAGGCTATTTGTTTCAACCCCGACGACTTAGTATGGATCCACCTTAATCAAGAAAGATTCTTGCAACTTAGAAAGAACAAGTTGTCTCCACAAGCTAATGGTCCATTCCGAGTGTTGAAGAAGATCAATAGCAACACCTATCAAATTGAGATACCTAAAAACTATGGCATCTCTTCTACCTTCAACAATTTGGCCTGATTTCCCATAAACCAGCCATAGGAGAAGACCCTACAAAAGAAGAACCCCCAGATTTGAAGCCAAATCTTTCTTACCTAGGGAAAGCCAATAGGTATCAATCACACTACCTGATCACTAAGAGTTGACCTAGAGGCTTGCAACTCATCCAACGTATTCTAACTCAAAAGCCACAAGAGAATGGGGATTCCATCAATGGCCTACTAAATTTCATCCATCATGAGTATAGAGCTATTATCATAGAAAGTACATCCCCTGACCTGACCCCGAGCTTACGAGCACTAAGTTGACCACCAAGCTAATCCAACTCACTTTTTGACCTGATGCCATTATGAACCTAATCACTAAGCCAGCAATCAAGTATCGACCTAATCCAGATCGTGTCAACTAATCCATCCATTGCCAAGCTGTTTTTCTTTAAATGTTAAGCTACTTCAACTACTTAAAACTTCACTTACCCAAATATAGCTGAGCATGACTTGGTTCTATCCTCTTATCAAAGTGCCTACTTACTAGCTGAGATATATCCTCCCTGCGCATGATTCATGAGCATTCTTTGACGAATTCATTTTGCCTATTTGTCCATTTTACCTTGTTTTGAAAATACTAGGAATCTCATTATATAACATTATTATCTTTATCCTTTCTTATCTTTTCATTTAGGATGTAGCCCTAGCGAGCTCGAGTATATAAGGCCCTCTTTGTAAATCATAGACAATCACAACTTAGTATATTAAATTTTGATATTTCCCTTTAAGAGTACATCTCTTCTTCTAACTCTTATCTATTCCCTTTAATAAGGAATAATGGCAAGTAGCCTTAACATCCACATTGTATATAATATTAAAGTGACAAATTAGGCTAAGTAGAGTTAGTTAGTGTGTAATATCCAACTAATAGCTCTTAGGTTTTGCTAGTTTCTTTTGCTTTCCTTGTTTTTTTCTCATCGTAGTGTGGCCTTCATGTGTCCTAGTACTAGAGACGCATCACTTACTAAACAAAGTGTTTATCAAACCAAGTACCTTGTCATGGAGAACACCATTACTATTTATAGAAAAGAAGGATGTCATTAAGTCCTTTTATTGATTATAGGGAATTAAATAAGATGATGTTTAAGAATAAATACACACTTCCCTGAATTGATGATTTATTTGATCAATTAAAGAGTGCCAATGTATATTTAAGGATCAAATATCACCAATTGAGAATTAAGCTCGAAGATGTACCAAAGACCACATCTAAGACCATATATGGGCATTATGGGTTTCTAGAAATGTTGTTTGGGTTGACGAATGCACCTAAAAACATTCATAGATTTAATGATGTATGTTTTGACCCCTATTAAATCAATGCATTGTGGTGTTTATTAATAATATTTTAGTTTATTCCTTTAGTGTTACATAACATGAAGAGCACCTATGCACGGTGTTGCAATTTCTTCAAGAAAATATGATGTACACAAAGCTATCCAAATGTGATTTTTAGTTAAGCCACAGTCTCTCTTAGATACATTATTCTTGGTGGAGGCATTTTAGTGGATCGTAATAAAGTTAAAGCCATTATTGAATTGAAAAGGTTAGAAATAGTAATTGAATTGTGAAGTTTCTTGGGTTGGCAAGTCATTATAATAAATTTGTTAAAGATTTCTTGAAGATTGCTAGATCTTTGATCCATTTGACATAGAAGAATGAGAATTTTGAATGGAATGAAGAGTGAAAAAGGAGCTTCTAAGAACTTAAGAAAAAGTTAAGTGCTATTTACCATGTATAGCGATGCATCATAGGATGGTTTGGGTTGTGTGCTTTTGGAAGGAGGGAAGGTAGCTGCATATGGTTTAAGAAAATTAAGGCATTATAAGAGAAACTACCTAACTCGTGATTTAGAATTGGTTACTATAGTGTTTTCCTTCAAAATCTGGCAACAGTACTTATACAAATAGAGGTATAAGATTTACACTAACCAAAAAAGCCTCAAGTACTTGTTTACTCCGAAAGAATTAAATAGGAGATAAAGGAGATGGTTGGAAACAATTAAAGATTATGTTTTAGGGATCAACTATTATCTAAGGAAAGTTAACGTTGTACCAAATCCACTTAGTAGGAAGAACTACATAAAGGTAGCTTCTTTGTTGACAAAGCAAAAGGAATTGGGCAAGGGGTTTAAAAAATTGCAACCAAAATTCTTATGGTTTGATAATGAGTCTGAATTATCAAGTCTTGATGTAGAGCCTACCTTAATTGAGAGAATAAAGCAAGCCTAAAAGGAAGATATAATGTTACAAGGGGTTAAATAGAGGATAAGAGAAGGAAAATATACCGATTTTGAGAGCTTAAAGATGGATCTTTAAGAATGGGAGGTTGATTATGCATTCGAAAAGATAAGAAGCTGAGAGATGAAATATTAACTAAAGCATAATCTTCAAGCTACACTATCCATCTAAGTGAAATGAAAATATACTAAGAGCTTAAGATAAGATATTGGTAGAGTAGCATGAAATGAGATGTAGCAACATTTGTTTCCAAGTATGAGACCTATTAGCAGATTAAAGCTAAGCACCAAAAGCCTAGAGGAATGCTAAAACCCTTAGCTATCCTTGAGTGGAAATGGGATCGTATAACTATGAATTTTGTGACATCATTACTAAGAACTTAGTTAGATCATGACATTATATGGGTGATTGTGGATTTCTTATGAAGTTAGCATACTTCTTAGCTATAAACACGACATACCCTCTAAAAGAATTGGCTCAACAATATGCTAAAGAAATTATACTACATGGAGCACTAATAAGCATAACCTTAGACAAAGATCCCTATTTGTTTCAAGATTTTAGAAGAACTCATAATACTTTATGGGGACTAAGCTCCAATTTAAGACAACCTACCACTTGCAAATGGATAGACAGTCTAAAAGGACAACACAAACTATGAAAGACATGCTTATAGCCTGTATGCTCAAATTCAAAATAAGTTAGGATGTACACTTACAGTTAGTTGAATCTGCGTAGAATTATAGTTATCATTCTACAATATAGGTGGTCCCTTATGAAGCCCTTTAGAGCAAGAAGTGTACATCTCCTTTGTTTTGGGATTGTTTAGAGAAAGCTATGATTTGGCCTAAATTGGTGTAAGTAGTAGAAAAGGTTCCCTTTATACTTGGAAACATAAAGGAAGCTCAATATCGACAAAAGAATTTAGTAGATTTAAAGAGAAGAGAAGTGGAATTTGAGGTTGGAGATCATGTATATTTGAAAGTAAGCCACTTAAAGGGAATTCAATCATATGGAATACAAGGAAAGTTAAGCCTTCGATTGATTTGGAGCATTTGTGATCCTAGAAAGAGTTGGAAAAGTACACTACATACTAGCTTTGCCACCAAATATGTTAGGGCTACATAATGTTTTTCACATATCAATGTTAAAGAAGAATATTTTGGATCCTACTAGTAAATGTGAATTTACGTATATTTATTAAGGCGTTTTATAGTAATTTTCTTCCATTTTGAAATGGATTTTAATGATTGTTTATATATAGATGAGTAAATTGTTGATTTAAAGACTTAAAGGAGTTATTTAAGCAAAAAGAATGAAAACCACCTAAGTCCAAGAAGAATTTCACTTAATTTAAGGAACTAATAAAAAATAGTTAGCTTAGAAGCAAATTTTGCTAAAGAACAAAGTTTAGAGAAGAATACGTCTAAGTACACGCCCATGTTCTTCAACTATAATCCCTTGTTAAAGAATTTCGTGAACTCCTTAGAAGAATATTGCAAGAAAAAAAAATGTTTGGAGTACATGCTAATGTTCTTAGGGCGTGGTCATGCCATAATGTTTTAAAACTTCCATATTTGGTGATTTTGATGCAATCTTATAAATAGGAAGTTGGATAATTATTTCTTCATAACTAGAATAATTAAACAAGGGTAAGTAGTCTGTACGATCCTTAGGGATCGATAACCTAGACTATATATTATGACTCGACAGGTGTACTTGCTAGCCAATCAAGTTTTTTGACGACGTTACTAGGGATAATGAATCAAGAAAGCTTATGCCCTTATTATTCTACCATTTCTCTTTCATTTATTTTCCTATTTATCTTTTAATTTCTTTTTCTCTTTGTGTTTTCAAGAAAATTGGAGTAATGGCTAACAATAGGGAAGTATCGAAGATCCTAATCAATTATATTAATCCTTTCATTGGTGGAGTCAACTCCAATATAACAAAGTCGACAATAGTTGCTAATGAGTTTGTATCTCATCAAATTATTCAAATGATCCAGCAATTGCTACAATTTGAAGGTTCATTAGAAGAAGATCTGCATACTCATATTGCTAACTTCCTAGAGAAATGCACCAACTTCAAAATTAATGAAGCCATAGATGATATAATGTGATTAAGATTATTCCCTTTTTCATTGTAAAGGATGGTGAAGTAGTGGCTAGCTTCTCATCAGAAAGATTTTATCACTTCATGGGAATAGTTAACTAATAAATTCTTGGAAAAATATTTTCCTCCCACCAGAATAAGTGAGCTTTGAAGTGACATTTCATCCTTTGTTCAATCTGACTTTGCATCTCTTTACGATACTTGGGAGCATTTTAAGGAGCTACTCAAAAGATGTCCACATTACTACCTTCTACTCTGGATGTAGCACAGACCTTCTATAGTAGTTTAAATATTTTTAGTAAATAATCCATTGATTCAGCTATAAGAGGGACATTGAATATGAAAACGCCTAATGAAGCTTAAGTATTAATTAAGAGATTGTCAATGAATAGCTACCATTAAGGCAACACTAAAGCTAATAAAAAGAGTTTAGGCTCATGTGATTTAGATGTTACCATAACCTTAGTAGCTAAGGTTAAGGTATTAAGCTAAAGGTTAGAGAATTTTTCTATGCCTCCATAATATCCCATGATGATGAATTCTATAAATTCAGGAGGATATGGAGGAGAATATAGTATAAGACAAACTAATTATTATGTAAATCAATGGGGATTTCAACATGCTCCTTATAATGATCATGAAGAACAATATTGGGACTGGATGAACTTTCAAGGGAAGTATCCCTATGGGACTTAATCAAAGTATATGAATCATCCCCAAGGATTTTAGAGTTTCCTACATCAAGAAGATAATCCAAGGTCGGAAGATGTTTTGACCAAGTATATGGAAATCAATGAAGCTAGGTTGACGAGCATTGAAAGATAAATTGAACATCTTGTAAAAATTATTATTAGAAGTCGATCAGAGCCACCACCTCAAGCTCAAGTAGAAGCTGTAACTCTTAGGAGTGATAAAGAATTACAGGTAAGTAAATAAGCTGACAAGAAATAAGCAAATCAAGAGTCACTAGTAGAAGATCAAGAAAACAAAGTTGAAAAGACTTCAAAAATTGCAAAGGAGAATGTAGAGCCTTAGAAAGTGAAAGAATATAAGCCACCAATACCTTATCCTCAGCGAGTCAAGAAGTAGCATTTAGACAACTAGTATAGTAAATTCTAGACCTTTTTAGACAATTACATATTAAGTTACCTTTTGTTGAAACTTTGTCGTAGATGCCCAAGTATGCAAAATTTTAGAAGGAGTTGTTGTCCACACAAAAAAAAAAAAAAAAAAAAAAGCTAAAGGAACTCTCTATGAAAACCATAAGTAAAGAATGTTCAATAATACTTTAAAACAAGCTTCCAACATAGTTGAAGGATCTAGGGAGTTTTATTGTCCTTATCTAATTGGTGATTTATCTATTAAGAAAGCATAAGCTATCCTAAGAGCAATATAAACTTAATGCCATATAAATTATTTAAGAAGCTAGGCTTAAGAGAACCAAAACCAACCAAAATGAGTTTACAATTTTCTAATAAATCTACTGCGTACCCTAAGGGTATAATTGAAGATGTATCGGTTAAAGTAGATAAATTTATTTTTCTAATAGACTTTGTAATTTTAGACATAGACAAGGATATTGAAGTACTACTCAACCTAAGAGACCCTTTTCAACTACGATTAGAGCCATTATTAATGTCAGTAATGTTAAGCTCATCTTAAGGGTAGGAGAAGAAGAGATGGTATTTAGAATAAAAGAGCCATGAAATGGTGAATCAAACAAGAAGATACATGTTTTTGCCTTGATATTGTCGATATCCCTATAAGTAATGTTTTGTAGGGATTACTAACAAAGGATCCTTTAAGTTACTGTTTGAAACATAGAGAATAAGAAGAGCTAGCAAACTATCCAACTTATGCTAAAGTAACAACACAGTTAGAAGCTAACTCACCAATTGTCATGAGTACCAAGTTTGAAAGGACAGAGTAGACATAAGATTCAAAGCTAAAAGCCTTCTATGGAAGAACCTCCTATTTTAGAACTGAAGCAACCACCAAATTACTTAGAATATGCCTTCTTAGAAGAGAGTGCAAAACTGCTCGTGATAGTCTCTTCTAGTTTAAATGTAGAGTAGAAGAAATAGTTTTTGAATGTGCTTAAGGAGCACGAAAGAGCAATTCCTTGGAAGATTTCTAACATCTAGAGAACTAATTCATTCTTTTATACCCATTAAATACTCCTGGAAGGACATAAACCGGTAGTGAAACCACAGAGATGTTGAGCCTGAACATGAAA
Source organism: Lumnitzera littorea (assembly GCA_024138015.1). NCBI lineage: Eukaryota > Viridiplantae > Streptophyta > Magnoliopsida > Myrtales > Combretaceae > Lumnitzera > Lumnitzera littorea. Next base: position 50,460,066 of record JAMXBB010000004.1, on the reverse strand, counting down.
GAAGTGGTTAAAGCTAAAGTAATAAAGCTTCTTAATGCATGTATGATATATCCAATTTCTAAAAAATCATAGGTTAGTCCTATATAGGTTGTACCTAAGAAAGAAGGAATGACAGTGGTTTCTAATGAATGGAATAAGTTGATTCCAATGTGAGCACTCATAAGGTGGAGAGTTTGCATAAGCCATAGGAAACTCAACAATGCCATAAGGAAAGATCATTTCACTATACAATTTGTTGATCAAATGCTAGAGCACCTATCAAGTCACATGTATCATTGCTTTTTAGGTAGCCTTTTTAGTTATTTTCAAATTTCGATTACCTTAAAGAACTTAGAGAAAACACCATTTGCATGTCATTATGGTACTTTTGCCTATAGAAGGATGTTGTTTGGCCTCTATAAAGCACATGCCACATTTCAATAAGGCATGATGCCAATCTTTGAAGATTTTATTGAAGATATAATAGAAGTGTTTATGGATAATTTTTTAGTTTGTGCAAATTCTTTTAATCAATGCACCATTAACTTGCAAAAAGTGCCAAATAGATGTAAATGAACAAATCTAGTGTTAAATTGAGATAAGTGCCATTTTATGGTGCAAGAAGACATAATACTAGGACATAAAGTGTCTTGAAGAGGTATTGAAGTGGACAATGCAAAAATTGACACTATTACAAAGGTGCCCCCTCCCACTTTAGTTAGACTTGTGCGTAGCTTCTTAGGCCATTTAGGGTTTTATAAGAGATTTATTAAAGATTTCTCAAAAATAACTACATCTTTAACTCATTTATTAGAGAAAGATACTCCATTCATCTTCTCAAAAGAATGTATAGAGGTGTTTAATATTCTCAATGATAATCTGACACATGCACCTATAATGGTACCACCAGATTAGAATTTTCCATTTAAACTAATGTGTGATGCAAGTGACTATGATGTAGGTGAAATTTTAAGGTAAAGGTGTGAGAAACACTTCCAACCAATATATTATGCCAATAAGACCTGCATAGAAGCTTAAGAAAACTACATTACGACAGAAAAGGAGCTATTAGTAATGGTCTTTGCATTTGACAAATTCAGGTTATATCTAATATTTTATAAAGTTATTGTTTATAATGACCATTTAGCTTTACATTATTTGTTAAACAAAATAGATACCAAGCCCATATTAATTAGGTGGATATTGCTACTTTAAGAATTTAACTTAGAAATCTAAGATAAAAAGGAGTGGAGAATTTGGCTACAGAGCATTTATCCTGCTTGGAGAATCCATCGTTAGAAAAAGTAGATGAGTGAGATATTAATGATGAGTTCTTAGAGGAGTGACTATATAAGATAAGTCCTTTGGCAATTCCTTTGTTTGCTAACATAGCATATTATTTAGCTACAAACAATTTTCCTAAACGATTAGATTATTGACAAAAGAAGAAATATTTCCATGATGTGAAAAATTATTTTTGGGAAGACCCATATCTGTTTGAGATTTCTGCATATCAAATAATTCGTTAATGCGTATCCCACTTAGAAAGTTGGTAGATTTTAGATTACTATCACTCAATACCAATTGGAGGATACCTCAATGCAAACAGATCTGCACACAAGGTCTCTGAGTTTAGATTCTATTGACCAACATTATTGAGGGACACTTAAAAGTTTGTAAAGTTATGTGATAATTGTCAAAGGTAGGTAATATTTCTAAAAGAGATGAGATCCATCAGAGTCCCATCTTAATTTATGAGATCTTTGATACACGGGTGTCAACCTCGTGGGGCCATTTTCAAATTCCAATGGAAACAAATATATCTTAGTATTAGTGGATTATGTATCTAAATGGATGGAAGCTTAAAAACTACAACAAATGACACTAAGGTGGTGAAACTATTCCTTAACTCTGTTTTCTAGATTCGATGCACCTAGAGTGATTATAAGTAATCGAAGAACCTACTTTTGCAATGTTTGACTTGAGAAAATGCTTAAGCGATATGGCATAACTCATAGAATTGAACACCATACCACCTATAAACAAATGGATAAGTAGAAGTTGCAAATGAGGATTTAAAAAGGATTCAAGAAAAGTCGGTATAGGCGAGATTGATCAAGAAAACTTGACGATGCTTTTTAGGCATGTCGGACGACATATAAGACACCTACGGGCACCACTTGATACTGAATTATGTATGGAAAAGTATGCCACTTACCTGTAGAAATTGAACATAAAGCTTATTAGGCTATAAAGCAGGCTAACATTGATCATGAGCATAGATGTGAACACAAGAAACTTTAGCTTAACGACCTAGAAGAATGGTACAAAAGGGCTAAGAAGAACTCAAGACTATTCATGGAATGAGCCAAGTGATACCATGATAGCCACATTAAGCAAGGAAAGAAATTCTAAGTCAAGGACGAGGTTTTCTGATACCAATCTTGATTGTGACTTTTTCTAAGAAAACTTAAATCATGATGGTTTGGATCCTATAAAGTAACCCAAATATTCCCATATGGAGTGGGAGAGATTCCACACCCCAAGCAAGGGACATTTAAGGTAAATGGTCACCAACTCAAGCTGTACTTAAGAGGAGATTTTGATTAAGAAGACTACTTTAAGTTCAATCTCTTCCTAATTAAAGAAAACGAGTAGTTTCTATGCTAACCTGTTGAGAAAATGATGTTAAACAACAGTACTTCTTGGGAGGCAACCCAAGCCATTTTGTTTTCCTTTCAATCTTTTTTTGTTTGTCATTAAGATTTTGATTTCTATTGTTTGATAGTTCAACGCATTCCCCTTTGAACAATCTCTTGAAGTATTTTAGGTTTAAGAAATTTAAGAAGAGGTTACTTATGCATTGATTCAAAGATTACAATCATGATTCGATATGTAATCTACATCAAAGAAGAAAATTGAAAAAAAATTATGAGATGACCATGATCAAGGAACATGACTAACTTCCTAACTATGTTCCTCCCAATGTGAATTCAAGCAATTAAGTTTAAGAGTGACATGCCTTAAAGATCACTCCCGTGATCTTCAACTTAATCCTTATGGAGTCAAGTATGCATTGTCAAGGGGAAGACTATGGCCAAGTTCATCTCTGTAATCTTGCCAATGTTTATATATAAATCTTAAATTATTGTTTACGCCTAGGGATTACACCCATAATCCTACCCTTGGACAACCTAACTTGAATATTGCATGATTCTATTGCTTAAAACTTTCTTAAGTCAACTCATTTCTCTTACAAAACCACTTTCATCTTTTATTATATTACCTCTTTAAGCTATCCCTAAAATTAAAAAGAAAACTTGTTAATATTCATTGCTACCTATTATAGTGAGTATTCACTTACCATGTTTATCAAATATTAGTTTCCTTTTCGTGGAGCAATAATGCACAGGTACATTTCTAATTATACATATCTCCATTGTAATGTATGAGTTATCATCTTTCTCAATAACTTGTCACTACTATAGCTAAAATACTAAGTTTCCGAAAATTCATGCTAACAATCATATCTTCCTCAAGGCTTAAAAACACTCATTAGAACCCAAAAGAGGCCTCTTTTGATGTGCCTCAAAGGAGGTCATACTAACGTATGAATGGGTCCTCCATAGAACAGCTAATAGAGAAAGAAAAAGTAAGGTTTTGGGTTAGGAAAAACACAAGAGAAAAGGTTTAAGCCTTGTGAGTTACTCTTAGATGTGACTTACCACTTAAGCACTCATGAACTGATACATCATCAAATGTGATTCACCAATTTAAAGTGTTGAGTTGCCTACCAACATAAACTTGCTTAAGGGTTACTATGGGTCAAGGAGATTTAGTCTCAACATGAGAGAAAGGGAAGAAAACTTAGGTATTTCATTAATAATAAGTGGAAATCTATTTGCAACAATTGTCTTAACAAGGTACTAGGGATGTTATGGTTACATTGCTAAAACAAAATTACAATAAAGGGCAAGAAATTTATAAAACTACAAGTACAAATGTAGAAAGAAAATTATGTAATCCTTTTAGAAAGAGAAGATTCCAATGTTAGGATATGCCCATGGGGAGTAGAGTATGTGTTGTTGCAAAAGAGGTTGGGCCGCATTGTACTAATGATTTCTAACAAACCAAGATTTAGTTAATACTAGTTCAACTTTTCTATAGCTTAACACAATAGGTTGGTAACGAGAGGTGACCTTTAGAGTTGGTTGAAAGGATTAGTTTAGTAAACAACTCAAAAAGGTTGAAATTAGTCAAAGTGGTACACCAAATAGATTGGAAGCTTGAAAGATCCTGCATAGCGGTTTAGTCTTTCTAGTTAATATGGATAGAACTAGCTCAATAGCTAAGAATCCAAGCAACTAAATTATTTAAGCCTCTTGCTCTTGCTCAGATGAGAAGAATAGGTGCGAAATTCTTATCATCCCCTCTAGGTTCTTTAGGATTTGAGATCAAATCCTTAGAATGCCCTACAAGTGCATCTTCCTTAAGAACATATGGACTTAGACCTGCAATATTAAAGACATCGAAGATTCTATATCCATCTAAGGGTTTGAGTTTATAGGTATTACAATTGATCTTCTAAAGTACTAAGAAAGGTCCCTCAATTTGGGGTGAGAGTTTGTTCTTTCTATTGTTGGGAAGCCTTTCCTTACTAAAGTGTCACCACACAAGCTCTCTTGGTTAGAATTGCTTCTTTCCCCTTTGCCTTTGGCTTCCACGTGCTAGTTTCTCAACAACTCAGGTTAGTTACTTAGTAACCAATTGGTAGATCTATTGCAAGGCTCTAACATGGTCTTCAACTCTTAAATCATCTTGATCGATCCTTGAGGTGAGTGCTTGGTCAAGTAGTAGCTTAAGCTTGAAATCATACACTACTTTAAAAGGAGTTTTCTAGGCAGGCATGAATCTTATTCAACCTAATTTCATCTAACAATAGCTTAGAGAAGAGATCCTAAAGTCCGATTAATGACCTCTATTTACCCATTAGTTTGTGGATGGCAAGATGTGTTAAATAGTAGCTTGGTCCTTAGTCAACACCATAGGGCATTCCAAAATTGGCTCAAAAATTTAAGATCTCTATTTAATACAATACTCCTTAAAGCTCCATACAACATTACAATCTCTTATAAGAACAAAAAAAAGAAATAGCCTAAGCTTCATTCATTTTTTACTGGGCACAAAGTATGCCATCTTACTAAACCTATCAACTATGACTATGATAGAATCCTTTCCTTATGCTTTTATTAGCAATCCATGCACAAATTCTACACTCACTTTAACTCATGGTTTAGTCGATATAGGTAAGGGCGTAGCCTTCCCTTGCTCAGGTTAGCTCTTAACCTCTTTGCATGTTATGCATCTCTCAATAACTCGGTGTACATCTCAATATCCTTAGCAAATAAAACCTCAACTTTAATAGTTCATATGTTCTCTTTTCCTTGAAATGGAAAAACAACCCTCCACTATATGCTTCTTGAACAAGCAAGTCCCATGTCGAATAGGTCGAAACATACAATCTTCTAACTCAGAAGATGTAACCTTCCCCCACAAAGTAATCATCTAATGTCTTACCATCTTTACACTAAGTAAAGATTGGTCTGATGTACAAGTCTAGGGAATATTGGTCCTTAAGGCTCACAAATCCTAATAGCCTCATTTGGTGCTTGAAATGCAATACATGTCATCTGGATAAGTTGTTTGTGACTACATTCATTTTCCTTCACTTGTTCTTGATCATAAATGAGAACCCTTCTAGAAACTTAACCCACCTAAGTTGTCACTTTGAGAGCTTTAGCTAAGTCCTCAACTACCACTAAGTTTGGTGATTAGAGTACATAACAAATTATTTTGGTAGCAAGTAATGTAGCCAAGTCTGCATGGCTCGAACTAAGGCATATAACTCTTTGTCAAATACAAAATAATTGAAAATAGGTCCTTTGAGCTTTTCAATAAAATAGGCAATAAGTCAATTGTCTTGTATGAGAACTACTCTAATTCCCATGCTTAATGCATTACACTTTAATTCAAAGATCTTACTAAAATCTAGTAAAGATAATACAAGTGTTGAAGCTAGCCTCCTGTATAATTCGACACAACTCTTCTCTTCCTTATCTTCCCATCAAAATTCGACATTTTTCTTAACAAGCTAGTAAGTGGTCTAGTAACAGAACTAAAGTTCTAAATGAATTTGTGATTGGAAGAAGCTAAGCCATGGAAACTGCTAACATCAACATGAGAGATCGGGGTGGGCCATTTGGCAATAGTTCAAACCTTCTCTTCGTTTACTCTAAGGCCTCCTTAACTCACTACATACCTAAGGAACACAACTTTCTCTTATAAAAAACAATACTTCTTTAGATTGCCAAACAATTGCTTAGCTCAAAGCAGCTCAAAGATGACTCAGATGGTTAGGAAGGTCAAGACTATACAAATGAATATCATCAAAATATACCACAACAAACTTCCCTATTTGATCCCTCAGCACATGGTTCATCAACCTCATAGATGTGCTTAGGGCATTAGATAGCCCAAATGGCATGACAAGACCTTTATACAATCTATGTCTTATTTTGAAGGTAATTTTCCATTCATTTTCTTCTCACATTAAGATTTGATGGTATCTTAACTGTAAACCCTAGGAAAACAGTAATTGAACCCTAACTCAAGTCCGAGTGTTCTAAACTATACAATAAGTCGATAAGGCTAGTAACAATAAAAGATTATGAAGTTTAATAAATCAAATATAACACCGATGACAAAACCCTATGAATAAATCGAAACCCTAAATCGCTTACTAAAACTCTAAAACTAGTTTACGCACTATTAATTAAAATTGAACTCGAAATTGCTTGAAACCCTAAAATCATAAACATAAACCTATAAAATAGTTAAATATTACTCAACAGTGATAAAATTATAGTCGATTGCAATTTTCGACTAAAATGCCTATTCGCAGGAAATTTTAACAAAATCACTATAATAACTTGTAAAAATTGCAATTATAACGGGTACCAATTAAATTGATAAAATTTCACAAAATTTTGAAATTTAATTTACGAGGAAAATTGTTATAATTTATAAGATTCGAAAAATGACATATATTTATTAATAATTATCATTTTCCTTCTCTTTCATTTCCAATTTATCTCTTTTCTTTCTTTCCATTTTCGCTTCAATCCCACGTCTTACACAAATCGAAACCAAAATCAGCAAAATCAAATCTTCTTAGCAGCCTACGTGATGAATTATACATGCCAAGTGTTGGATAATTAAATAAACAAAGATCTTGAAATGATTAGCAAAGATTGTAGCTTATAATTTAAGCTATTGCACACGTGAAATAAAAAAAAAAGGAAGAAAAATCTAGAAACAAGTTCAGCAAAATAAAACCGAAAAAGAAGAAACACATTTTGGAAACAAACCGTAAGAAAAGAAGGAAGAAAAAGAAAGAAGAAAAAGAAGAAGGAAAGAAAAGGAGAAGAAAAGAAGAAGAAGGAATTAAAATAAATAGGTAAGTAAATTATTTTCTTGTATAGATGCATGCTATATAGTATATACATATATAAATATAGTATTTGTATAGTATTTTTCTTATAAATACAACATTACTAAAACATGTATACATGCATAAATACATAAATTGAATAATATATGCATGTATTAGGCTATGTATATATACATGTATGAACATAGGTATATGGAAGAGTATGTATTAAGTATTTTTTTTAGAATACCTATAATTAGTATTAAGTAATTTCATTTAATAACTATAGTATATATATATGTATATATGTGTGTGTACCGTGAACTTTATATATATGTATGTACTTATGTATAATTATTTTTGTATATGTATATATGTAGCTATATAGTATATATAGGTGTGTACCGTAAACTATATATATACATACGTAACATGTATAATTATTTATATATATATATATATATGTAATCGTATAGTATATACATATGTAGTAGTATATTTCCACAAGTAATAATATATGCTTTATGATATATGGCATAGTATATGTATAATATATAGTATACA